>CM060835.1:16052500-16652500 GCA_030762175.1 Metallyticus violacea | reverse complement strand
CAAAAGCCCCCAGTCGCCAAGTGATATGAAAAACTTAGCAGCCAGCGCGTCTTCATTACCCCTCCCTCTGTATCTCGTTGAATTTCCACTCTATTAAACACACACTATCTATGAGAGCTTTCACTGTTTCAGAATGTTTTTACCTCGATCTCCTAGGGTATTCCGTATTAACTTTCGACTTCCCATTATGAAAACATTCATTTTCGCACTGAAAAGCCGGTTTAGAAATCCAAGCGTATTTCTGCGGGCTTGCCACAAAAGCTGGGGGTACCTATTCTCGTCTTTTCCGCGAGGGGAGCAGCCCTTTTGGAAGACTGAGAGCTGTTAACGACCTGCTGATAATAATCTGATTACAGGGAGGTTGTATGTCGCGCTCTCATTAACGAGAGGGAAAACGTTTAGGAGGGGGAGTAATAGTTTAAATGGAGGGGGGAGGGATTGTTCCAAAGATGTCGCTAGATGTTAACGTATCCTGCCTTAAACTCGCGCTAAAGTTGCTTCCTCTCCGTGCATTGTTTCTAAAGACAGTAGCTTTGTATTGGCTTCCAAACGATGTTCATTTGTTCCTGCGAAATTCACTTTTAGCGAGAAAAGTCTTTTGGAATGGGGAGGGTGAAATTCACTGATGATAAAAGGAGAGGTTGTCTTCAACTGGGAGAATGCGATAATAATATTGCTAGAAAGTGCAAACACATTCAGAAAACAGTGCTGCCATTTTAAATGTAAGATTATATGTGAGAACGCAAAACTTATTTAACATAGGCGAAACTACTCTCAGAATACAGCTAAAGCTCCTACAAACATGAAAATCTATTTTATTGTAAATATCACATATAATGCACTATTAATATTGCAGTAAATATGTACTAAATTTTGCATCGGTAGACGTTTGCATATAACTGTGCATAAAATAATTTTTGATGAAAATACTACACCCTTTATAATAATTTTGAACAATATTAGTTTTGTTTTAACATACCGAGGGTCCCAAAAATGTATACACTCTCAAAGTTGATATCTATTTAATATATTTCAAAGTTGGACCGAAAAACAACAGTAGTGTGTAGTATGATGTTCTCTAAACAGATGTGACTCACATTACGTTATGCTAGTGTTGCTACAACAAAATGGAGCCAAGATTATCGTTTGAGCAGCAGAAAGCAATTTTGATGTGGTATTGGAAAACCGATAATGTTGTTGAAGTTCAAAAGCAATGGAGACGTGTGTACAGAACAGATCCGCCAACGCGAATAACAATTGCACACATTCGAGACAAATTTGAGACTCATGGTACCGTATACCGTACAAAACCAGCTACACTGACAGCACTTCGGGAAAAAATTGAAATGGCAAGTGCTGCAATTGCTGAGGACACTTTCGCAAACATTACTCAATCAGTAGTTCAAAGTACTCAGAAGTGTATCGACGTCGATGGTGGGCATTTTGAGCAACTGTTGTAACTGTAAAAGTGTAAGATGATTAGTGCTCATCATTTTCTGTTCGTGTGAATTCAGTTTTGTAATGTTAACACAGTTTTTTCTTTGCTTGAAGTGTGTATACATTTTTGACACCCTCTGTATATGAATAGTTCGCTTCACGCTTGATCCGAGAAAGCGGACGGGAGGAAGCCGGTAGAGCGCAAAGTACACAGCGGCAGTCTAGATGTGTAAATTTCCTTCAGTGCTACGCTTCGGTCAATGAGGTTGAGGGTCGTATTTTCTTGTTTATTACTTTCGAATTACGTTCAAAGTGCGTGTGCTGTGGGTGCATTAAATTAGTTGCTTAGATAATTGAAATCTATTTGAAAAATTTACTCTACAAAAAGGAATGTTTATGCACCACACTTACATCATAAAAGTTTCATGCCAAAAAGTGTGCAGGCAATATACGAGGTGGTGTCCACAATATTCGGATCTCGTACTGCCATCTCGACAGTAGTTGCAGTAGAGTTTTGTACCGCTAACTGGCAACACTAGTCCATCTGATGAGTGAGTGTTTAAAGTTTCATGCAGCTGGGTAGATGTGTAGCGTTTCTACAGTACTTTTAATGATACTCTGTGTGTAGTCTGTGGCGATTTTACAATAGATCCAAGATTAGAACAGAGAGGGTGCATCAAATTCTGTGCAAATCTCGGGAAAAATGCTACAGAGACCCTCGCAATGATTCAACAAGTATTTGGGGGACAATGCATGAGCTGTACACGTGTGTTTGAGTGGCATGCTCGGTCCAGGGCCGGCCGTAAAGCTATTGAAGACGATGCTGACAATGGTAGGCACGTCAACTGCACAACGCCTGACATTGTTGCCAAAGTTCAACACCTCGTTCGTGAGGATCGACGTCGAACCATTGAAGACCTAGCTCATGAAGGGGGAGTTGGTTATGGGGCATGCAACAGTCCTCCCAGTGGAAGAACTCGAACTCACCAAGCCCTAAAAAGCGAGATAAGTAAAGAGCAAAGTCAAGAGAATGCTCCTCGTGTTCTTAAGGTCAAATCATTCGTCCCACCAAATCAAACTGTGAATTCCACTTACTACTGTGAGGTTTTGCGATGGATCCATGAAAATGTGCGGAGACGACGGCCCGAACTTTGGCGACAAGTGTACTGGCTATTGCATCACGATAATGCACCCTGTCAGTATTCCTTGTTCACCAGGAGCTTTTTGACGAAAAACAACATGACGGTTGTCCCCTACCCAACGTACTCGTCTGATTTGGCACCCTGCGACTTCTTCGCTCTATTCTCCAAACTGAAAATCAAGTTGAAAGGACGCCAGTTCGACACAATTGAGAGGATTCAAGAAGAAACGCTGTCTGTGTAAACACCCTCAAAGAACATGACTTCCAAGATGCACTTGGAAAATGGCAGAATCACTGGGACCGGCGTATACTGTGGAAGGGAACTACTTTGAGGGTGACGGCGGTCATTAGTCTCAAAGTAAGTTTTTGATCAGATGGCAGCACCAGTCTCCGAATATTCTGGATACTACCTCGTATATTAGGATTCCCACTCTTTCAACCCCCAAATAGACATACAGTTAGAAACTTATTAATAGATTTAAAGAAACGTGATCGCTGAACTATAAAACTCATAGGTAAATAAATAAATGTTCTGTTCCTCAGTCAAAGAAGAAGCTCAAACCGTGGTCGGTAGGCATCTACAGCAACCCTTGTTACAACCTCCCCATATAAAAGTAATTTAGCAAAGAGGGAGAAGAAACACAGGACCAAGAAACATAGGCCTGCTCTTCTTGAGGTACAGAATAAGACGAAAAATGCTAGAGGAAGATAAGAGCATTTTGTGATAAATATGACGAATTTGAAGTTCCTGATGATCATGCGTCCATCGCTACTGACAGCACTGAGGCCGAAAACCGTCGCCAAATGAGGACGATACAGGGCACTTTATCTGTAAAGAAGACAAGCGAGGAGAAGAACGTGTAAAATGTGGTGTCATATGTCTGTGAAGGAGCAGGCTATATTTGCTATCACTGTAAATTATAGTCAAATTAGTGTATAGACTTGCATTTTTAGCACTTTTAGATACACCTGTGCAATAGCAAAACTTAGAAATATAGCTTAACTCGTTCAAATTAGTGTTACTTTGTTTATTTCTCTTTCCTGTCCAGTATTCGCAGTTAATACATAGGGGCCATATTTCCAACACATTTGGTCGTGAGAGAATAGTTACATATATTTACTGTAAATAAAATATATAAATAACTACTTAACATATATGATTTAAATGACTGTATGCGATGCAAAAATATTTTATGTATCTACTAATGTATGTTTTGAAAATATAACGGATAAGAATTCTCCTCAAAGAACAATAAACTAAATAAGGTGTCATATTATCATCTTTTCTTCTACAACTTGTACATTACACATTAAGCTAACAAAATATTATACTGAATTTTAGCATTTTAAATTATAACTGTAAAAAGTGCAATAATTATTTACTGAATAGCTCTGATACACAACAAAATTGTTTTCATTGCCTTGAATCTCTTCCACTTTGCCCTCTCCTGTGCGTTTGGGCTTTGTGTGCATCTTCAATACACTCTCTGCTATCTTTGAAACAGCTCTGCGCGATAGATCTCGAGCAACGTGCTAAGGAATCAATGAATTGTTAATTAATGTTGTAGCTTCTGCATACTCCGCTACATCAGTGGGTACAATATTCTCGCGTTATCAATTTACCTTTAGTAGACAACTCCCTTACCCCCACTGTGCCGCTCGCGCATGCGCATGCTGCTTTAAACAGCTTCAAGTTTAATTAATACAATATATCGTGAGCGTCTTAACATGCCATTAAATTGCCCTCCCCTTCCTATTTGCACTTCCGATATTCCTACCTGGCACCCTCTTGCAAACCCTCTTTGTGTTCAAGGGGAAACTTAAGAAATCCACCCTAAAAGAGCCCGTGAATTTCGAGATGTGTGGAGACAAAGGGCGGTACACCTGCAGTGGATTCCTTGTTCCTAGGAAACCAAATGTTTCAACATTTCCCTTCTGGGATAGTATAGTTTTATACTTTTGTAATAAAATATATTGAGATTACATGGAATGAAAATACAGAGTCTGCTATCACAATGCAAGAGTGCCATATACACAGCGTTGGGCGTCTCAAATGAGTTTGAGGTCATATTTAAATCTTTATATAAGAATTTGTATATAAATGCATTTTCTATGACTGTAAACGTTGAAATAACTTTTATCTTTTTTGAATAAGATCTTAGAGCCATATTTAGTCCATTCGACAACATATGTAAGCAATTCTTAAGCTAATATGATCTTTGGAGCTGTGGGCATGTTTTTGTAGAAAAGTCATCTAAGAAATCGTTCATATCAGTACCACAATTATCTTTTAAGCTTTTACAAAGGACCGCTGTTGAGATATATCATTACTATTTTCACAACAAATGACATTTATTATTGTGAAAACAGTTGCAGCTTAGAAATTGACCGAATAGTTGGTTTACAGCAAGCATTTAAACAAAGCAATTTTTCGAAAAACAATGGACATTTCAAGTGAAGGTTTTCGTTAGATGACTTTTTAAGATTTTGGTAAAGGTCTAACTCGACAGCAATGCATAGAATCGCTTTGTTCAACTTTTGGTAATGAATTACCTTCAGAAAAGACTGTTCACAATTGGTTTGCAGAATTTCGTCATGATCGTACGTCCGTCAGTGATGAATTACGTGAAGGTTGTCCAAAGTCAGTTGTCATTCAAAAACACATCGATGCTGTGTGCAACATGATTGAAGAAGATCGGCATGTGACTTACTGTGAGATAGAGACATTCTCAAGCATGTCGAAGACTACAGTACAGTACATGGACATTTATATTAATTCCACATAATTTGACGGAAAGTTAAAAAACGCTGGTGTTGATTGGAGTAATGAAAGGCACAAAAATTCCACTGAGGAATTGAAAAATCCGTATGCAACATTGTACACTGTTTGGGTGTTCCAAGATGAACTCCAAAAAAGTTGATCGTTCACGAAGCACTTCCAAGAAAATGATCGTTTGTTTCTTCGGTTGTGCTGGACATTTCGCAATCGTCCCTTTAGAGGGTCGAAGAACGGCTAATGCTGAATGGTATACAACAACTTGTTTACCAGAAGTTATCAACAAAATCAGGGAAAACAACCGAAACGCATTATTCTTCATCATAACAAAGCCAGATCTCACACAACACGTCAAACAATTGTTTATTTGATGGAGAAAAACATCCAATTGATGTCCCATTGCCGTATTCACCTCATTTATAGGCTAACGACTTCTTTTTGTTCCCGAATGTCAAACAAAAACTGCGTGGACAGCGATTTTCATCACCTCAAGAAGCTGCTGAAGCCTTTAAAAACCATGTTTTTGAAATACCAACTTCAGAATATAAAAAATGTTTCGAGAATTGGTTTGAAGGCATGCAAAAGTGTATAAATCTTAAAGACGAATCTTTTGCTACAAACATTTATCTGTGGAAAGTCTCGCCGTGTTTCGAATATTGTTACGGATGACGAAACATGGATATATCGGTTTGATCAGAAACAAAACACCAGTTCTCCATTTGGGTTTTCCCCGAGTGAACCCCACTTGGTCTGGGGGTTCGAATCCCGCCAAGATCACCCTACATGACTGAGGTATTTTCCAGGTTTTCCTCGGTCCTCATAAATGGCAAATGCCGGGAGATACCTTTACTTAGGCCTGAAACGTTTTCTTCCTTAAAAAAAATCCTTTCCCTTTCATCTCGTACATCGTCAGGGTGCCTCAGTAGTAAAAATGGGCGTTAAACATTAAAACACACACACACGTCAAAGTCAAGAGGCCAAAGAGTGTGACTTTATTCTCCGCAAGTGGTCATTTACTGGAATATAAGAGAACTATTACTGCAAAATGGTATTCAGCAGTTTGCCTTTAGAAAGCGTTTCAGAAAAATCCAAGAACGGCGTTTTGTTACATCATGACAATGCATCAGCTCACGCCGCTAATGTAACAATAGAGTTTTTGCAAATCTCATCCACCCTATAGTCCCGACCTGGTACCATGCGATTTCTTCCTGTCCTCTACTGTGAAGAACCGACTTCGAGGTCACCGATTTTCTAGCCCTAAAGAAGCGGTTACAGCATACGAAGATGAGTTATCTGCAGTGATGGAAACAGTGACGTGGATGCTTCCAGAAGCGGTTCGAAATAATGGAACGCTGAATACAGTGCCAGGGGGAATACTTTGAGAAACTGGGATAAACAAATGTTTTTGTGAATATTCATTATTTGTTGTCCCAACACTTATCTAGTGATCCTTGTGCTTGAGAACAATTTGAAACGTGCAATAAGGTCCAAAGTCGAGGTAATATACACCGGGCTTAGCAGCCCCTGGCTATCATGTCTTTGGACCACACAAAGAGGCTGCAAGAAGTTCCTCGCTGACGACAAGGTGAAAGAGGTGCTTGGATGGTTTGGTTTGGTTTGTCAGTTACAAGCTTTTTTTTCCTCCCGGAATCCAGGCATTACTGAAACGCTGGAGCACCTGCATTGAACGTGGTGGAAACTGTTGAAACATGAAGAGGGGTTTGCAAATCCCAAATGTATATATTTTATGAATAAAAAAGCACGAAGGCTGCTAAAAATTCGGACTCCAATGATTGGTGTGGTGATTATTTGGAACTACCGACTGCATGGTATCTTTGGACCAGACTTCGTAATTGGGAGTGCCAGTAATCATATTTCTGTAACGCGTTTAAGCAAGCACAAACTTGTCAGTTGCTCTCGATAGTCAAGTTTATGTCGCGAGGGAAACACGTCGGTGGCAATTATTTTTCTGCCACTGCAAAACCTTGTTTTACCGCAGCATTCAACACGGCGGACAAAGCGAAGCCATTAGCTATTCCAGGACCCTATAAAATATTTCATTGTCCATCGACATATAGTCCAAAATCCATTTAAAACGAGTTTGATGCGATGCAAATGCCGTGTAACGTAATTGGGAGCTGAAAGCATGGGGCCGTGAAAAGCTATGGGTACCCCCCTTCCTTAATAACGTTTAATGTACGACCGCACACCGGTGTGCTAGGGTGTGAAACAGGAATGGTGAGGCAGTACTTCATACATTGCCCTCAAGTGACGCGAACTTCATAGAGAACAAAGTGCCACTCTCGAAAACAAAACCCTAAACATGTTTTTGTGTTCTTCTTCTTTTCTAACTCTGGCCCAAGGGAAAAAGAAATCTTTTTAACTCTTTATTTGAATTACCTCTTGTATCAATTTCGTCCTATAACTGAAGAGGGACTTCAGAATTTGAAACGTCGGTCCTGGTGGTGTAGTGGTTACCATACTTGCCTCCTATACCCAAGATCGCGGGTTCGAACCCGGCCAGGACCGATGGATTTTTTCGGGGCGTAAAAATCCTAAGTATGGCTTCCTTCGGAAGGGAAGTAAAGCCGTGGGTCCCGTGTCGTACATTTACGGCACGATAAAGAACCTCAAGCCTGAAAGAGAAGCCTCTGAGCAAAATTTGACGGCCGTTTCACGCCCTGAGTTGAATGGGACGCTGATAACCTGAGATGTTAAAGAACGTCCATAAATAAACCCCCCCCCCCAACAAAAAGGGAATTTGAAACTCTCTCTAAATTCCCGACAAATGCCCTAGCCAATAAGCTACTTCTACTGAGAACACATTACTGCGGTTCTCCCTCCACATTTCCGATCGTGTAAGTTTTCGGTAATTGGCGTTTGCATCATCAGTAACTCATTAAATAATAGAAAATATATTCTTAAAAAAAATAAAAGATTGAGATGTGCAAGGTGCTTTCAAGTTTTAAGGTCTGCGATGTATTTTCTCACAAACTATTTGTATCAACAATTTGAAACTTTTGTCATTTCTCAAGTAATCCCCTTGCAGACGTAAAGATTTTTCACAACTTCGACGCTATGATTCCATAGCGGTCCGACTGGAGAACGTGCGGCTAAGGAAACTGTCTTTATTGAAAAGGCCAAAAATTGCTAGGAGTCAGACTAAGTGAGTATGGAGCATGAGAAAACGCTTCGTTTTTGTTTTCAAGAAGAAACTGTGCCATGTTCCCACCCACTTGGAGGACACTATTCGCATTTAAAGGTCTTCATGCAGGATTGTATGCACAGATCCCAAGGAGGTAGCAGCATTGGAGGCGATATCTTCCACACTTAATCGGCGATCCTCCAAAACAACTTTCTCCAGTCGCGCAACCACAGGCATCTGACAGGCTGGTGCGAAGCGAGGCTGTTTTCGTTCGTTGTCACATGATGTTAGGTCTTCTTGAATCTGTCGCACATACGAAAGCACAATTTTCACATCCCTGACACCATCAATATCTGACTCAACTGGCGATGAATTTCAATGGGTGTCACACCACACAAGTGGAGAAAAGAAATGCTCACTCGCTGTTCTTGTAATTATTTTTAAGGATCAAAAACACTCCTCACTCTAGCTGCAGTCACTAGGATTCTGTGTATTCTACAGTGCTGCCATTTGTGTCACATATTTACAAAGAGTGCCAGCATATTTTAAGCCAAATCCCAAGTTTCTATCCGCTTCCAGTCCTGAGGAACAGGGAAAAAATATCGGAGACCTTGCAATTTCAACGCACCTCGTATAAACAAAATATTTCGGGCCACAAATGACTACCTTGATATAGCGCTCGTGGCGATCGAGTGACATGCACCTGCGCCAATAGCTTGTAGAACATGGTTGCATGATGAAAACTGGAATGAGAGACAGAGCAATGAATCAACAAACCAAGCAGCGAGGTGGCGAGCCATATTTTTGAAATAGTCGTATGCCATAGCTCTATGTAAAATATTATCCATGATGGCCCTTATAAGAAATTGCAAAAAGATGGGTCCCAAGGCAGCAGTTTGGTTATCAAAGCATACGCTGAAACTATTTGTCAGGATCCCTTGTCATGCACATGAAAGATACGTTTTTCTTCAAAACTACATAACTTTGTCTTGATCAACATTTCCACGATGTCCTGAAAGGTGAATGTTCTGTTGTAACTGATATATGACGTTCCGAAATAGCTTGTTTTAAATGTGCTTCAATCACTTCAGTGGAAGTAGAACGTTCTTTTTCCATGATGAAAAATGTTCCATCTAACAAGCGGCTGACTATGACAGTTGATATCTTGAAAAAATATCTTGTTGTAGTTTGTAACCAAGGAAAGTAAGATTAAGTACTTTAATTATGTGATAAAGAAATTAAGTATTTTAAATATCTATTTTCATTAATAATACGTGATATTTCTCTCTGATTTCACTTTTAATAAATATCTATTTTAATTATCTTACCGCCTATTTTAAGTTATTAAAGTGCCTTTTGTCTGTGTATTTAAACTAAATAAACGCCTGAACTTCCGGGATCTGGTTACAGCTTTTCGATATAAATCCTCATACATTTAAAAAGCGAGGGAAAAAATGATATCACTGAAAATTTTAAATTATTTGGTTACAAACTCTGTTTGCCACTGCAGAGATGAAAACGTGCGGTTGCCTCTGAAAGGAATTAAGAGCTCAAGCGGTTTAAGTATTCCGTTAAAGAGTACGTAAAATAAATAACCTTTTTTAGGGAATGAACGGTGTTTATGAAACTTATGTAAAGCAAAATCCTAAAAATAATATTGTGTTTTTTTCAGGGTTTAAAGTCATAAACGACCTTCAGTCGGTAAGCATGCTTAAATGTTACGACATACCTAATCAGTCTTAACTAAGTGTACAGCACTGCAGTACCTGAAACAGAAAGGGAAACATGTTATAGCCCTTGCCTCACAAAACAAAAATATTAAGAATATATTTCACAATAATATGAAAAAAGTTTTAAAATTATGTTATTTTTCACTATAATAACAATAAACTTAAGACAGAAACAATGGACAGATAAATTACAGTAGTGGCTTCAATTCTGGACACTTTAGATAAAAATTGTCAAATTTTACATTAAGCTTTTTATTTTAATTGAAATGTATGCTTTTATTGAAGTTAAATTTTCAGAAAAACTAGACAAACATGTCTTAATGTTCAATGTATCAAAAATGAGCAAACTACACTATAAATACCACTTATAAAAAAAAAAAAAAAAAAAAAACGGTTGTAGATGGTACATTTTGGACACATACATATGGATTATTGTAACTGTTTTGTGTTAACATTTTGTTGGATACTTTTGATTTGAATACGGCCTCCATTCTTCATGGCATTGAGTACACCAAACATGAGAGATTTTCTAGTGTTATCACTCTAAACCATGATTGGATGATGACCTCTAGCATCTGTCCTGTTACTGTAACTCCGACATGACACCAAAACTTTCAGCCTTGATCACAAGTTTTCAATTGGGTTGAGGTCAGGACTGTTTCCTGGCCAAGGGAGGACAGTAACATGATGGTATCTGAACCATTTATGATTTATTCGAGCAGTGTGGCACTTTGCGCCATCCTGCTGAAAGACGCATCGCTGTCACCCACAAAATCATGCATAGTGGGTAGCAGTTTTACGTCTAAAGCCTCTTCTTGGTATTTTTGGCATTAATGTTGCCCTCTAACACCGCTAGACGCCCGACATAATGCCTTACTATGCTTCCCCATACCATAACGTTGACAGGATGTTTCATATTGGCGGTGGTGCAGTCTTCTTGTGTCCAGTCCCTGTGTGCTAAAGCCCACTGACAAGCTTTTGGTTGAGATGAGGCTTCTTTCTTGACGCCCTCGCTCATAGACCAATTTCTCAAAGATTTTGTCTGATTGTTCTGTCAGAAACTTGTAGCCCAGAAGTTCCCAAAATGTCATTTATATATTTTGCCTTATGTCGGCGATCTTGTAGAGAAAGGCGGAAGATTTTGGTGCATTCTTGAGCAATTAGTTTTGGTTTTCTGCCACTGCTTAGAGACGTTTTTGGGCTCCCAGTTAACTCGAACCGCTTGCAAACGTCTTAATGTCTGATTTTACAGCGCCACCACTCAACCTTTTCGGCGTTTCCTCATAGGAATAGCCTTCTTCACAAGCATTACTGTCTCACTCCCTTTACTTGGTGACCAATCAGCGTTTTGGTTTAGGAATATTATTTTAAATGCACTTTTTAATTCACTCTGAAACATGTACCTTCACAAATATTTGTTGCCAACTGCTACACAACAATGTTGATCACACTTGACTTAGGTGCTTAGACAATACAACAATCGAACACAAGAGCTCTCTTGGTTGAAAATACGACAATTACACAACAATTATATTGCTACTGCACTAAGATGCAATAAATGAACTAGTTTCTAATATCTATACAGAATGTATCACGTTCCACCTTACTTAAATGTGGTATAGAAACATCATAGACAAAATAAAACCGCCATCTACTGATTTAGCACAAAACAATCTTTGTACACCTTGTAAGATTTAAAAATGATAAAAATTGTGGGTAAAGTGTCCAGCATTAATGCCACTACTGTACATAGGAAACCCTTGAATAAAGGAGAAACGTATATTAACTGAAATTAAAAATATAAAGTGATCAAGAAAGTTTTTTGGTTGTTTAAGAAATGACTTGAGACCTAAAGAAACACAAGAAAATTAATTTACTCAGAAAATATTCTACGCTACAATCAATGCACTTATAATGTAAAACCATTGTAAATGCTACTTTTGGAACATGTCTTTGGATGGAATGGAACTTCTTAAAAGTCTATGTATATCATCAGTTCTGCAGCGAGGAAAGATCTGGAGAGTTGAGAAGTTTTTCCTGAGCAGCCGTTCTCAAACTGTAGTCCACGGACCAGCATAGTTCACTGTTAACAGCGTTTATTCATGAATGTATAGATACAAACAAGCGCTTATGAAAAAGTCTGTCAGGCATGGGCTGCGTAAACTAAGCGAATTCCTCAGCAAGTCGGTTTTGCGAAGGTTATTACAGAGCGCTAGAGCAAAGAAATGAATGCCGCTAGAGAGCTTTTTAAATTTCAGTTTTCAGGTATACTACTACCCCTAATGGTCCGATTTCCCTGCTTTTTAGAAAGCACATTTCTTATTTTATTTAAATAGTATATAAAGAATTTCGTTGCGAAAAAAAAATATTTGTGGCGCTAGAGAGATTTTTAAATTTTGGGTTTCAGGTAAAACCGGACTTCTAATAGTCTGATTTCGTTGATTTTCAGAAAATATGTTTCTTATTTTATTGTAATTGTATATAAGCGTTTCGTTACAAAAAAAAAAAAAAAAAAGAGAGATAAATTTATACCGCTAGAGCATTTTGGAACTTTTGGGTTTCAAGTAAACCTCAACTCCTAATAGTCTAATTTTTCTGATTTTCAGAAATATTTTTCTTACTTTATTTTCATGGTTTATAGAGAATTTCATTGCGAAAAAAAAAAAAACAACAAATTTGTACCGCTAGAGCGATTTTTGAATTTTGGGTTTCAGGTAAACCCCAACTTCTATAGTCTAATTTTCAGAAAATATTTTTCTTACTTTATTTTCATGGTATATATAGAATTTCGTTGCGAAAAAAAGTACATAAATAGGTACCGCTAGAGCGATTTTTGAATTTTGCGTTTCAGGTAAACCCAGATGGCTAATAGTCTAATTTCGCCGATTTTCAGAAAATATTTTTCTCATCTTATTTTAATGGTATATACATAGTTTCGTTGCGGAAAAAAAAACATATTTCTACCACTAGAGCGATCTTTTAATTTTGGATTTCAGATAAACTTCACACCTAATAGTCCGATTTCACTGATTTTGAGAACATATTTTTCTTATTTTATTTTAATGGAATATACCAAGTTCGTTGTAAAAAAAAAATTGTCGCTGCAAGAGCAATTTTTAAATAGGTTAACCCTCCATCCATATCCCAATCAACTGCGAGCTTTCGACAGATTCGGACAGTTGTGTTGTGCATTCGATATGGAGATTTCATTAAGTAAGGCAGCTTTGTTTTACTTCACTGCGCAACTTCAAGGCATATGTCAGATAGAAATAGAGAAAGCTTTGCGACTGACCCGAAAAAAAACCCAAGTCTGTTCCTCAAACTATGACGGATTGGCGCCTTATATTTGGTTCCAGAATATGACAATGGTTTATGGTTCCTCGTTCCCCAAATCTTGCACTTTGTGACATTTATCTTTGGCCTCAGACACTTCTTCATAGCCCGTGGTGAGCTTTGGCCTATTGCAGTAACTTAATACAGAGGAGCGTGTGGTCAGTGTCGCCACCTCTTCTTCAGGCAGCTCCCCAATTGTTCTCAAGAGGATGGGTGACCCCGTTTCAGACCTCTATAACTCATCAAAATTCCTAAGCAGATTCCGGGAACCAAACTGGGGCCTTCCGGCTAACACTAACCACTAGACCAATGAGGTGGTCACCCCCACAGACCAGAGTAACTTAAAACAAACATTCGAAATGAAATTAAAGTACATTAGTGATAATTTCCTGAGAAGATGTGGATTGTTTTTAGCAAAAATGTAACGTTTTCTGCCATAAATTTCACAAAAATATTAACTTATGTGAAATAAAGTCAGAATTTAGATATAATTTCCCCTAAACTTCCCTAAATCGCAATAATTGTACATTTTCATTATGCATACTTAACCTTTTCAAGCCATCTTGCAACAGATGAGTGCCTATTGTTCGTAATGCCAACGGAGAAAAGCCAAATACGGGCTTAGTAGTATTTCACGAATAGAATAAGAATAAAAGTAATATATATATTTGGAACTCGCGCACAGAATTATTAACAATTGTATATAATGTTATACTATTTATGAATGCCGATCTATTCAGAAACCTTGATACTGAAATAGACGAAAGTCGACTAGTACAATCGCTACCGTTCGATTTGCTAATACCAACTGAGAAAAACAAAACAAATATAACATTTTACCATTGTAAACAATGTGTTTATTAAACTTTATGGTTGCTTAGACAGGCATTATAACATAATTTACAAAATGATTTCAAATTGTTTCGCTAAATACGCAAATTCTTGAGGGAATAAAACATTAATACTAGAACGCCCGTTAGCGGTCTATTAACCGGTACTTCGTTCTTTTGCATTTTTAATCATTTTTCTCACTGAAAAATATGGAATTTTCTTTATCGCCTCCTGTGATGGTATAGAAGGAACTATTTGGTTTTTAAATTGCAAGCCAGGTTCGGATCCAGTTTACATTTATCTTCCGGAGTGAATTTGTATATACTTGGTGTCTGCTCAGTATCACGTCATATTTAAGTGCTCTTCTGACTCAGGCCGATGAAATTTCTTACTTACAGACGACTGTAGGGAACATATGGCTTCTGAACTGCGAACCATGTTCAAAACCGCTTGAAGCGAAGCTTCTGATTTCAGATATGTTTATGTTCATGGAACCACGTATGTTTAGTGCCTTATGTCCCCGCAGGCCCCTTTGCTTATTCATTTAATTTGTTGGAAATTCAATGATGCATTCACACATTTATTTCTTCATTCTTTTATTAATCTTTTATAGGTCACCTCCGTATAAATGCTTTTTAATAAAAAAAGAGTTAAATTAATTTTTATTTCAATTATAAGCGCATGTTTTCTCTAAAATACAAAATAAAAAAAAAAATAATAATATACGAATTGGGTTTGGTCTATGCAATGTAATAACACGTTAATTGTACAAAAAAGACATTATTATAAGGCTTATATCTATACAGAAAGCTGTTATATTGAAACATTCTAAGAGATATTGGTATGACATTTACACGCCGAACAACTATCTTTTGTTTTGTTTTTCTTACATAGCCCTATTTGACATGTTTTACGTTTACCGGCCTTACATGTTCCTTCATCCCTATAATCAGCCTAGAGCTGACAAACAATGGTTCACGCACTGCGCTACAATGTATTGGAAACATCTTTGTTGTGCAGCGATGATTATTGTTGGTTACAACACGGAGAAATCTGAGTAAGGGAGCAGTCAATTGGCCCCCTCCAGGGAACGATAGTAAATTTGCTCTTATTTTAAAAAGTTACGCCTTAAAAGGAAAAAAAAATATTAGTGGCCTAAACGTCATTGAAGGTGATTAAAGGTCAGAAAACCATAGAAATATACTTTCAAAAACAGTGAAAATATGAGCGGTCGAGAATTTGAAAAAAAAAAAAAAAAAAAAAAACGGTCAATTGGCCGCCATTGGGCGTTCTAAAGTTAAGTTAGTTAAATGCACAATTATTGAAAACGCAGACAAGTGCTCAGGAATTATATAGTGGAGGTATAGAGTTGGCTACACTGACTGCAAGACAAATGCACTTCTCGCTCGGTAAAGGGATTTGAAAGCTTTGCGATATTTTCGTTGGGATTGGTCAAAATTCAAATGTTTGTTTAATTTCATTGGTTGATTTTATGATGACTTCATATAACTGAAACACCCTTAAGAAATCTACCGTCATTGTTGTAATAAGTTAATTGTTGTCCAATAATGCTATATAGTTAACAGTTTCCAAATATATTTACTTTCCGCTGTAGATTGTTACATAAATGTGAGCATTCGGCAACTGAGGTTTTATTTTTTTGAAAAGTACATGTACATTGTTATTTCACGCTGGATTATATTCAGATAACACTCTGCCCTGCAAAAAACCAAACAAACATTCTTGACCACTTAAATGATTGTAAATTAGAAGAATCGAATAGAAATATACGAGCATTAACACTCTACAAGGTTATGACACTATATTAAGAGTTAAAAGGCTTAATTCATAAGAGATGGCGGTGTTAGGTCATCATTGAAACGTAATCGTTGCTAGGAAACTCCACAGACAGAGGAAAACGACAAGTTATCTCTATTGCAGATACTGCCTGCCCAAGGCACGTCGTAAAGTCCTCACACACTAGAAGTTGTGTTTATGGGTCGTAAAGGAACACCTCCACACAATAAACACATCATTCTCTGCACACAAAACATTCTAGCTGCACCAGGAAAACGATCATGTGCGGTCTTTATCTTACACCACTAATTGCCATCGTGTGCAGTGTTCGTCCTGAGGCAGGCGTGTAGTAAACAATGCAACACATTGTTTTCTGTGGCACGGATTTCAAATACAATGCATTGTTTCTCATTTCTCCAGCTATCGTATTTACGCGAATCTAAGGCGCTATGAATGTAATGCGCACACTAAATTTGAAACTTAAAACCACAAAATAAAGACGGTGTCTTACAGATAAGCCCGTCCGCTTCATAAAACGATCAGAACATAGAATTTATAAGTGGACTATTGTTACACCTTAGACAAAATCCATCACTCGTGCTGTTGCCAGAAAAGTTGACGTAGGTCAAAGAAGAAACAGTTACTTCTTATGGTGTCACTAGTCACAGGTTGTCCGTTCTTCCTCCTTTCATGTACGAGTTACAAAATTTTTTCTTTAATGTCGGAATGTGTTCTTTTGCGAGGTCCAGTGAATTTCTTCCTACCAGCTTTAGTTGCAAATAATGCCAATTTCTGTTTGCCGCCACAGCGCACGGTGCTCTCAGGTATATTGCATTGTCTTTCTATTTTATTCAGTATAAAGAATTACTTTACCTTGAAAGTAACATCATAAGATGTTCTTCTGTTTGCCCTCCATTTCATGACCACCTCTATTCCAACAGTCTATGTAATAATTAGCCAACAATAAATGAACGAATTTGAGAATTGCAACAATACATTATGACATAACAAACGATAAGTTCGAATGAACTAGGAATGGATTTTCACTCGAATTTAATACGCACCACAATTTTAAATATCACATTTGGACAAAATTAGATTCACGTAAATACGGCATATAGTTCTACTTATCAATTATCTCTTTCAATCTAGAGCTTTGTGTTTACAAGTCATGCTGTTAGCACTCTGTTTTTTTTTTTTTTTGTCTCTTAGGTTAACTTTGATTATCAAATTTCCTCCCTTAGTGTTTTAAATGACTGAAAAGTAGAGAATCGGAAAATGCTATAACTTTGCATTGGCTTAAGTAGGTAAGTAGGTTCCAAAGAATTTTGAACATAGTTGGAAGGTACGTAGAAACAGCAGAAACAAGCCATGAGGGGAAAAGGGTGCAAGAACAAAATAGATGAAACCGAACAGAGTGGCTAGGCTGGTAAGGCTTGAAACCTGCGGTCACGGGTTCAATTCGTTGTTTCCCTAATCACTTAAGCGAATAATGGAATAGATATTGACAGGTTCGAAAGTGCCAGGACAAGGTGGATGGTGCGGAGTGATGGTGGCTTGCGCTTTGAAAATATGTCTGGTTGGTGATGTTAGGGACCCCGTTTGCCTCCGTGTAGTCACCGTTTGTATACCCGGCGTTTCCCTTACCCCATCCCTTCCTCCCGGAGGGCTTGGGCACAAGCTGTAAGAACAGTTCATGTATCGAAAATATCCTCTTCTGCCCCAAATCATCCATCCATTACTTAAAAACAAACTAAATAAAAGGGACACTAACAGGATGGGTACGGGCTTTATCCAAACAATTTTTCTGTTTAATTATATATCTAAGATAACTTTCAGGTAATGAAATATATGAGACCGTGACGTATCAATTATATTACATGAAATTAAACATATTTACAGTGATACAGGCCATGTTAGGCAATCAGTAAGGTAGAATTGGTTTTAACAGAACGATTGAAAGTATATGTGAGCAGAATTGCGTGTCTCAGTACGCCCCGAAGTTCGGTTGCTGAGTGACAGTGGTCAGGAATGAAGGTCACGAAGAATGAACAACGTACGTATGTGAAAATTGCATTTTCCGCGGCAGGAATGCACCAGAATGTCATATAGAACTACGGGAAGCACTGGAGCTCGTGTCCTGCTCTATCGAACAGTGGCGAGGTAGACAGAGGCATTCAAATGAGGCAGAATGTCGACTGCTGATCTGCCGCGCATTGGGGCGCCCTGTGTTCGCAGACAAGGATGTACGGGAGATGTGGTGGAACAGTGTTTAGGTGATAGGCGCTGAATAGTACTTGTAGACAGCAAACAAAATTTCGGCAAAAATTTGTGTGTGAAAGTGGGTGCCACATCAATTCAGGTACAGAAGTGGACTCGCTACGAAACATGTCGCATCAATCTGGCGAGATTTTAGGAAGAGGGAATGTCATGTTGAATCGCATCGTTGTAATTGATGAAAAGTAGGCAATGGCTTATGAACCAGAACTCAAGCGCAAAGTCCAGTGAATGGAATCATCCTGGGTCATCACACAAACACAAGTTTTGCCAAACTCCTTGACCAACAGAAGGCACGGTCATTATGACGCATGACAGTCAACAGGTGCTTGTGTGTCAACCAGTTCGTGAAAGGACCGTTGTGAATGTCCAGTATTACACGTCTTTTGGGTGTCTCAATTTCCTCAAACGGCCACACTTGGCGACTGGGAAGAGGAATTATGCTTCTACGGCTGAGAGAGAGGTACAAATTTAGAAAAATCGCTCAATGATGAATAATTAATAGTGTCGTGACGCTCAAAATACGGTTGATATTCCAGTTCCTGAGATATAGTGCTTACACGATTACTAAAGTTGAAAATTTGAGTTTGCATTGGAACTTTTGCACTAGGTTTGTAAGAGATGATATTACAAAAGTAAAATTATGTAAATAATAATAACAGCTACCTATGTAAATACTGGGCATTCAATAAACAATTCAAATTTCAGATGAAACTTTTGAAAGGAATAGCTTGAGAGAAATATGATAGACCGGCAAACGAAAACAATTTACGGAGAGTACATTAAGGTGAAATACAAAGGTTCATTAGGTTCTTTTTTCAATGTTTACAAGATGTTTTACAACGTAGTCCCCTTCTAATTGAATGCACTTTTTCTAACCAGTCTTTAAACACATGATGCAGGCCATTCTTTGTCAGGTCCTTGAGAAGGGGCTCACATTTCTTGAGCACTGCTTTAGAGTCTCCAATCAAATGCCCTGGAGCTTTGTCTTGTGATGGGAATTATAAAAGTCACAGGGAGCAAAACCTGGGCTATAAGGTGGATGCGGTACACAGGTAATGTTAAATTGAGCCAAAATTTGTATTACTTGATTCGCAACGTGTCATGATGGAGTCTCTACCCATCCCAATGAAATTATGATAGAGAAATACTGACGTGCAGTACGCTCACATAACAATTTTAATTCAATTGACGATATTTGAATAGAATTGACGAATCTTTTATTTTGATACCATAGTAACATACGCTTCCGTAAAGTAAATAAAGTATTATTCATGAATGATAAATAGAGAGAAACCAGAAGATAACATTATTTAGTGAAAATAAATACAAAACATATCGTGGTTGAAGATACTTTTAAAACCATAGAAACCAAATCAACTTTGAAAGAAATGGTGTGCAGTAGGTAGGCTGGGTTTGAAGCCACGCTATCCGTACCCCGCTCTAAGGAGAGAGAGAGAGACGCATCGATATGGACGAAAACTTTCCAGGTCCTGGTGGGTCAAAGTTGACGTGATTGGGGCAGGTCAGGTCGGACGGGTCGCCAGAGGGTTTGCCAAGAAGCCGCAAGAAGGCAGCACCTCTCTACATCATAGATGTAGTTCCATGTGCTAGCACCAGATGACCGGTGCAGTTACGAAGGACGTGAGAATGTTGTCAAGATGTACCCGCTGCGAATCCTTTAGCTGTACATCTCATTGATCCGCTCTTCACCAAATGTAAAGCTTAACGGAAACAGCTGCTCCAATTAATTGAGCTTCGTTAACGTACAGACATTTAGAAGCAAGTAGTAATTTAAAACTCCGCGCCACAGGATGTTATGAAACATGATATTAGTTCAAAGCCTTGCTAACAGTGTACAGATTTTCTGTTAATTTGATTTAACGCATGTTTAGTTAGAATCGATGTATACACATCAAATATTCAAACATTAACTTTTATTATAAACTTGAATTTTGGTTGATCATATATGAACGCGGAGTTAGAGATTTTCATCTAAAAATTATAAACAATTTTTTGACTTTGACATTCTTTTTATTTTTCAGCTTATTCTCTCTAAAGGTTAATTCATATAACCCAACGATGCTGCAAAATTATTGTCCACCTCCGAGATGATTAAAAACTACAAAATATTTCTTTACAGCCTCAATCGCCTATTGATTTGATAAAAATAATATTTTAGCAAAGGGACAGTTTGGATTTAGGAAAAACATGTCAAATAATGATGCCAATTTTAAGATAATAAAGTCCCCAAACCAATCAAAATAAATTTAATACACTTGCAATATTCTGTGATTTATCAACTGCTTTCGATTATCAAACAAAGATAACAAAGATTATCAAACAGAAAGCAAAAAGTTATAATAAATTCTGCACACAATTACGCGCCCACGAAATAGTAATAAAGTATGATGTTCCTCGTCGTTCTAATTTGGGCCCATTATTATTTTTTCAATATATATTAATGGTCTCCCCTCAGTAATAAACAAACATCTTATCCAATTCTTTTTGCAGTCGATACTAGGCATTATCACTAAAGAACACAAAATCAGTCCTCTCAGATTTGTCCAATGATATTTTCATATTATAAGTATACTGTGTGACAGTAACAAAACTCATGTGGACTTCGTAGAGTATTGTATTACTATTGTAAAGAAGCTAATTAATTAATAATTTGTTTTATTTACGAACGCTCTTTAACATCCCATGTCATCATCAGCGTCCCATTCAATTCAGGGCGTGAAACGACCGACAAATTTTGCTCAGAGGCCTCTTCTTTCAGGCTTGAGGTTCTTTTTCGTGCCGTAAATGTGACACGGGACTTACGGCTTTACTTCCCTTCCGAAGGAAGCCATATTTAGGATTTTTTACATCCGGACTTAATCCACCGACCCTGGTCGGAATTGAACCCGGGACTTGGGTTTACGATTTGGGTTGATTTAGTTTATTCATGGACGCTGTTTAACATCTCAGGTCATCAGCGTCCCATTCTATTCAGGGTGTGAAACGGCCGATAAATTTTTCTCAGAGGCCTCTTCCTCCAAGCCTGAGGTTCTTTTACATGCCGTAAATTTACTTCCCTTGCAAAGGAAGCCAGGCCATACTTAGCATTTTTACGCCCGAAAAAACCAATCGATTCTGCGATCTTGGGTTTAGGAAACAAGTATGGTTACCACTACAGTACCAGGATCGACTAAAGAGGCTAAATTGACAAAGTTTACGGGATATGTAAGTAAAACAAATTGAAAGGATATCATAGTATTACAAACTTTGGGTATAAATTTTTCAAAAATCTCAAATCAGATGAGAGGCATAACGTACGAATGAACCCAATACCAAAAAAAAAAAAAAAAAAAGACCAAGAATGTCCTAAGGATCAATAAACACAGAATATGAGAAAAAGATAAATACAGAATATTATTGCTAGCAATACAATGAACTTGATGGATTTTTTTATAGTGTTTAACGCCCGTTTTTACTACTGAGGCACCACAGACGGTGGACACTGGTGATATATGAATTGTAAAGATATATTGTGAAATAATTTTTTAAGGAAGGAAAATAAGTTTGGGGTACCTCCCCGGCATTTGCCATTTATGAGGACTGAGGGAAACGTGGAAAAAACAAACCTCAGTCAGGGAGGACGGTCCTGGTGGTATTCGAACCCCAGACCTGCCGCTCACGAGTCCACGCCTTAACGACATCGGCCACCCTTGGCGGTTTAATGGAAACTGAACTAGTGTAATCAAGAAATAGGAAAAGTGAGGGAATCGATAATACCAATATGCAACTAATAAAATTTAGAGCAATAAAATAAAATGTTTCAATCTTTAAATAAAAATTTAATAGACGAAAATATACCAGACGAATGGAAGAAAGGCATCATAATAAATGTACATAAAAAGGAACACGAGAAAAAATTTAAAACTGCAGAGGAATAATATTATGCACAACATGAAAACTATTCGCAAATTTACACGAATATATAAATATATTGACCGGTACTACAGGTAAAACAGTACAGTTCCGGAAAGCAATATCCATCCGGTGCAATTTATACTCTAAAACAAATTATTGAGAGAAGAGTAGGATTTATTCTGCCCATTGTATATTATTTATTGACTGAGAAGATATATGACAGAATAGGCAGGAATAAAGTGGTACAAATTGTAGAAATTAGGCAAGTTGATAAAGTTATAATGAATTCAATTAAACTATATATATAGTTAACTTTATATATATATATATATATATATATATATATAAGTTAAAATAATAATTCAGAAACAAGTAAAACAAAAACGAATGCAAAACTTATTCGTGGTTTATCCCCCTTACGCATATTTAGATCAAATAGTGAAACAATGGAAAATGAGAAACCCAAAAGGAGTCAAAATCGGCTACTAGAAACAACTACAAACTCAGTACACCGGATGACCAAGTTTTAATTTCTGATACAGAAGATGAACTCCAAATATCTTCCAGGATGTTATCAAAGTCACACAACAGTACAATACGCAAATCTTCATAGATAAAACTAAAACAGTGGCGTTTGGAGGAAAAAATATGGGAATAGCAAAAATAGTTACACGGAACCACATTATAGAACAAGTGATACAGTTTAAATGTTTAGGCTATGAAATAAGTAACTTAAAGAAAGAGGAAATAGATAAACCCAGAAGAACACGTGGAATAGTGCCGTATCCTCCATACAGCCCGGGCTCTGTTCCGTGCGACATTTTTTTCCTTTTCCCTCGTCTCAAAAACGAGCTACGGGACAGCGTTTAGGTTCATCAACGGCTGTCGTGGAGAAGGCGGAGGCCATTCTGAAGACAAAGTCAAAAAATGTTCCAGCACGTCTTCCAGGACTAGCTGATATGTTGAGCCAAGTGCATTTAACATAATGGGAAACACTTCGATAAAAAAAAAAAACATACTAATCTTGTGCCTGCCTAGCGTACTTCGTAATTAAAATAGATCACTTTAAGAATAAAGGTGGAATATGTTACCATAAAATTTCATGCACCTATGTTTATTATTTTGAAAATTACAAGATAAAATTAGAGACCGAGAGCGAGTGAAACATTCCTTAAGAAATTTGCTACTCAAAATTAAATAGTGCTGTAACCTAGTTTAGATGCATTATTTAAAAAGAATATAAACCAATATTTACATGCTTTAGACAACAGCTGTTTCAGCAAGTTCATCAAGGTATTTCAACGCCAAGTAGGAATCAAATATGTTCTCGCGTGCAAGCATGAACATTTTGTGGAATGTGTCCCCATTCCTCAATTACATACATGCAAGCTGTTCACTTTGTTCTAGCATGTCTCACATATGTTTTTTAGTTTATAAGTACAAACGACATAACTACCTCCAAATTTATAGTGTTCAACAAAGGTGACTGTAAAGTTTATCACAAATTGTTAAGGACATAACATAATTATAATGTATATTTATGTAAGTTTAATCATATTTTGACATTGTAATTATTAATATAAATATTACGTATATATGTGTGCCATATACTTAAATTTAGCGTAATAATTATACAAAAGAGAAAGTTTCTAGTATTTTACGTTACAGTAGCTTGAAAAGTCAACAAGATCATAAAACTTTATACATTGAACCCGAGGGTCGAGTGTGAATACCACTTTTTAAAATCACTGCCTTTGGAGGGTTAATAAACCAAAGAACTTTTAAATCCGCTTGGGGCTTTGATCCCGGCAGGCGTTGTACTGATAACATTTAAACGAGCCAATGTTAACAAAATGTTTTAAACTTTCAAAAACGCGTGGCGGATGAACTTAAACCAACCAATGAAAAATATATGTTTGAACTTTAAAGATAAGCGCAAAACCTGCGCATGCCTTTATGGCCTCGTAGCAATCATTAAGACAACGTTTACTTGATTTAATTTAATACATAAGGAAGGTGAGAGAAACAGGTTAAGTTCTACAGGCCGCGAGACGCAATAATTGGAACTACACGCGCAAGATACAAGCAGTCTTAAGTTGCAGATGCGATGAGACGCAACTCAGTTCTCAGACGCAGATAACAAGATCTATTCCGGACCCAGGCACGCATTTCTGATACATCAGTTAACCAGTATTCAGTTTCACGCGCCGCGGCACTCTTCTGTAAGCTTCACACGCGGTGAATAAGTTTGTATCGGCGTAGCTAAGTCTATCGTACACAAAACACCAGAGGACGCGAAAGAAAACATCAGTACATATTTACTATGCCGTATCGCATAACCTTGAACTTCTCTCCCAGCGCTGTAGAGTACAAGTCAACAAAATAACACAATTCACCGACGAGAAATTTATGTCATTTAAGCGTGGGTAACACCGAAGGGACTAATCTACCAAACCTCTTCAAAATAGGCATTACAATGTGAGATAACTTGATGTCGACAACAAATCACTTCAAAATTGGTGCCCAACATGTAGCACTCAGCCAGACCTTCTAAACAGCTTCATAATTAGGCGCCAACATGGTGCCACAAACAAACAACCTTAGGCCCAATTGTTGGGACCGACAAAAACCGCTTCATATTTTACTGCCTTTATGCTAACAGACTGAGAAATGATTTTTTTCAAGTACATACGTATGCCCCCATTTTTTAATCGAAGTGGTTCCTATTGTGTTCTATGCACTTGGGTCAACATGTCTGCTAGTCCTGGAAGACATGCTGGAAAACTGCTCAAATAAACACATGCTTAAATCAAAGTCTCGAAATAAATATTCATACAATTAAATTTTTGACACTGAGGTGTTATATTCTGAAGTATTGTTTAAAACTAGAATAAAGATTTTCTAAGATTTATTAGGTTTTCTCTGAATAGTTTTATAGCGAAGTTTCAAGAGCTGTTGAAACCAAAGTGAGTGTTCTATGACTTATTTTTTTAAACATGTTTCAACAGCAATCTGTGGAAGGAAGTGGTTCTTTTGTGTTCTTTGTGCAGAGCAATGAGACATCTGAATGAAACGTCAGTCGCACAAGCTGTTAGTGGATTGAAGATGACCATTCCATTCGCTTTGTCTCCAGGATTCTTCCTGTTACCCCTTCTGTTGTCCATAGAGTTTGGATGATGATTTTGGTTTATTTACAGACGCTCTTCAACATCTCAGGTCATCAGCGTCCCATTCAATTCAGGGCGTGAAACGGCCGACCAATTTTGCTCAGAGGTCTCTTCTTTCAGGCTTGAGGTTCTTTATCGTGCCCTAAATCTATGACACGGAACCCACGACTTTGCTTTCCTTCCGAAGGAAGCCATACTTAGGACTTTTACGCCGAAAACATCCATCGATCCTAACCGGGTTTGAACCCGCGATCTTGGGTTTAGAAGGCAAGTATGGTTACCACTACACCACCAGGACCGACTTATAGAGTTTGGAGGCGATATATAGAGACAGATGGATGCAAGAACAGCCCGAATAAGGGTCTAAAAAGAACATAGCAGAGGTACAGAATATATATCTTGTCCTATCAGTTGTGTGCAGAAGCAAATCTACAGTCAGAGATCTACAAAATGATGTACGAACAACAGCTCCAGTAATGATTAATGATCATACTGAGAAATGCAGGGTTGAGATCTAGAATTCCCTTTCAACGCTTCGTTTGACACGTCAGCAGAAGCGACTGAGATTTCCTCAGTCATTTCAATTCTCCACTGGCAGCTTTGTCAATGGAAGGCTGTTCTCTTTGCAGACGAGTCCAGGTTTCATTTCAAGGGTTGTAATTGTCTTGCACGTATATGGAGACATCCTGGTGAACCTCTTACTTCAGCCACCATTATTGAACATGACAAATTTGGAGGCTGTTCGATTTTGGTTTGAGCTGGTATTACTATCGAGTTTCGGACAAAGCTTGTTGCTGTCCCACAGCGCATGAATTTTGGTGTTCACATTAATGACTTATCCTCCAACATGCCGTACCCTTTACTTACGGTATGGATTCTAATTTTCTTCTAATACTCGAAAATGCTAAATCTTATACAGTAGGGAATACCAAAGATGTTCTGCAAGAATGCCAAATGCAGGTGATGACTGGCCTACAAGCACTCCTGGCCTCAATCCGATTGAACCCGGATAACTCGCAAATGCACTCATTGAAAAATGGAAGAGAACCCCACAAATCTTTAATTAGGAGGTGGTGCGAAGCATGTCGCATAGATATTATGAAGTCATCACAGCTCACGGAGAACACAATAGGTACTGAGTGTTGAAATAACCATGGAAACATTGACAACTAAACAATGTAATCTCGTATTTTCGCTTTGTTTTCTCTATCAACAATAATTTATTCGTATTTCTAATTCTGTGAAATAAAAATTGATTAGAACGCCTATTTTAATTTTACACATTTCTTCAATCTATAACTATAAACTGTTGAACGTTAAATTCTTTCAATATTTATTTTGGGGCTTTCATTAAAACGTGTATTCCTCTAATTTTTTGAGCAATATACAACTACTTCATTGATTGAAATAAAATTTGGGGTGATTATAGCAGGCTTGTGCAAAAAATAGATGGAAAATAAATATGTTATGCTTATATGCTTTAGTACATATAAACTACATCATGCACCTTCAATGAAAATATATATATATCTAATATTCCAGCTATGTTTTTTCTATAAAGTTGATTCTATAATCAATTTCCATAAAATTAGGTTAAAATATGAACAATATATATAAAATTGTAATTTCACCTAACAAAAAGGATATGTTTTATGAAAACAAATATTTAAGCACAAATTAACAGAATATTTAAGGGAAGTGTTCAGAACTATGCAGTCAAATTTTGGTAGTAATATCTTAAATAGTTTTTTCTAAAAGAGTATATGAATTATAAAAAACTACTGGCGAGAAACCGAGCTGAAATTAAACCTTACTTATTTTCAAAATTCAATATCAGCTCAAAACATTCCAGCTCTAAATTTCTCTCCTTTCCCATGATATAGGTTAATTTATTCCACTTTTGTATCAAATAACAAATATAATTTATTTATTTTCCACAAGCACAAACTAGATGGCCCCAAATGTCATTTCAGTCCTTAAAGTACTTGTCATACAAATTAAATTTAAAGTACTGCCTTAAGTTAGCTTACTGGGCCATAAAATAGCAATCAAATGTCCTTAAACAATATCGATATTCATCTACAAAGTCTTCCAATGTCATAGTTAGCAATTTATCGACTTTAACCAACTCTCAGTGTGGCATATCAAGCGAGGAACTTTATAGGTGACTTTAGCTCTCAAACCTGCATTTTTCAGCCTTTTTCTCAAGCAGTGGGTCGCAGTTTATTTCTGAGATAAGATGTCTTATCAGTCAGTGTATGTGTGGTGTGGACTTTCTCATTTATCCCCTAAAGTCTGTGGCTAACGTGCAACCGGCTGCAGAAGTTGCGAATGGAACAGATATCTTCCATTAAGGTGATTGCTTGTGGAACTAAAACTTAGTTTAGGTCCCTTATTGACTCTCCACAAAATTACTTCCCACCAGAAACCACTGTCACAAGGGGTTTGTAGGAAAATCAGTAAGTAAACATACATTTAACGACTTATTTTCTCATAGAAAATTCATTACGTAAGCTATAAATTAATGTGGGGTACTACATGTTTTAATGCTAGATGGCAGCATTAATCCGGTGGCAAATGATGACGTCCGACAATCGATGTTTGCAAAAAATAAACAGCAGTTGCAAGATGGTGCCTCTTCTGAGTGTGTAACCTTTGAGCAGCGCTACGTTGTAAGATTTTTGGACAAAAGTTGAGGAATCAAAGAATATTCATTAAGAAATGCTTTCCATCTACGGTGAGAAGAGCCTGTCACATCAAGCTGTTTACAATTTAGTGCAGAAGTTCTCTCAAGGGCGGACACGTATCGGACAAGAGCCTCAATGTACAAGGAGATTATGTTGAAATAAAAATATTTTTCAAATCACTTCTCTTATTTACGTTTTATATCCTTTTGTACTTAATGACTTACATTATTTGGAGTCGGTCCTGGTGGTGTAGTGGATACCATATTTGCCTCCTAAACCCAAATCGCGGGTTCGAACTCGGCCAGGATCGATGGATTTTTTCGGGCGTAAAAATCCAAAGTATGGCTTCCTTCGGAAGGGAAGTAAAGCTGTGGGTTCCTTGTCGTACATTTGCGGCACGGAAAAGAACCTCAAGTCTGAAAGAAAGGCCTCTGAGCAAAATTTGTAGGCCGTTTCACGCCCTGAGTTGAATGGGACGCTGATGACCTGAGATGTTAAACAGCGTCCATAAATAAATGAATCACAAATTCCCGTATTTGGGTCTTACCAGGGTAGGTCTGTAAGTTTCCGGCCACATGGACAAGGATTATTGCCTTTACAAAATTCTTATCTGATGTTATACCTTATGTGTTAAGTAAAAAATTGCAGCTGTAACATCCGATCCGCTATGTTTGTTCAGTTGTTCAGACATATTGCATAAAGAAGACTATATGTAGAAGATTGTGACATGTTCAAAATGGAGTTTCGAGCTGCCATTAAGTTCTTCACAAAAGAAGGACTTACTCCAAATGAAATTAAACAGCGATTGAACGGTGTATATGGGGAAGCATCCTCCTCATATTCTACTGTAAAAGATTGGGCCAAACTTTTTCGAATGGGTCCAGAGAGCATTGAAGACGAAGGGCGTGCAGGTCGGCCCTTGGAGGTGGTCGCTTCTGAAAGTATCGCTCTTGTTGGAGGAGAAATTATGGAAGAACGGCGGCTCAAAGTTACAGAAATAGCAGCAAGGTTGGGTCTTTCTAAAACACCGTCCTTAGAATTATTCATGAACATTTAAACATGAATAAGGTTAGTGCAAGATGGGTGCCTAGACTCCTTTCCTCAGTCCAAAAGCAGCAACGAGTCATCTGTTGTCAGACATTTTTGGAGCTCTGACGTGGCAACGAGAGAGAAGTTCTACAAACCATTGTTACAAGAGATGAAACTATCATCCCCTACTATGATCCCTTGTCCAAAAGAGAATCAATCGATTGGCGTAAACTGGGCGAAGCACCGCCTCTAAAGACCAAGGTCAATCAGTAAACCAAGATCATGATTACAATCTTTTGGCACTGTGAAGGAATGCTCTTCATTGACTTCAAGGAAAGGAACATCACAGTAAATAGGGAGTACTATGCTGGCCTAATGCACGGACTACGTGCTTCCATCAAATAGAAACGGCGAGAAAAGCTGAATGGTGGTGTGCGCCTTCTTCACGACAATGCGCCTGTGTTGTTACAAAGGAAGCTGTGAAGAAATGTGGCTTCAAGGAGATGGACCATCCACCCTACAGCTCAGATCTAGCTCCCAGCGTTTATTTGCTCTTCTCAGGACTCAAGAAGGACCTTCGAGAAAGGGACTCTAAGTGTGACGAAGAAGTGATGGATGCTGTTTATGTCCATTTTGCAGAAAAGATTGACTATTTGGAGGGGAGGATTGAAATGTTAATTCAAAGATGTGAGAAGTGTATATTTTTTATCTTTATCATACCTAGCAAATGGTTAGGCCAGAAACTTATGGACCGTCATGATTTTTGTAACATCAAATAGGCAACCACTACATTCTTTTGGGAGTTTCGCTTGAACAATTGTTTCTTTCGTTTTTACCGCTGTAGAATTTATTCAACTCCACCCGATGCGTCATAAAGGAGAAATGAAGGAGTTCTTACGTGTTCACAAATAAATTTGCAGTTGGCTGGGTAAGGACATATAAGGATCATTAGAGTGAGCATTTAGTCCAGCTGGAAGGAGCTCGTTCAAGAGGACTTTCTGCAGTAGAATTGCAGAAAAAAGAGAAGACATAAAAGGAAAAGCTAAACCGACTCTCGGCCCCAAAGCCCATCTTCCTGACCGGAAAGGCAATTGAAGAGGACTCTGGTTTCTAGAAGAGAGGAGGAGGTAGGAAGGGAAGTGGACGTTGGTTCATATTAAGCCTTCTTTTCCTGGACTAAGGGTCTTCTCGAAATCTTCTTCCCTTCTCCAAGGCGATCCAATTGCTGTTCCATCCCACGACTCAAGAGGCTTTGCCTTGGCTGAGGGCATGCTTGAGAAATGCATAAAGGCTAATGTGGAGAGCTAGTTCTTCTGAATGAACGAGAACTAAGATAGAGCTTGATCTGCAAGTGAAATGGGAGAGCATCATATAACGAAATGCAGAAACGAATATAACGATTTTAAGTAATGAGTGTGTACAAGAGAGAAACGAAGAAAGGAAAGTTAAATAAAAAAATAGAATTAAACAATTAGGAACAAACCAATAAATAAATGGGGAATGAGAGAAAAGGAAGGAAGAAATAAAGGAAAACTGCCTAAAACTTAAAATTAAAAAGTAAGGAAGGAAATAAAAGTATGTGTAGAAAACTTGATTAATTTGTAAAGAAAATAATTCTGCAATGTTAAACGGAAACAGAAAGGATGTAAGAAAAAATGAAAAGAAAAATGGGTAAAGAGAAATTTCGTAACAATTAAAAATTTAATGCAAAAAGAAAATATTTCCCAACCTATGGCCAATGCAATAAATCATTAACACATGGAAAACAAGTGAAAATCAAGAAAAGAAAAAGAAGAAGTTTAGGAGTTAAAGAAAAATAAGAAAGAAACCAACGTGTGAGGAAAACAATAAATGAAAAATAAAGGTAAAAGAAAGGGATAAAAGAAAAAGAGTAGAGAACAAAGAATGTGTAAAGGAGGAAATATTTACGGGAGAAAAATCCCCAACCTATGAAACACGAAATACGTACCCAACAAATGGGAAACATAAGAAAAATAAAGAAGAAGAAAAAAGTTTGCTTACGAATTGGAATAGAAGAAAAATAAGTAAGAATGAAACTGTTAAAGGAACATTACCTGAAGAATGGAGAGAAAGTATGTATAAGGAAGGATGTAAAAGTGCATAAGGACATCAGTAAACAGAACGTTCTTCTAGCATTGAAATGAACGGAAATATTAAGAGAAGAACTGACTAAAAATTACCCGGTTAATGAAAATGAAAACGATAAGAGAAAAGGAAGAGGAAAATGTCCCTAAAATATAAGAAACGAGGAAAGAAAGAATAACCGAAGGAATGGGAGTGAAAGAAAATTAAAAAATTTAATAGTAATAATAATAGTAATAATAATAATAATAATAATAATAATACATATTTCAACGAAATGTAAATATAATAAATACAAGGAAGGAAACAAGCCAAAAAGTGATAAAATAACTGACGAATAGTAATGAAAGAAAAACGAAGAACGAAATAAGGAAAATTTTCCTAATAAATAGAGAGTTAAAAAAAAACTAAGAAGGCAGAACCAACAACGAATGAAAAAGAATAAAAGGGAGGAACAAACAATGAAATAAAAAATGCCAAATAAATGGAAAACGGAAGAAAGAAAGACAAAAATCTAACAAATGTGCGCAGAAAAAATATAGAAAGAAACGAAAAGTAAATAAAGAAATTAAAAAAAACTAACTACAATAAAAAAAGAAACAGGAATAATTCAAAGCAAAAGTAACGAAGCTAAAGAATGAATAATGCTCGAAAAAAGCGCACAGAAAAATAGACACCAGAATAAAATAAACGCATAAGAACAAATATATAAGAGTAAATGGGGAAAAATAATAAATAAAGTTGTAATATAAAACAGCAGCAAATAATGGAAGCAATGAAAGAAATGTGCAGAGAAACAAAGGCGAAAAATAAAAATGAAGAACATAATAATTCAATATAATACAGAAAATTAAATACATACAGAAACTAAAGCGAGAATTAAAGTGGGAATACAGAACATTGAACAAATGCAATGTACAGTGCAATGTAACTATATAAACAACTGATTAACACAGAGCTAAATAAATCATTTTCTTTACACTGAAGAACAGGCGAGAATTATTTAATTTTTTTGTTTTGTCTTCCTTATTTACATGAACTCGCATGAGAAATGATCTACTTTCATTGAAAAATGTATATATTTATATTTATTACATCAATGAATGTGGAAGCACTTCTAAAGATGGTTGTTTTGCATCGTTTTTCTCGCTTTAAAAACAGGAATGGAAGTGAAACCCTAATGAGTGTTTTCTTTGCTATAGCAATTATAATATTACGGTACACAGCTTCATGTCTTACTTGGAGTAAAACACAGCCATTTCCTGCGTGCAAGTGAAGATGAAAGACCCCGAGGACCCTTCAAACACGGTCCTGTTAGAGCTTGCGCAATGAAAGAGCTACGTCACAGATTTACTAGCCGTATAAAAATAAAACAAACGAGAAAGTAAAAATAATTATTATACGAAAACCCTGCATTAGTGTGGCTACAGGGACGGAATCTGCGACTTTTACAATACAGACATCTAAACATCGCCAAAATAACAAATAAATAAATATATTTTATACTACCGTATCGTAAAGCAAATAAAAAAATTGAAGATTAGGTTGCAAAATCACTTTGCACCACTACTATATAAATATAAAGCGGTTTAGCAGGCACCGGCTAAGTACCCCAGGTTGGACACCAATTTTGAAGCGGTTTGCTATCGGGCCTCATGTTGTGATGCCAATTTTGAAACGGTTTCGTAGATTGATTATGGTTGCTTCGTTGTTGTTGCCCACGCCTCAATGACAACAATTTCTCAGGGTGAATTCTGCTATTTTGTTAATTCGCACTCAATAGGAAAGGTGTTCAACAGTATAAATAAGCACGCAATCGACATCTTGAGAATCTTTCGCGTCCTCTGGTGTTTTGCGTACGATAGACTTAGCTACGTCGAATACACACTTAGCTGTTGCGAGTGAAACTATGCACTGCATTTATCACGGTATATATCTTACAACTGAGTGCCTGTGTAGAAATCAGAATAATAAGTGCCTCTCGCCGCGTGTGAAGCTTATAGATGATTACCACGACGTGTGATACTGAAAACTGCTTTAACTGATGACTTCATACGTCAAGTGAGAACTGCTTGCCCCAGCAGAGAAAATGCCTGCTTATATATTAAATTCAAAGCAAGTAATCGTTGGCTTAACACGCCAAAGGAGTCTACACGAGCAAGCGCAAGTTTGGCGACTATCTTTAAAAGTTCAAACTTTTATTCACCATTGGTTGGTTTTAAGTTCACCTTCCATACGTGTTCATTCGCTATTATTTGTAAGTTTAATACATTTTGTATAATTAGCTAGCTAATTAGCTAGCTCGGGTTTTGTAGCCTTCTTAGCTTTCCAAGCTACCGTAAAGAGAAAACACCAGAGAACTTTCTCTTTTCTCGACACACAATTCACATGTTAACGTTATGCCGTATTATATGAATATACAATACATGATCTATATGAATACATTACTAATTACAATACATGAAATATTATGATAATTATGTTTGCAACATACATATTACACTTATATGTCAGTGGGGTTGGGCCGTAAGGACTGTAGCAAATTACAATTGAAAGTAGCAGTCTGGAAAGATAAAACTATTTAATGGAATACATTTACGAAATTACTCGAGCAATGCAAATTTCTTGCTGTTAATATGAATAGTTATTACTACAATAGGTAAAATTAATTCCTAGTACTTTATTAACAATAGCAGGATCTGAAACAAAAGTACTGGGCGTGCATAAATCTCCATGGATTCCTGACATCTCCCCAATGCTGCGAAAGCGCTCTCTTCATCAGGTGACCCACTCCTTCCAATAATTCCAGTGCAGATATCGGCCTTACTACTCAAGGAGTCATCCTCATATTCCTCTGCCACCCAGATGATCTCTAACCATAATTTCTTTAACTTCAGTACATCTTCTCTATCACCCAGAAATAATGTTACCGAAGGCCTCCGAAAACAACGTTCAGTCCAACTAGAGAGATTTTCTTCTGAAACTTTTCTTCCATACAATCCTGTTGAATTAATATCAATTGACTGCACTGCACACTTTCCATTTCTGTAATTCACAAATAAACAAACATTCCAACATGTTTCGGACGCAGAGAGACAAACTGCTCATCCGCTTCTCACCTGGTGTGTTTGCGTCTTCCGAACGGATACATTGAGCACATTTTCTTTATCCTCAACATCATCTTGTTCCATCTTCACAAGTTCATCCTTGTGACAAGCGTCAGCGACGCCCATTATCACACCAACCTTTACATCTAAATATTCTGCATCAGGAACTTCTGCCAAAATTTTACTTATGTTCTCTCTTGTGAATACACTGAACTTTTTTGCTACAAGTCCAAACAGAATTTTCTTTCAAGAAGGTGACCCAAACCTCTAAACTTCAGTATATAAATACTATGACTATGATATAACGAACATGAAATAAACAGACCACAATGTAGAAGATGTCATTAACTCCAATTTCTTCTGAAAATACGCCAATATAACATTTTCACTAATTGTCTGCCATTTTTCTTTTTGCACTAAGTTGTAAATAAATTACGTTCATACACTTTTTTTTTTTAAGATTTCAAGGGTCATGTGATCAACACACTGCATCCCGCTGATCAATATCGCGGCTTACTAGATCGGAGATCGCCACCTCTCTATCAGGCAGCTTCCCAATTGTCCTCACAAGACTGGGTGGACTCCGTTCCAGGCCTCCCTAACTTATAAAAATTCCTAAGTAGGTACCGGGAATCAAACCCGGGCCTTCCGGGCAGCAGTCAACAATGCTAACCACTAGACGAAGGAGGTGGTCAGTTCGTTATTTTTAACTTTCAAAAGTATAATAAATTAAAAATAAGTAACATTACGATATGATGTTATAAAAATGGTATTAACATAATTGTTGAAAGACTCATTGCAAACCTGGCGTGCCTTGTAACAGTTATATTACAATAGACTATTTCATATAACTTTAATTTTTGAGAGATGTTAGCTTCTTTGTGCATAAGAAAGACTCTAACAACACGAATTTATTTAGAAGGCAGATCTTTCTTAAGCGAACTTTAAAAATATTGTACAAGATCTGCGTTTCCTTGATTTTCGGCAAACAAAAGGCTATAGACAGCCAAATATGGGGAACAGGGAGATTGCACTAGAGATTTTCTTCGCTTGAACAGGGTTCCATTGTTTGGTGGTAAATTGCATTTCAAGTGGCACGGCTGTTTGCGAGCCTTTTCCTCCCAGCACCTCGGCTCTTTCCACTTTTTGCAATTCTTCAAAACACTAAGCTCTCGAACGACTTTTATCAGGACTGTTCAATTTAAAGGCATAATTGCTCGCACTAAAATTTAGCTTTACAATATTTTATTACCTTAATACATCATGCAGTTTCATTATTATCACTTCCGGTTCCCGAGTGTGAAAGGCGTACAAGTTGAGATATGTTAAGTTCCGACGTAGAGGTGACGAAAAATACGCCGCTCTGAAATTTTGGTTTCTTCTAAACAAATATTCATTTATTCCCTATAGCACAGTTCGAAGATAATTTAAAATGCTTAAATATTTAAAATGCAAAAACAAGTCATCCCCAGATTCCACATGAGCTCAGAAAACTTCGGGAACGCTAGTATATTTACAACGCGCATGCAGCGAGTGCACACTGTAGAGTGTGCTTTGCCTGTCAACGAAATAGTCACAATCATCAGTATCTGGAAACAACCATTAGGATAGATTAACGGTGGCCGAGCAGTTTAAAAGACATTGCTCTTCTGTGTAAGCTCCTGAATTCAAATCCCACATTTTTATTTTTGTTTTATAAGTGTATATGTAGAACGAAATTCATGTTGACTTAATATCATATTAAATTTTAACGTATCGATTGAGTTTTACGGCATTCCTGTGCACCACACTAATGTATTCTTTACAAATAACTAAATAAATACATGAACAGAAACATTTATTTTCTAAAGTGAGAACACACAGAAATAAACACAAACTAATATCGGGTGTATGAACTCTCAGCATGTATAACTGCCCTCAATCTTCGGGGCATAGATGATGTCAGATTTCTACAGTAGTGTGGACGAGAGGCTACAACATCCCAGGTTTCTTGAATTTTTGCCCATAAGCATCTTTTGTCCTTCGTGCATGTGCAACAAATTGCATTTAGATAAAACAAATACTGTAATATTTATTATAATTTATAGTATAATATGTTAACTTTAAAACTTGCTGTGTAGGGGAACCAATATTACGGAAAATAATTTGTCATAACCTGTTACAAAGGTTTATTAATAAAAAGTGTTTCATGCCGGGAGCCGAGCCTGCGCTCTTACCACGGCATCACTGCACACTACATAACTTGCAGTGGTAACACAGCCTTGCTGGTTACCTTGTGAACCGCGCGCTATAACGAGCAGGACAGAAGAATTTTGCGATTCTTTTATTATTATTATTATTATTATTATTTTGGTTAAAGACTGTACAGTTTTAACAGAGAAAACTGCTTAATAGCAACATGCTTAATAGTGGAGATGTAATAACCCGCATGAATGGACAAGATTTATAACTAAAGCCTGGTAGTGTGTAGCTTGCTTAGGTATAAAGAACGTTATTTCTGCTGCAGTATTCTGTAAACAGTTCCTCTACTGTCAATTTCTGCAGTGGGATAGACGCTCAGTGTCTGATGCAAGTTTAACCAAAGAATTAGAGAGGGGAGGCTCTATTTGCTGCTTCTTCAGGCTTGAGAGAGGTAATTGACACGGATTTTCACTCTGTTCTCGAACTTCAAGAATTTGAATGGTCTTAAAGAATTTTCCTCTCTCTGAGGCAGACTTTATCACTGGTCTTAAGCAATTGAATAAAATAATCTTCCTTTGAATTTACAGGATTATATTTTATGCATTTAGTCTCGTTGTCATATGACGTGTCTTTTATCTAGAGCAGTGCTCAGTGTGCGAGTTTTGTGGGCAAAAATCATTAAATCAAAAAACATTCATAAAGAAATGCCTCACATCTCGATGAAAAGTGCCTGTTAGTCACGCTGTTTACAACTGGGTACAGAAGTTCTCTGAAGAGCAGATACAGGATGCGGCAGAAAAAAATGATCCACTGTCATAAAAACGTACTCTTATATCCGATATGTTAAGGGCTTGGGAATGCCGATGAACTGATCGCTTTGGACTTTGCTTTAAAGCAGCTCTTACTGTTGCCAGGTTTACGGAGTGCGAACTGTAGGTTACCTACCAGATGGTTTCTTGTTTTGTTATGAATTCCCTGATCCATCTCGTAATCGACCTCCGTGTACATCCAGACCGATGTCGAAATGTTGCAGAAGCAAACGCTAGGTCCTTAAGAGTCAATCACCACATTTGAAAAACGTTTCAATTGCAAACGCATCATGTTCATTCGAGCTGCGCCCCATACTGACTGTCAAGTAATAATGTGTAGCGAGTGAGCGGTCAAGGTCGTGTAATATGGCATACAGAAAATGCCTTGAACTGCGCAACGCAACAGTACAAACATCAGCTCTTTAAGAAGCCGTGACCAACAATAGCGCACGAAGACAAAACCGCATTGGCCGGCCAATGAAGATTATCATAGTGGCGAATTAGCACAGAATTGAAGGCTTAATCCAAGCAGAGAGAAGGATAACTATAGACTATGTAGGTTACTCATAAGGCACGGCCTGCCTTATAATGCATGACAGGTTACATTTTTACAAAGAGAGTGTCACGCATGCAGACCCCATAACACAAAATACAAAGAATGGGTCTGGCATTACAGCATCTCAATCGCTACCATGACATGTTAGTACCACCTGTCACAGGTGATATGTTTTGGGTTCGCCATTACTAGCTCGACAAAAACCGTGCGCCAATCGCTTGCGAAAAAAAAAAAATAGTTTAAAGTACACCATCCACAGAGAAAGTTATGCTTACAATGCTCACCGCATTCCATCCTCAAGGACAAACCGTAAATACCGACTTCTACTGTAACATCCTCAGGAAACTTCGGGGGACACCTGGATTCCTCACCAAAGATGTGTTGTTCCTGTATGATAACGCGCATCTACATACTGTCAAAGACGCTACGAAATTCAAGTGGAAAGTCCCATACCATCCTCCCTATAGCCCTGACCTTGCTCTAAGCGACTTCCATTTGTTCAGTCCTATTAAACATCATCTTTTGAGTGAGCATTTTCCCGACTATGAAGCTGTAGGAAGGGAAAACACCACCTGGTTCCGACAGCAGCACAAAGAACTTGATGCTTCTGAATATCAGGGGCTTGTGAAACGATGGGATAAGGGGCCTCAATGTACAGGGGTATTATGTTGAGAAATAGAAGTATTTTTTTTTCAAATCAGTTCTATATCCGTCTGTACCTATAATTGGGAAAGGATTTTTTTTTAAGAAAGGAAAAGCTCCAGGCCTAAGTTTAGGGTACCTCCCCGGCATTTGTCATTTATGAGGACTGAGGAAAACCTGGAAAAAACCTCATTCAAGGAGGACGATCCTCGTGGGAATCGTGCCCCAGACCTCCCGCTGACAATTCCGCGCCTTAAGGACCTTGGTCACCCGTGACGGTAGTTATAGCACGAGAAATTATCCCTGTTAAAACGTATAATTCAGCATTCCTCGTTTACGCCGTTTAAGGTAGGCTATAAAGACTACAGAGATAAATAGCAATAGAGCTCTGGCTAATAGAGGGCATTACTGTGAGTCCCATTTCCAGAGTATCATCTCGCATAAAGCAAAAGGTTGTAGTGTTCCGCTCTCCGTACGCACGCACGTATTTTGCGCATGACGGGGTATGAGAAATGTGGCGTAGCGCATTCACAGAGGTTTTGGCCGCTCTTATTCCCTCTGATCTGGATAAAGAAGTGCACGAGAGTTTATAATTTAGTATTCCTACCTGAGAGTCCTACTAGCACGCGTGTATGCCGGATTAGACATGAATGTTTAACTGCTGCTCGGCGTTCGTGTGTGTATGTGGTGGGAAGGGAGATAGGGGTGTGCTGCCGGGAACGTTTCTGATCACGTACTTGACCTGTCCTCATCCCCTCTTCCACAGGTTACTGGTATTAACAGTGGCGGCTCCTGCAAATGAACCCATGAAATCGATATTGACGTTTATACAAGGTTTTCAGAGCTAACGAGAGTTCAATGAAAAGTAAATGCATTCATGGGGTTTTAGTAAATATTGGATGAAATATTTAAAGAAATAAAATGCATAAATAATTTTAATAGTGTGCTCTTTTCAATTTCTGTTAATGATGGATAGCATTCGCCACTCTACATAGAAATACTTCCGAACCCTTTTATCATATGATTCTGATAGAAGACGAAAAGTCAATCGATGGAAAGTTGACACAAAGTCCCTTTGCAGAGAAGGGCATACAAAACGCACCCCCCCCTGGTGGAAAAACTCATGACACTATATTCGTGCTTTAGGGATGCAGATGGTGTTGTCCACTTTGATTGTACACTGTTGGAAATTAAAAATGTATTGAAAATATATCGCAATAGACTACACAATGCCCCACATTCAAAAATACATACTTTATCAATACATTACCAAATAAGATCTAAAAATAACATAAAATAATATTAGTCTTATTTATTATATATCTTCTTTCTAGTCACTTATTTATATTCTGATCCCAATACATAAACTCCAAGTTATTAGTGTATTGGTGACTATCATGTTGCTGTATTGTTCTATCCTTGATTTCTTTTATGTGTATTGTACTTCTAAGCTTACATTTCCCTCTATTTTCATATTAATCATTCTTATCGACTTCTCAATTTCTCAAGATAGCGGGTTCAATCCCGGTCAGGACCGATGGATTTTTTGGGCGTAAAAATCCTAAGTATGTCTTCCTTCGGAAGGGAATTAAAGCCGTGGTTGCCATGTCGTAATTTACGGCACGATAAAGAACCTCAAGAATGAAAGAAGAGGCCTCTGAGCAAAATTTGCCGGCTGTTTCACGCCCTAAATTAATTGGGAAGCTGATGACCTGAAATGTTAAAGAGCGTCCGTATATAAACCAAATCAACAAAATATTCATTTCTGTCTAACTTAGCCCAAATAGTTCCCTATTATTTTCATATTCTTGTTTCCTTTTATAGTAAAATCTTTGTAATTAATATTTCCTTATCTAAATTCTTACACTTTGGTTGTCAAGCCTGTTCTCTCCGCTTGCAGTATTATAAGAAATGACAAAACCGAATGTTTTCAGTAAACCTTGGACCGCCAAGGGTGGCCGAGGTCGTTACGGCGAGGACTCTTGAGCGGGAGGTCTGGGGTTCGTCCTACCTGACTGAGGCTTTTTCCAGATTTTCCTTAGTCCTCATAAATAGCGAATGCCGGGGAGATACCTTGGAACGTTTCCTTCCTTAAAATAATAAAAGCCTTTTCCAATTTATCATTTTATCTCATGGTCCCGCAGTAGTAAAAATGGGCGTAAAACACCATTCAAAAAAAAAAAAAAAACACACACACACACACATTGGACCATTTTTTTTACCTCTTTGTTATATTCTTGCCCTTTTAAAATTATAGCTCCAGTTTTGGCCCATACAAATTCTTCCCGACCTGTCTTATTATATTGTCCTATATATTTTTTCCTATCTCATACTTTATATTTCCCTATAGAGTCTCAATAAATTCTTTTTTCTCACACTACAAATATTTCTTTTCTTTCAAAATGTTCCAATCTTAGGTTCATTTCTTCTCAGAATCCCCTGTTTTGATATTTCCTACTTATTCATAAGTCTATAATTTAATTATAGAGAAGATTTTGTAAACAGGTTAGATTTACCGATAGCACCGCCAAATAGTGTAGGCAGCTAGAATTAGGTTGGAATTCCATCAAGGTAAAAAGTATTACAAGTATTATGAAATATATATTCAGAATTACCACATTGGAATAGAGTGATATTATTAAAGAACGTTTAGGTATCCAAGAGAAATATAAGTGGAAAGCATCATGGTATGTAAAAGTGCAGGAAATTTTGCAAAAGGTAGATATGATTTTGAAGTTAAATTTTGAATCCCTGAAATTTAAAACAGCATTAAGGAGCTGAATGATAAATGTTTTCCTGCAACACGGCGTTTTTTTGAATGGTGTTTAACGCCTGTTTTTTACTACTGAGGCATCACAGGCGGTGGACACTGATGATACATGAGATGAAATGATAAATTGGGAAAGGATTTTTTTAAGGAAGGGAACGTTCCAGGCCTAAGTCTAGGGTACCTGCCCAGCATTCGCCATTTATGAGGACTTAGGAAAACCTGGCAAAAACCTCAGTCAGGGAGGACGGTCCTGGTGGGATTCGAACCCCAGACCTTCCGCTTACGAGTCCGAGCCTTAACGACCTCGGCCACCCGTGGCGGTCCAACACGGCGTGCTACGCTAAACTTTATAGATGCAACTGAAAAATTAAATTTCAGTGACCTACTGCATCTGCCATACAGACCAGACGAGCGCTTCTAAGACAGCGTTTTGAACAGTATCGTCTCCTGCGGGATAACTTAAAATATATGCGAGATAATGGCCCGAGTTGTACGGGAGTTCTGCCGAAAGCTATTAGCGGAAATTAGAAAATAATTTTATTTCCAAAAAACTATACAATTTTTCAAAGTACTCTTAATTAACTCTTAAGTTCTTTGTCTACTATAGACGAAAATGCACAAGTTTTTCCTCTGTTGTTCGGGAACAAGAAAACATCCCATGGAACCAGCTCAGGTGAACATAGTAGGTGTGATAATTACTGTCCAAAAACTCTAATATTGTGATAACCCTATGAGGCTTGTAACGAAGCAGCAGATATGCACTGCTCGATTTTGCATGCTGTGACTTTCATGTGTTGATTTTGGGAAAGCATTGTTTTACACACAACTCTAGAAAGCAACATGCAGAAGACGGTCCTCTTTTTAAAAGAACATCTCACCATTTAATTTAAGCCTCGTGTCCTTTTGTGGGGATCTCCCTTGTTGAAACTTCAATAAGTGTAAAATGTGGTTTGAGCGGCTAATGACCCAATATTTATGGCTCCTGCTATATCATAGAATTTGATTACACTATTTTACTCCCAGCATCGTTATCTTGGGTCACTGCTATTGCAGGGTGACCAGAAAGAAATTCCTGTTTAAAAGATTGCCCATCTCTAGAAAAATCACGCAGCAAGTTCCTGTTAGCTGCTCTATAAAGAGATACCTCACTAAAAAGGCGTACCAAAGAAGAACGCTATTGGGCATTCAAATTATTTTTAGTGAATTCCAAAGGTTGAACCCATGAAAAGATTTTTGAAAAAATTCTTCATATCTACTTTGATCTTACTTACTAGGCACCAAAAGTGTGTGTATCTAGACACCGCGATTTTTGTTTCTTCCCAACGAAATTCGACATATAACAACAAATTAACAAATGATTCATCCAGTTTGTTTGCCAGAAAAAGTGAACCATTAACGGTGGAGGTTAACCCAAAGCGAGCATTTAAAAATCGCTGTAGTGTCAAAAATGTTTGTTTTTTCTCAACGAAACTCTGTATATACTATTTCAATTAAACAATAAAAATACTTTCTGAAAATCAGGGAAATGGAGAAATTAGGAGTGGGAGTATATTTCAAAACCGACTTTTTTCTAATTGCCAAGAACGTCGATTAAGGCACCCGGGGAAAGATGTGGCATAGGGGAACGTTTGTTATATTTAGCATTAATCATTGGGTGTTATAGCCAAGCGATAAATTTGGCATCATGTATCGGGGTAAAGGTCTACGCATGCGCATGGACGAATAATCAGAATAATTTATCTTTACAGAGAGCGTCTTCCTACGGCTTCAGTACGAACGGCAGCGGAAAAAGCCGAATTTCAGGGAATGCTGGAGCGATGTACAAATCTTAAGCGGTTGTATGTACTCTATCAACCTTGGTAGTGTAAAGTGTACAGTAAATACAGGGGGAGAGAACACAACGGTGTCACAACACAGAAAAACAAGCAATCGTACGTCTAAGCTTAAATGTTAATCGCATTCCGTTTTATTTGTTATACAGCTAAGTGCAATTGGCCGCGTTAAGCTAACAAAATAACGCTTATAAAATAATGAAAAGCATAAACTTTTAAGCCTGAAAGTTATGTTTTTTATTAAATATGTATACCTTCAGTTAGCGTTGCTTGTTTTTTACTACATTCTCTGCTCTAGCCTTCAGAACCTTCAAAAACTGAACTGAGGGATTCGCTTAATTTACACAGCTCCTGCATGACGGACTTTTTTTTTATTCAAGAAAATCTTCCGCCGGTATCAGCAAAGCACTGCTGCTTGTACATCAATGGTATAGCAGATGGTCTTTCGGCATAAGAAATATTAAGTCATAAGCGTGAGATTCAATTTGTATGGCAGATGCAGTGAAATCTGATTAAATTTGACAGTATCAATGAATCCTGCGTTTGTTAGCACCTTATGAACAAGCATTGTGATGGCTATTAAATGCCTAAGGCATCACGGCGTTGGGCGATGATACATGAGATGGCATTTGGAGAGCGAAAGTGTTTCAGACCTAAGTTTAGGGTATCTCCTCGACATTTTGCAAATTGGTAAAGAGTGAGGAAAACCTAAAAAAAAAATCATCCATGGAGGACGTTCCTAGAAGGAATCAAATTGCAGAAAATTCCCGTTCACAGTACGTGCCTTAAAGAGCTCGGCCACCCGAAACTGTTGCCATGGTGAAGAATTGCATAACCCAGAGCAATATGTGTGTGCTGTTTCTGCAGTGTTGGTTCGGTCCAAAATTCTGTGTAAACTATGCCGCCTCCAATCCCTAAAGATGGTCACCAAACACATTCATCAACGGAGCAGTGAATTTTTTGTGATTAGAGCATCCTTATGCCTGTATTTCACTGACTACCGCTAGTTTTCCGAATCACAATGAGTCACTGCATCTATCAGGTGACGGAGGTCATTCACCAAGGGCATGTCATAAGAGTCAATAAAAGAGTAATTGAGATAATTAATATTTGTAATTTCAAATAAAAAACTGTGAGATTTCTTCTTTCTTCTTGTTGAGCTTTCTGTACATAAGAAACTTCGATGACAAAATTCATATATGTAGAATTAAGATTGTATAGTGTTTAAGACTGAGCTTAACGGCCTATAATTTTAGTAATATTTAAGAAATAATATGTAATACCAAAGGATAAATATGGAATCTCACTCTCAACATTCAAGGCAATGATTGAAAAAGTCAGACAATACAAGTTAATCACTTCGGAAATGCGGCGAGCAAAGGGCTGGTCATGCCTTAAGCATAAAAGCCACATATTTTCGCTTGGGAAGTGACAGATGCGAGTACACAGTTCTTTGATATTAATGTGTAAACTTTGTTTAAAGTGAACTTAATGCATGATGGCGGAATGTGTGCTCTACTAAAAACTGTTCAGCGAATAGAAAGAACCATGTGTGATAACATAATAAAACTGGCGGGAATATTTCGCGTCGCTTTTAGGAAAGAGCGTTCAGTTTTTCTTGAGTACATTAGAAATAGATTTCTTCTAAAAAGGGGCAGTCTCCATATTCTCCGGGCCAAGATAGTGCTGCTGAGTCCCCGGGCAGTTAAGAGGAAGAACGATCTAAGTCCGAGATGGGTGGCGTCAACGAGGCTCGACAATAAATCACTACATGTAGCGTTATATACCATTGAAGTAGGCACTTTCGTCATATCAGGCACAATTTGGGTGAACGCAACCAAATTTGCGCGTTTGTCAAGTATACCTTGCCAGTGATCCGGGTTTTTTTAATTGTGTTTAACGCCAGTTTTTACTACTGAGGCACCACAGGCGGTGGCACTGATGATATAAAAGGTTTTTTTTAGAGAAGGAAATGTTCCAGGCCTAAGTTTAGAATACCTCCCCGGCATTTGTCATTTATGAGGACTGAGAAAACCTGGAAAAAACCTCAGTCAGGAAGGGCGGTCCTGGCGGGATTCGAACCCCACACCTCCCGCTCACGAGTCAGCGCCTTAACAATCTCGGCCATCCGTGGAGGTAAAAAGATGGATGGATGGATAGGTAGGTAGGTAGGTAGGTAGATGGATGGATGGATGGATGGATGGATGGATGGATGGATGGATGGATGGATGGATGGATGGATGGATGGATGGATGGATGGATGGATGGATGGATGGATGGATGGATGGATGGATGGATGGATGGATAGATAGATAGATAGATAGATAGATAGATAGATAGATAGATAGATAGATAGATAGATAGATAATCAGAAGGGTGTGATGGCGTTTTAGAATTCTACAGCAAGTCAGCCTTAAGGCTTATTGTGCTATCCAATTGGGAGGGGTGCCTTTGTTGTTTACCAAAACCCGTTCCTTGTACAAGTTGTATTTTGTTTCCAATGTTGGTATCTTTTCCCAGATCTTCCCTGGTTATAGACAGAGAACGAGTCTCTTTCCTTCCAGGATTGGACAAAAAGGATATGCGTGGCAGCCTGAAAAAAAGGTCTCTGACCGTAATTTATTGGCCCTTCATGCACTAAACCGGACGCCGTTTTCCTGAATGTAAAAGAGCGTTATTAAATAAACATTATGACAAATATTATAAGAAATTTCATGTTAAAATCAGAAAATGATATTGAATTACTTTTTGGCCTAAGATTTTCTCCATCAAACTCCTCAATTATAGCAATAAAATTAAATTTGTGCGGATTTTTCAAAATCTTGCAATACCCCTTCAAATATATTTTCTAAAGGTTGACTATTATAACACAAGCCACCACTGTTGCCAAAGGGGAGAGTGTGAATTCTGATTCTTTTCGACTTTAGCCTGCCTTTCACTTGACGACACCATCTGAGCTTTCTTCGAACCTAAAAACCTTTCTTTTCTTCTTCCCCCCCCCTTTTTTTTTACCCCTGCCGGTTCCAAAACCGGCAATTTTTGCGCCTTCTATCTCCACATCCTTCGTTTGCATTACCCGAGGAAAATCCAGTATGAGGAGTCAGTCATGTGTGAAGCAGGAAGAGATTTCTACAAGACCGGGGGTGAGGGAGCGGGGTTTGCGACGCCGTAGACTTCCTCTTCGCTGGTGTGAAAATTTCCAATTCCATTGAAATGTCTCGATTCCTATTTCACACTGCAACTACTCCGAGAAAGTCGCTCTAACGTGAAGCCCGTTCTTTTATCGCACTGACGGTGATGGTGTCAGGATGCCCTGGGCTCTCTACACTTTCAAATGCATGGGACATGTTTGGATTTTAATTTGCTACTTTCTTCACTACTGAACTTTCTGATTTCATTGAAAAGGTTGCTGGTACTTACTGCTATTTCCCATTTCTGAACAGAAAACACATCCCTACACATGCATACCACTATCAGCACCTGTTTTTTTGCATTTTATTTATTTTTTTTAATGGTGTTTAATGCCCGTTTTTACTATTGATGCACTGATGATACATGAAATAAAATAAAAATTGGGAAAGGATATTTATTAAGGAAGAAAACATTACAGGCACAAGTTTAGGACCGCCACAGGTAACAGGCAGGCAGGAGCGCCAACACGCACGTACATCTCAATGGTAATGTAGTGGTGCCCCATCCTGTTGCTGGGCGCTAATGACCTTAGCAGTTTTGCGCCCTTTAAACAATAATCACACGGTACCACGAGGTCTCAAATTTGTCTCGAATGCGTGCAATTGTTACTAACGTTGACGATTCTGTTCTGTGTTCACGTCTCCATTGCCTTTGAACTTGAACAATATTCTCGGTTTTCCAATACCACTTCAAAATTGCTTTCCGGAGTTCGAACGATAATCTTGGCTTCATTTTGTTGTAGCAACGCTAGCGTAACGTAATGTGAGTCACATATGTTTACAGAATATCATACAATAATCTAAGCTTCATTTGTTCATTGCTGATTTACCTGTCTCGTAGCAACGCTATCATAATGTATGTGAGTTACACCTGTTTACAGAACATCATACAACACATTACTGTTGTTTTTCGGTTCAATTTTGAAGTATATTAATAGCTGTCTATTGTTTTTTTTATTGATTTATTTATAGACGCTCTTTAACAGCGCAGGTCATCAGCGTCCCATTCAACTCAGGGCGTGAAACGGCCGACAAATTTTGCTCAGAGGCCTCTCTTTCAGGCTTGAGGTTCTTTTTCGTGCCGTAAATGTACGACACGGAACCCACAGCTTTAATTCCCTTCCGAAGGAAGCCATACTTACCATTTTACGCCCGAAAAAATCCATCGGTCCTGGCCGGGTTCGAACCCGCAATCTTGGGTGTAGGAGGCAAGTATGGTAACCACTACACCACCAGGACCGACGCTATCTACTGTGAAAGCGTGTATACATTTTTGGCTTCCTCTGTATTTACTTAACATTATTTAATTTTTACAACAATTCAAGTTAAAAAAAGAACTTTCCAAAAAACATAACTAAAATTCCAACTATTCAATTTATATAATTGTTTCGTTTAAGTGGTAAAATTCAGTTTTGAATGTAATAAACAAAAATAATGCCACCATGTGTAAGTATGAAGCTTTAGCTCGCGTAAATATAAACTAAATATGTAAACAAATTAATATAATTATTTTATTTGTTTATTGCAATTTTTTTTCACGCAAATAAAGTAAATTGTTTTAACATTAAATTAAACCAATTCCATACAATTTCACAAACAAGTAAACGTATTAAAATCAAAGTATATTTTCCTGTCCATGTTCTCAGTTCATGTAATAAACTTACTATTGTTAATACTCACACTGACTTTATGGAGGTGCATTCCTTCCGTACACCATTACAATTAACCAGGTTGGATATGTAATTAGGATGTTAATTCAAAGATTTGAAAAGAGTGTTACAATAGAGGGTAACTATATTGAAAAGTCAAATATAATTTTTGTGATTATCATACCTACAAAATGGTTAGGCCGGAAACTTATGGACCTACCCTCGCGATTAGCTGTACACCGTTGACATCCCAGAAAACTCACGTTATGATCTTTCCAGCCGATTTCACACCCCTGGCCTTATTTGGTGGTGGAGAATCTGGTGCTTCCATTGTTTAGAATCCTGTTTTGTTTCAGATGTGTGCACCTATGTTTCGTTACTGGTAGGACCGCCAGGAGTGGCCGAGGTCGTTCATGCGCGGACTCGTGAACGGGGGACTGTGGTTCCATTTCCATCAGGACCGTCCTTTCTGATTGAGGTTTTTCAAGATTTTCCTCAGTCCTCATACCAAGCAAATGCCGGGGGTGTACCCTAAACTCAGGCTGGTACGCTTCCTTCCTTTAAAAAAATCCTTTCCCAATTTATAATTTCATCTCACGTATTTCCACCGCCTGTGGTGCCTCAGCAGTAAAAGCTAAACATTATTAAAAAAAGCATTGACCATAAAGTGGGCGGAATCTCTCTGAAAAAGCTCAGACTTTGTCAAGACATTTTCACTTTTCATACAAAATGTGAATTACGCGTTCTCTTGAAATTCCCAGAGCTGTAGCAATTTCTGACAGTTTAATCAGTGATCCTCTAGAACCACATTGTGCACCTAATTGGCAATTCTTGATGTCCTGACGGATTTTCATCGTCCGCTGTGTGGGACATCTTCCAAACTTTCACGACTGCATTTAAACCACTTCGAAATGGTTGAAAGTGATGTTGCAGAGTACCCTAAACAGTTTGTCCTATCTGTTTGAATTTGTGTTACATTCATACAGTCTTTAACCAAGTACTTAATAATAATCTGTAGCTCATTCCGAAAAATTTTCAAATGACCTCGAACATTAGAGATTAAGCGAAAGCCTATAGATATATGTTTTCTTACAAACGCGAGTGTACAACACAATGTATCAAATGCAATGTAACAATAACATACACACATTAAAAATAGCATCCATTAATATTAAGCTGAATATTGTTTATTTTTATCCTGTCAAACTACCATGGAATGATTTCCACTTGTTTACGAAGCTTTTCGTAAAACCATGGAATAATCACACGAATAAAATAATTATTGTAAAAAGAAATTTAAGTTTTTTTTCCTCTGTTACTTTTTCACTTATTTTAAAGAAAATAATGAAGAATAAGAGAAAAGGGACAAATGGAATACAGAAAAGACAAGTAGAAACTAATTGCTGTAAAAAATAAAAGAGGTGTGTAGCAAAATAAGTAAGTTTAAAACGAAACAAAAGCGATCATTAAGAGGGAAAACTGGGAAAAGCGGAGGGAAAAAAATTAGAAACACATGAATTATTAAAATTCAAAATACAAGAGCGAAAATAGAGGAAAAAATGCAAAAGGATCTTCCCCAGGCCGTGGTTTTAATCACTTACCTCACTTGTGTTTAGTCAAAAGATTGAACCAAAGTTTCAATTTCTCGTCGTTAAAATGCTGATGGAAATTCAAATTTGCAGTAAAGATATTAATTCAGTTGATGGCGCTGCTGCCTCTAGGGAAATGCCGTAACGAACCTTCTCTCCGCCGATGTTGATAAATCAGTTAATGAAGCCAATAGTCATTTCTTTACAAGAATTGATGCGCTCCAAAAACTAGAGTGTTCTTTTATATAACGATTAATGCTGCTGGTTGCAATTCTAGTAGTTCGAATCCGGTGGTATAGCGGTGACCATAGACCTCGTAGACCCAAGATCGCGGATTCAATGCCGGTCAGGATTGATGGATTATTTTTTCGGACGTATTTAAGTTCTAAGTATAGCTTCCTTCAAATTCGTGGGTCCTTGTCGTAGATTTACGGCATACAAACGAAACCTCAAGCATGAAAGAAGAGGCCTTTGAGCAAAATTTATCAGCCGTTTCACTTCCTGTAACAATGGTTTCCAGAACTTCTCTCTCGTTGCCACAGCAGAACTCCGAAAATGCCTTACAACAAATGACTCGTTGCTGTTTTTGGACTGAGGAAAGAAGTCTAAGCACCCATCTTGCACTAACCTTATTCATGTTTAAATGTTCATGAATAATTCGAAGGACTGTTGATTTAGAAAGGCCCAACCTTGCTGTTATTTCCATAACTTTGAGCCGTCGATCTTTCATAATTTCCCCTTCCACAAGAGTGATGTTTTCAGGAGTGAGCACCTCCAAGGGCCGACCTGTACATTCTTCGTCTTCAATGCGTTCTCGAACCATTTGAAAAATATTGGCCCATTCTTTTACGTAGAATATGAGGGGATGCTTCTCCATATACACCGTCCAATCGCTGTTTAATTTCATTTGTAGTAAGTGCTTCTTAGGTGAAGAACTTAATAACAGCTGGAAACTCCATTTTGAACTTGTCACAATTTGATACACATAGCTTTATTTATGCAACTATATCTGAACTGAATACAGCGGAGCGGAAGTTACAGCTGCAATTATTTACTTAACATAAGGTATGACACCAGATAAGGGTTTTGTGAAGGCGATAATCCTTATCGGCGGGGTCGGAAACTTATGGACCTACCCTCGTAATTTGAAGTTCGATTTATAGATTGGTAAATAAATTTCGTGAAACGGGAAATATTCTTGATAAAATCCGTAGACAGCCACGGACAATACTCACAGAAGAAATAACATTGGGCATGCTCTGGTATGTTCCACTAAAAGGTTGTTTTCTTTATCAGTACATGGAAAATTTCTATTCATCTGTTTGAACGGCTGCAAATTTATTGAAGTTACATTACTAGCAATAACTTAAACCGGGTGACCCTACATCCATTATTCGATCTTGTGAAGGCTTTTGATTAATGTGCATGACGGAGAAATTTACCGTAATCTAATTTTCTTTACGGACTAATCTTAGTCTCACTTAAATAGGTATATTAATTCACAAAATAACAGACACAGAAACTTAGAAACCTACTTCACGAGGAAACTCTGCATGATCAAAAGATAGGCGTGTGGTGCGCCATTAGCGACGAAAGAACAAAGGCCTTATTTTTAAAAGAATTATTAATATTGATAGGTAAGTGGAGAACGTTTTACCATAATTTTTGCTTGATTTAACTATGAGGAAAAGTAGGTTGGCGAATTTCCAACAGGTTTCTGTAACGGCACATACAGAATTGTATCGTTGCATTCAGTTAATGAAATATTCGTCGATAGAGTCATCATTAATGGCTGTATGGCTCGCTCAGTCTCCCGATTTAACGCTCTGCTATTTTTATCTCTGGGGGACATTAAAGGAAAAAGTGCACAAGACAAATCCACCCATTAAATGAATTGAAAAATAACATTCGCGAAAAAGTTCCCAGAGGGAACTGCAAAAGGCAATGGTTAATTTCATAAAATGTATGAGAAATTAATAAAGACAGTTCTAGCATCTTCTTCCTGGATAAAGGTGAGTAAGAGTTTAAGTGTTAATAATAATTTACGCGACAATCATAACTGGGAACTTTCTGATTGTCGTTCATGGAGATACCAGCTTGATCTGACCAATAGACCGCTAATACTGGACAGGTCTCATGAAAGCATACATTATAATGGGCGTATTTAACATCTAATATCCCCTTTTTTATGTAACTTTTTAAAATCTGTTGTGGTTTAAATTACTTCCAGATTTTTTTTAATAGTGTGTAACACCCGTTTTTACTACTGAGGCACAACAGGCGGTGGACACTGATGATACACGAGATGAAATGATATTTTTTTAAGGAAGGAAACGTTCCAGGCCTAAGTTTAGGGTGTCTACCTGGCATTTGCCATTTATGAGGAATGAGGAAAACCTGGAAAAAACCTCAGTCAGGGAGGTCAGTCCTGGCGGGATTCAAAACCCAGACCTCTGCTCACGAGTCCTTCCAGGTTGGGATAAATACATTTCTTGTTAGTAGAAGATAACCGAATATGCCTTCAACTTTAAATGCATTCTTTAAGTTATTTTTTCCAACATGTTTATACTAAACAGTAATTGAAAACCTCAGCTGCGTTTACCGCCACGGATGCCCCAGGTCGTTAATGCGCGGACTGGTGAGCGAGAGGTCTGGGGTTCGAATCAAACAAGGACCGTCCTCCCTGACTGAGTTTTTTCCAGTTTTACTCAGTCTTCATATGCCGGGGAGATACCCTAAACTTAAGCCTGAAACTTTTTCAAAAAAAAAAAAACAAAACAAAACAAAACAAAACAAAACAAACAAAACAAAAAAAAGTCCTTTCCCAATATATCATTTCATCTCATGTGTCATCAGTGTCCACCGCCTGTAGTGCCTCAGTAGTAGTAAAAACGGGCATTAAACACTATTAAAAAAATACACCTTCGTTTTGCAGTTTGCTCAATAGTTCATATGGATTTTCACTTCGTTGACTTTTTTTATCATTTAAGCTTTTCTGTTGGAACTTCGAGAGAGTTTTAAAGACTTTATTGCTAATTCTTTCGAACTTATTTCCCTGTCTTCTTGTATTTCCTCAAATTTGAGTTAAAAATATATATGCTCTTATTTTCTTCATTGTCTTCTTTCTTGCCGTTAAATTAATTTTACCACCTACTCCTCTTTGTGTCTTTGTTCATTGCGTTACTCTCTCTCTATATATATATTCCTTTATACGTTTTACAACTTCTCACTGACTCAGTCTCTCTCATTCATTTATTTCGTCCCCTTTCCATTTGCACGCGATTCCCTACTCTCTATGAAGAGCAAAGCGGCTTAGAGCGCGATACCCACGCCGGGGCTTCGGAATGCCTGCAGAAAGATGAAAGAGGGAATGAAAACGCAAATTCAATAAAGGACTGACTGACCGCGTCTCAGCATTTTAGGGCAAGAGCTAAGGCTTTGAAATCAAAAGAGCCGGGCAAGTATTCCATGGTGGGATGGCTAACACGTTCAGACCACATTATTCGCGAAGACGAGGGTAGATTGAAAAATTGCGAGTGTTAAAGTGAAAACAATAAAAAGCTAATAGAAAGCACAGAGTTATTTACATAGAATTAACTCATTTCTTTGTTTATTTCAAAAACAAATGATGCTAGCCACAAGTTATTACACGTCAAATGTAGAGTACATTTGGGAGATAATTAACCTCTATAGAAAATTTTGATAATGTCCTCCCTCCTACATAAGACATAAAACAGTATGGCGTTCATTGTGCAAAAGCTCATCACATGGGTCACAAATGACGCATGGTTTTATTTATGAGACTTTGCGAGCTCATAGAACTCATGCTAATTGGCCGTCCGAAAATTACTTGTCATTCATAAAATACCTATGTACTCACTTAAAGTGGATGTTTGGTGCGCCATATCAACATAGATAATAATGGGATAATTTTTTTTTTAACCAGACTGTGCACACTACGGAGTACCGCGGAATTTTCATGGAGTTTGTTGAGCAACTGAACAATGCAGAGCTGCATCATGGATATTTCCAACAAGATGGCGCTACATTTCATACATAAAACCAATCCATGGAGCTGATTGAAAGTTTCTTTGACGATCGGATACTCTCCAAGAACCTGTGGCCTCCGAGATCTCCTGATTTGACAACCCCAGAGTTCTTCCTATTGAGTTACTTAAATACAAGAGTTACACCACACACCGCCAGACATTGGACGATCTGAAGCACAACATTACACAGGAAATTACAGATAGTTTAATGATGTTTAACGCCCGTTTTTACTACTGAGGCATCACAGACGGTGGACATTGATGATAAATTGGGAAAGGATTTTTTTAAAGGAAGGAAACGTTACAGACCTAAGTTTAGGGTACCTCCTTAGCATTTTACATTTATGAGGACTGAGGAAAACCTGGAAAAAACCTGGTGGGAATCGAACCCCAGACCTCCCGCTCACAAGTCCACGTGGCGGTATTAATGTTATCGACAACACAGCCCTCCAACGAGCGCCTAGTAATATGGTACGACTTATTGAGTTATCCTTATTCAGGATGGAGGATATTTTCAGCATTTTCTATAGGGGTTAATAATCTCCCAAATATGCTGTACATTAGAGATGTAATAAATTACAGCTAGCATCATTCGTTTTGAGATAAATGAAGAACATATTAGTTCTATATATATCGCTATATTTTATTTTTCGACATAAATCTCTCAAACATCAACCTACTTGGTTCTACTTCTTATGACATTGACTTTCTTTGGATTCAAAAAACAACTACCTATAGGCTCGATCGCTTCTTTATTCGGACGAAATATTGCTCCGACAAGAACTTTCTTGAGTTCAGGAAAATATCGAAGTAGAGGGAGCTAAATCAGGCCTATATAGTGGATGCGCTAGGATTTCGATTCACACTTGTAAATTTTGACTGAACGATTGCAGTAGAGTGTACACGGTAATAGTAACTTTGCTGAATTGATTTCAAAATGTCAGGAAGTGTTATGTAACTTGAGCAGTAAAGGTACACCAATTGAGATAATTAAATAAAAAAAATATATAGCATTAAAAAAACCATTTAGCAGGAACGAGAATATACGCTCTGTACATTAAAAGTACGCACGCAGGAACTGTGTAACCTAAGCGAATTCCTCATCAAGTAGAGCAACTTTAAAAATGAATCTAAAATCCAAATTATGAAGTACTAATTAATGAAATGAGTTATGGCATTACTGTGATATAATAGGGAGTAAAATTAAATTCCTTGCAATCTGTATCATATTTTTAGAATTATATTACTGAGATTAAGCTAAAATAATTATTGCTATACCTTTAATTAAATTAAATATATGGCCAATGATAGACAAAGCTATACTGTGTGGGTATTTTTAATCATTTTTAAATGTAACCATGTTTATGAATACAGCCCTTGATATCATCTTTACATTCACTAAAATACAGAGAAATAACAGAAAGTTTCGAGCAACCTTGTGTATTTAGAAGATGATGTTCACATGTTTCAATAAAACAAAAACATATTACCATTTAAACACAATTACAACGTACTAAGAATCTACAAAGAATAATCAAACGCTTAATCAATTTTCATTGATTTTGAAATTTAATGTAAATATTATTATAGTAAAAACATGTAACGCAAAAGGTTTTTGAAGGTTATTACAGAACGCTCTTACATACAAATATAATTCTCAAACACATATTAGATTAACGTTTAAACAGTTGCTATTTTCACGACGATGTTTTTGTTCAATATGAAACATATGCAACGTTATAAATACAGTTTATATGCTGAAATAATTTCATTTTGAATCAATACAGATAAAATTTAAACCCAAATGTGCTTTTTCAATTTCTGTTTTCATATGTTAACTGCTGATGGTCCGTAATTTTCATAAACTACTTTTCTAATTTTATTTAAATGATATATAGCGAATTTTTTTATGAAGAAAGAATTACTGGTGCTGCTAGTGTCAATTTTAAATTTGGCTTTCAGGTAAATCCCTAATTCCTCATAATTTAACTTCAGTGATTTTCTGAAACTATTTTTCTTATTCGATTTAAATGGTATGTGCCGAGTTTTGTAGTGAAAAAACAAATATTGGTGCCGCTAGAGCGATATTTAAATTTTGAAATTAAATAAACCTCCACTCCTAATACTCCCATTTCTCTGATTTTCAGAAACTATTTTCCTTATTTTATTTCAATGGCATATACCGAGTTCCCTTAAAAATAAAATTAAAATTGCGGCCGCATAAGCTATTTTTAAAATTGGCTTTAACCTGCATTTGTTTTTCAGGTATATTCCCCACTCATAATAGCCCGATTGTGCTTATTTTCGGAAACTGTTTTCATTAAGTTATTTTAAAGAAATAATCGTGTTCGTTAAGAAAAAAACAAAATTTGCGACCGCCAGAGCGGGTTTTAATTTTTTAAAAATATTTTCGCTTTGCGTTAAATCTCCCCAATGGTCCAATTTTGTGCTAGTGTGTTAATATATATATATATATATATATATATATATATATATATAACATAAGACTATTAACAATGTAACTAAATTAACAATAATTAGTAAAGCAGAAAAGGATAAAACAATCAGAAAAAGTCAGGGCTATATTTTGAACTACTTGAGTTCTTCTAGGGCATGAAAACACTTTCTGTATTAAATAACAAAAGCTTAATAATAACAACAAAATGTATTAGAAAAACAGAGATAGTAAGAAATAAAATTAAAAGAATAATAGATAAATAGTAATGAAGTCAAAGGTAAAACACGCAAAAGTAAATTTAAATTAATAAGCCAAGTAAAAGCAACACCAGAGGTGCCAACAGTATAAAAGAAAAATAATGTAACAGTATTAACAATGTAACCAAATTAACAATTATAAGAACTCAAGCAGTTCCAAATATAGCGATTACAACTCTGTGACTTTTTCTGAGTGTTTTATCCTTTTCTGCTTTTCTAATTTTTATATATATAATTATGGAGATTTGAAGATTTTTTTTAAAACGTTTCATGGGTAGAACCACTTATCAGCTATATTCCTTCAGAATTCGCTAAAAATAAGAAATTATCACTAAGAAGTGGACATAGCCTACCTAATTCAAGGTACGACGACAAGTGACAAGACACTTGTTCCTGCCTTGCTCTTACACGATGTAACTTGTTACTTCTTATTAATACTTTACAAGCGTTGTATTTCTTTCGTGGAACAGACAGTTACACGTTCATATTTTACAAGGACTTGTACTAATACACCTGTAATGTATTACACCAACATTTTTTTTTGTACCGCCACGGGTCGCCGAGGTCGTTTAGGCGCGGACTCGTGAGCGGGAGGTCTGGGGTTCGAATCCCGCCAGGACCGTCTTCCTTGAATTGGTATTTTTTTCAGGTTTTCCTCAGTCCTCATAACTGGCAAATGTCGGGGAGGTACCCTTAACTTAGGCCTGGAACGTTTCCTTCCTCCTGGCGGTGTAGTGGTTACCATACTTGCCTCCTACACCCAAGATCGCGGGTTGGAATCCGGCCAGGACCGATGGATTTTTTTCGGAGCGTACAAATCGTAAGTATGGCTTCCTTCGGAAGGGAAGTAAAGCCGTGGGTCCCGTGTCGTACATTTGCGGTACGAAAAAGAACCTCAAGCCTCAAAGAGAGGCCTCTGCGCAAAATTTGTCAGCCGTTTCACGCCCCGAGTTGAATGGGACGCTGATGACCTGAAATGTTAAAGAGCGTCCATAAATAAATCAATCAAAAAAAAAAAATGTTCACCGCCTGTGGCGCCTCAGTAGTAAAAACGGGCGTTAAACACTATTCAAAAGGAAAAAAAAAAAAACCCCACCATTTTGTGGAATAGGACCCTGAAAAACTCACAGGAAATAGATCTACCAACGTATATTTATCTTTAACTTTCGTTTTTCTCTTTTAAATTGCTCAACTGAAAATATGGCGACACATTCCCCTGCAGTATCTACACTAGTTTGCTTGCTGGACAATGGCCATTTCAATGGGAAAGAAAGAATGTTCCATTGGCGGTCGTTGAAGCGGTGAGAACCGAGAAATGCTTGTAATGTTCCACGGAGGCGTCGCAAAAAGCGCGCCTGTACTTCTTAGCACATTACTGCACGTAAGCAACTTGCGATTCATCCATCCATGTTTCCTCAGGGCATTATCACCTTGCTAAGCTCTCTCCGCATCTTCAGCTGTCAGAACCAAGTGATTGATGGTGGGAAAGTAACCAGCACCCCACCCAAGATGTCTCCTCTTCTGGCCAAGATTCTATCTCTATATATGTACTCTCTCCATCAGGAACCCCCCACCCTTTTTCTTTTCTTTTCACTTCTTCACTTCCTCTATGGCGCGAGCGGGGGGAAAAACTCTTCCCCCCACTCTTTTCTCTCTTTAGTATCTACCTAATGTCATTTTGAATATCCCCTGTGAGTGACGAAACGCAACCCGCACTGAATCTAAATACTTTTGCTACTTTGCGTTGGGCTTTTATCAAAGTTTGGAAACTCCGGCCCATCAGCGCTTGACTGGTGGAATAGAATGAGTCCTCACCCTTCCAAACGTTGCGATGAAGTAAATGCAGCCCACCCAGAAACACCAAGGTTTTTTCAGAACCTCTTTTACCATCCTTTTGTAACCAAACAAACACAGAATATGCTCAATTAAAAACAAAAGGGGTGTTATGTTTTAGATTTACTGCCAACAGATACTAACAGTGTAATTAGCACACCTTATAACTTAAACGCTGTGCAAACTAAGCGAATTCCTCAGCAAGTAGAGTATCTTTAAAAAAGAATATAAAATTCAAATTGTGTCTTACTAATTAATGAAATGCTAAAAGAAAACCTGAACTAGGTTCATCTACCTTCCCCCCATTTTGTTACTAACGGGAACAAAATTAGAACTAATGCTTTCCATAAAATTTATAAAAAAAAAAAAATTAAATTTTTAGATTTATTATTACTATTGAGAATAAAGCACAAAAATCGATAGTATACAATTAATTAAACGAAACATTTACCATTGACGGATAAAGCTACATTGTGTGGTTTTTACAACATTTTTTAATTTAACCATGTAAATGAAATGAGCCCTTGATATCATCTTTACATTCACCAAAATAAAGAAATAACAAAGTTTCGAGTTACCTTGTGTATACACGAAGTTTATACGTGTTAATAAAACAAAAACATGTATATTTAAAAACAATTACAATGCGTTAAGCAAATACACAGGATCAACAATAAACAATCGATAGTTCCATCGATTTTCGGCGACTTTGAAATTTAATTTAAAATATATTGTAGTAAAAATAATTAAAGCAAATGTTTTCTGAAGGTTATTACAGAGCACTTTTACATACAATATAATTCTCACACACACATATTAGATTAATATTTCATATTTACTATCTTCACGACAATGATTTTGTTAAATATAAAATATATGCAACGTTATAAATACAATTTATATAATATATTAATTTGTTCTTTTATTTTAAAACAATAAGAGAAAATTAAACACTAGAGTGCTTTTTAACTTTCGGTTACATATATACCTCTTTTCCTAATTTTTAGAAAATATTTTTATTTTTTATATAAATAATAAATACCGGCATTAGTGGCGAAAATACAAATACTGGTGCCGGTAGAGCGATTTTTAAATTTAGGGTTTCAAGTAAGCCCCATTTCTAATGATCCGATTTCCCTGATTTTCCGAAACTAAATTTATTGCTCCATCTAGATGGTATATACCGAATTTTGTTGTGAAAAAACAAATATTAGCATCGCTAGAGAGTTTTTAAATTCTGAATTTCCGATTTCCCTGATTTTCAGAAATTGCATTTATTATTTTATTTAAAATGTATATACGAATTTTTGTTGCGAAAAACTCAAATATTGGTGCCGTTAGAGCGATTATCAAATTAGGACATAATACTCCAGATTTATTTTATTGAAGAGAAACGCATAGAAAATATTCTTTCCTTTACTGTTTACATTTCCTAACGATTCCTTTCCCCCGGTATGGGTTTATAAATGTCTCATCGCTACATAGCCCCCATTTGGATAACGTTAACTTATTTTATCGGACCTGCAACGTTTAAAAATCGTTTTTTCCCCCACACATCGTCCCTATCTCTACCAAAAACATGTACAGTATATAACTTTTGGAATGGTTTGTTATTGAAGTTGCAATCCCACAAAAATCAAAACCCTCTGCAAGGGAGAACGTCACTAATTGAGGGGATAGAGCATTCATTAATAAAACATGAGAAGCCGTGATGAAGGGCTGAGGGGGGAAGCAGCAATGAATGATGGCGCATGCGGATGGCGACTTTGTGCAAGAATATGTTTGGTGCTACCATGGCAAGGCCGGTGGAAGGTTTTTCAGTGCGACGGGCTATCACTTTCATCTTTACAGTGCCCCCACCCAGCACGTTCCGGATGCTGTCTAGAAAACTTAATTAGCCGCCCTCTGATAAAGAAAGGAAAGATATCTGTACAACGCTCGAAATTCCAGACTGCTTTGGAGAATGCGCCTGCTTGTACGCAGATACGTGCTTGCATGCGCGTTTTTTTTTTTTTTTAAATTTATTCTCGTGTTTATCATGTCACGACATTTCTGCATAAAAGCCAGGAATATAAGAACTGTTTCTCCATATATGGAGTGTTTTCGTATGTGAAAACCATTTGGAAATGTTTGCACTAGAATTGTTTTCCTCAGGAAATAATATTTATCATATATCGACTACTCACCTTGCTATTCTAAACACCTTTCCTAAGGAAACAAATCAGCAGAGCCCAGAAGTTAGGCAAAATGCATTTTCTGTCTCAGTGGATATATTGAAAAGTCAGACAAGTTTCCCTACATTTGGGGTCGGTAGGGTCAGTTTTGATTATGCCTTTTTTTACCTATTTGACTTTTTTTTTTTGCCCATTTTGAATCGTTATGAATTTTTCAGCTATAATTTTCGCATTTTAAAAATCACATAAAATGTATCAAATTATGTTCATCTCACAAAAACATCTATTGAGAATCTTGCTACACGTTTACTTCCTTTCAAGCAGTCAAAAACTTTTCTCCTCAACCCATTCACTTAAGCTCTTTAAATAGCAAAACCTTCATTAGTGAAAGGAAAGCACGGTTACCTCGGGCATACGAATACCAGCAAATAGAGAGAATGAGGGAAGTACTGTAGTTTTGAATAGTCCTGGTGAATGACCTTGTGTCAATCTGGCGAGGCAATTCTACAAAATTTGTGTTGGGGGTAACTTCTCAGCTGCATAAATGTAACAAACAATTGCAAGCGAGAAAGATGAGAGCGGTACAGCTGTGTAATAAACCGTCCCTACAACGTGTTCAGTACAGAAGTAAGAGAGATACTAACCTGATTCCCCTATAAACAGAAAATGAACTGGATCAGAAACCACAGTGCATCTCTTGCTTATTAGCCAGGACTACTTAAAACTACTTTACTTTGTCTTGATTGACATTTTCACGATGTCCTTCGAAATAGCTTCAATCATTTCATTGAAAGTTTTTTTTTTTGATTGGTTTATTTATGACGCTCTTTAACAGCTCAGGTCATCAGCGTTCCATTCAACTCAGGGCGTGAAACGGCCGACAAATTTTGCTCAGAGGCCTCTCTCATTGAAAGTAAAATGTTCTTTTTCCATGATGAAAAATGTTCCCTGTGATAAGCGGCTAACTATGACAGTTGAAAAAACATTTTGTTTTTGTTTGTAACCAGGAAAAGTATGCTTAAGTACTACACTTTTGTGATAAATAAATTATCTTAAATGCGTATTTTCGTTATAAAAGAGTGATATTACTCTCTGTTTTCATGTTTAATAAATGTCTGTTTAATTATATTAGTGCCTAATTCCTGTATTTTAAAAGCCCCTTTGCTTCATTTAATAAAGTGCCCAGGTTTAGCATGTTCTATCTATTTACAATTAAGTTCTAACATGTCATCCTCGCCCTACTGGAAGTCAAAAATAAATCCACGATAAATTTTACCCTAGCATCTTCTGTTTCTGTACACGTAGTCAAAATGTGTACCCAGTCTTCAAGTTTCGAGCACAATGGGCAAATCCTCCTGCCCGCCTCGTCAACTATCTTACGTGTCTTCCAGCTTCCCAGTTTAAGCCATGCTGTTCCCAATCTCTGTATAATGATATAGATCTCTTTACGCCATCTAGTTTTAATTTCGCTCTGCATGTCCAGAGATGACCCCTGCATGCCTTGCGCCTCTAGCCGGTTTATGTAAGACTTTTGACTTTTTTCACTGCACCTGTTTCCAATACCCTTCTGTCAAATATCATTTAAACCAATTTTTGACAATTCCCGCTGTACAACCGCCGCCTATCGTTTAGGATAATGAATGTGGTTTAATTGTGCCGGTAGTATGTCGCCCTCGAGGTTTTTTTTTTGTCCTTTAATTATTCTTACCCAGTAACTAATTACATTTATGCAACTTCCCAGCAGCCCACCTCTCGTAGTACATCATAGGTATATACTTGTCTCCTAAACCCAAGATTGCGGTTTCGATCCCGTCCAGGACCGATGGATTTTTGGGGCGTAAAAATCCTAAGTATGGCTTGCTTCGGAAGGGAATTAAAGTCGTGGGTCCCGTGTCGTACATTTACAGCACGATAAAGAACCTCAGGTCTGAAAGAAGAGACCTCTGAGCAAAATTTATCGGCCGTTTCACGCCCTGAATTCCATGGGAAGCTGATGACCTGAGATGTTAAAGAGCGTAAAAAAAAAAAAAAAAAAAATAATAATAATAATAATAATAATAATAATAATAATAATAATAAAAAAACCATAGTTCGATTTTCCCCTCCCCTTTTAGACCTCTTTTAGAGCAACTCAAGGCAAGAGAAAGACATTTATATAGAAAAACGTTTGAGTTGATTTAAAATTCCACTTAAATAGTTTTAGAGCAACGTGCTGACATCCCAGAGATAAGAAAGGGCGTTTTTGTAACGTTATGTTTCCACCAGCCATGACGACTTTGAACAGTCACGATGGCCGTAGTCGCTAAGGCGTAGATTCTTGAGCAGAAGGTCTGAGTTTCGAATCCCACCAGGACGTTCCTCGCTGACTGAGGTTTTTCTCGCTTCCTTTTTTATTTTATTTATTAAATAAATAAATCCTTTCCCATTTACCATTTCATTTCATTTTATCAATATCCACCGTCTGTGGTGCCTCTGTAGTTAGAATGGGCGTTAAACACTGCTCAAAAAAAAAAAAAATAACGAAGACTTGGAAGACCTAGAACGCCTTACGCCACTGATTGTCACCCCGTCACAGAAGCAGGCAGTAAATTCTTGCAAGACATATACTAACCCAGTTAGCGTATTCAGAAAACTAATTAACATTATGTCTGTCTCACAGTTTTACGACATTCTTCTAGCCGGCCGTAAAAACCTCGCCGCCTCCAAGTGAAGGCAATGGACCATAAAAACACATCTTCTCTCTCTAAACTTGTAGCAGTGTTAGATGTAAAGACAACGGAGGGATTTCTTCTTTGCTGATTCGTGAAATTAGTTTGCCTAGTGGAACGCATAAAAAATAATAAAAAAAGATTATAAACCAGAAAGAGACGGCAATAAAATGCCTGCAGACGAAAACAGCTGGCGTTATCGTCACAATGTAATTTTTAAAGGCTATGTTTTTAATTACCTTTCAGGCTTGCACTGCTGTTAAGGCATTCCGATGTTTGCACAGATGAGTGGAAAAATTCATTTATTTGTTGTCCAGTATTGTAAATAAGAATATTCAGAATATTTTCTCAACTACGAAAACCTCCAGAAATAAATGTTCTGTTGTTTCAGACCAGACATCTCATTTTAATCTCTGTAGTAATACGAGGTCAACAAGTCAACAAACACAGAGCTATTTTTTATCCCTCACAGCAAAGAAACAATAATGCATGCTTTTTAAATAGTGTTTAACGCCCGTTTAAACTAATAAAACATTCACAGGTAGTGGACACTGATGATATCTGAAATAAAATGATGAATTCGGAAATATATATATATTTTTTTTAAGGAAGGAAACGTTTCAGGTATAAGTTTAAGGTACCTCCACGGTTTTGCCATTTATGAGGACTGAGGAAAACCTGGAAGAAGGAAAAAAAAACTCAGCCAGCAAGGACGGTACTGGCGAATATAGACCCCCCAAACCTCCCGCTCACGAATCGGCGCCTTAACGACCTGGCCACCCGTTGCGGCATGTTGCACGAAAACGGATCAGCCCTGATTGGTGGATAAAAACCATAGTTCGCTCGCGCATGCGTCTGTACACAGATGTATATTGGATCTGGAGAATTATTTAATATTATTATTTATTTGAGAATGATTTTAGCTTTTTTGGTGAAGATGCCTATATATTGTACATTTATGATTACCTAAAGCTCACGTTGAAGCCCCTGTTTCAGGTTCAATGATTTAACTATGTCAATTCGCCAGTCGCTTACACACAAAATGGAGTTGATTCGTGACGAGCAATATGCTGCGTTGAAGTTTTGCTCTCGTCTGCAGAAATCCGACATCGAAGCTCACAGAATGTTGCAGCAGGCATACGGTGATGATGTTCTGCCACAATCCATAGCACTTCGATGGTTCAAGGAATTTAAGTTGGGCCGTGCTTCAACAACAAAGCAAGATGTAAACGAAACTATGATCAACACAGCTGATGTCATTGTTCGTGAAGACCGACGAATAACATAGACAGACTTGGAGACATGCGGTACATTTTTGATTCTGCATGATCACGTGAACATGAGACGCGTTTGTGCAAGGTGGGTCCCAAGATTGCTGACTCGTGAACAGAAGATGGTGTGAGTGAAAGTGTGTAGGGAACTTCGAATATGTCTCCCATCTTCCATACACCCCAGACTTAGCCCCCTCTCACATTTTCTGTCTGAAAAGGGAGCTAAAGGGGAGCATTTTGTTAATTTTGAGGCCGTAGTGAAACAGGCTGAAGTGGTTTTGAAGACGATGTAAAAAGATGTCTTCCAGCACGTGTTCCAGAATTGACAGACGCGTTGAGCAAACTTGTATTCAACGGAGAAACTTTGAAAAAGACTCAAAAAAAGTTCTTATTCTTTTTTGACAATTCCTCGTAAATACCATCATTAATGACGTCCTTCTGTCTTTAGCATCTCAGGTCATCAGCGTCCCATTCAATTCAGGACGTGAAACACCTATCAATTTGGCTCAGAGGTCTTTTCTTTTACGCTAGAAGTTCTTTTATGATGACTGATTTCTCAAATTTTTGGAAATTATTTTCATTAATTTATTTTAATGAAATATATCCAGTTTCACTGAGAAAAGAAACTGCAACCGCTAGAGGGTCCAATTTGACTGATTAACGAGTTCGATGAATCGTTTGCTAATTGATCGTTATACACAGATTTTCGTTGAGAAAAAAACAAAAACTGCGGCAGCTAGAGCGTTAACACACACATGTTTTTTTTCATTGTCATTTTCGGCACCTAGTAAGAAGAATCGATGGAAATTTGAGGCAGGTGTTCAAAAATCGTTTCATGGGTACAACACAATAGCTTCGGAATTCGCTAAAATCTGACTCCGTGTGAACAGTTTTACTATTTTCGAAAGTTTAACAAAATGCTTTTTCTGACTGGATGAAAAATTGAAAATTTGGTTTGCTAGTTGAATTTTGACTTGAATGAGTGAGCATATATTCCACCCAAAGGATAGAATATTTATATATTTAAATAATTCTATGAAAAGATAACAGGGATAATATTTTTAATGTATTAAATGGGCCTTTGTTTCGTGTATTTATTATTTTTGTATAAATATTTTTTATTTTACAAACTTTATGCGTTATTAAATGCACAAATTTATTAGTAATATTTATTTTTTTCTTTGAAATATGTCTCTTATATAAGAAACAATAATGATATTCAATATTTAGGGTATCAGATTGAATCAAATTGTTAGGGACGGAGGAGGTCAGTAATTGAGTCTTGGTCATTGGCTGGCCGTTTGTGTCTAGCCCCCCAATGCGGGCACCTCCTGGTGGAAGAGTTGAGATAAGGAAACACTGTAAGGCCAGGAGGGGGTGAGGAACGGAAAAAGACTTTTTTCTAGATACTGGCGAAGCCCCCCTTCAAGGAATTCGACCCTCTGAGAAGATCCGTCTCTATATCAGATGCTGGAAAAGAGCGCAAGCGAAGAAAATTAAAGAAAAGGAAAAAGTCAGACAGCATTCAGGAGAAACCACGAAAGAACTCAAACAATACAGCGAACCCCAAGAATTTGAACCCGGGAACTCCCGAATGCAAGTTCCTAGCCTTGCGCCATCCCGCTCGGCGTTTGGGGTTTTACTTTTATCCTAATTTATACCCATAGAAATATTCCTACTTATTTAAAATATTATTAATGAGTTTTATGACAAACGCCTTACTTCTGAGGTCATTATTGCAATCTGTGATTTTACTTTAAAAAAAAAAAAAAGAAGAAAGTTTCAACTTTTCTCTGGCACGAAAATAAACCTCAACCCGGAAATTTGCTACCTTCAAGTAGGCGATTCATGTTCGTTTATCTCAGTGTGCAAGCCCATTGCTTTGAAAGGGGGATGGTGGCAATTTTCATTTGGAAATAGTTTATTTATATGCCAAATACCGGCCGTGCTTCCACGTTGCCACTAACATGAAACAAATGCCGCAAGCAAATACCGCAGGCATGTCAGCATTTATAATTAATACATTCACCGTAGACTCGAAAACTGAAATGTAGCGTAAATTACATGTGGTATAAAACGTAATCATTTGATTTTCCTTTATCATTTTCTATTTGATTTTATGTTTACATGTGTCTATTTTTCATAGGTTTATATGTTTATTTTTTTTCATTACTTCTGCCTTTGAGGTAGAACATTGGTTATTCGAAATATAGCTAAAAATTTGTAACTATTTAATTGGTTTATCTATTTCTGCTTCTCTAGTTCTTGCTATTCTAGTTACATTGTTCTAAATTTTACTTTATTTTTCATTTTATTTGTCATCTGTCTTTTAGTCTATTATTCTATGGGTTTATTTTTTATAAGTATTTAAAACTAGTCTTAAACTATTCTTTAAAATGACAATTTCACAAAATGCAGCAAAAAAAAAAAAAAAAAAAAATCGCCCATTGCCCAGAAACTCAAGAAACAAATGAAGAGACAGTTTATAGAAAAAATATTGCAGGCCAACCTATATATGATGGTGTAAAATATTTTAGCGGCTGTACTCGTGAAAAGAGTTTTGAACATTTTCTTCAAATCTCTATTTCCATTGATACTATCTACTAAGCATTTATTTTCATTACTAAAATAATGAAAATAATTGAACAAAAATAGTTTCCGAAAATCAGGGAAATCGGGCCATTAGAAGTGTGAGTATACATGGAAAAATAAATTTAAAGAAGGGGGGGGGGTTAGAGCGAAATTTAAAAATTTCTCTAGCGGCTGCAATTTTTTAATTTTTGAAAGGAAATTCAGTATGTGCCACTGAAATAAAATAAAATAAAAAAATACTTTCTGAAAACTAGTGAACAAGAGCAGGGTTTTACCTGAAACCCAAATTTTAAAAATTGGTCTATCGGCCCCAATGTATGCTTTTCCGCAACGAAACTCGGCATGTACCATTTCAATTAAATAACAAATAGTTCCTGAAAATCGGTGGAATCAGGATGTTAGCAGTGTGCGTTTACTCGAAACCCAAAATTTAAAAACCACTTTAATTTAAAAACCACTTTAGTGTTACCAATGTTTGTTTTTTTACTTCAAAATTCTTATTTAAATAAAATAAGAAAAACATTTTCTGAAAATTAAGGAAATTGAACCATTAGCAGTATATCTGAAAATGGAAATTTAAAAAGGTTTTTAGCATTTAATTTTCTCTCAATTGTTTCAAAACAAAAGGACAAGTTAATTCAGCATATAAACTGTATTTATATCGATGCATATATTTTATATTTAACAAAAACTATCGTCGTGAAGATCGCAAATGGGAAATCTAATGTAACATGTGTGTAAAATTATATTTATATGTGAGAGCACTTTGTAATATCATTCAAACATCTTTTGCATAGCTTGCTTTTACTACAATAAAATTTAAATTAAATTTCAAAGCCCCTGAAAATCAATGAAACTTTCGATTGTTTTTATTTCCTTAGTGCTTTGCGATTATTTTTAAATACTAGCATGCTTTTGTTTTATTGAAACATATGAACATAATCTTAAATACGCAATGTAACTCGTAACTTTCCGTTATTTCTCTCTACTTTAGTGAATGTAAAGATGATATCAAGGGTTCAATTTATAAACATGGCTACATTTAAAAATGTTTAAAAATACCCACAAAGTGTAGCTTTGACAATCAGTGGTCATATATTTCATTTAATTAGTATTATACTTTTAATTTTGTGGTTTAATCTCAATAATAATAATAATAATAATAATAATAATAGTAGTAATAATAATAATAATAATAATAATAATAATAATTCTAAAACTAAGGGTTCTCTTTTGTGATAGTTATTAATTGCTAGAATTTTAATTTTATTTCCCTAATACCACACAGCAATGTCATAACTTATTTAATTTCATTAATTATGCATTCATTTTTAAAGTTATTCAACTCGGTGAGGAATTCGCTTACTTTACGCAGTTTCCTGAGCGACGGGTTTATTTCCACTTTTCACTATGACTTTCTCAATAATATAGTTTTACGATAGTTTGTGTCTAAGAATTAGGGTCCACAATTACTGAAATATAGACGGCGATGGTACTCAAAAAGTACCAGCGGTTCTTCTATAAGCTTTCCAGTACACGTATAGTTTTATGTTTCACTCATGGGGAAAGCAGGTTATTAAAAGGAACATGACGTTCCAGTTTTTGTTGTGTTTTATAGATAAAAATAAAAAGAGACCTTGGCGTATTCGGTAACAGTTGGCACTCATGTTAACACAGGTTACGTCGTTGTTCTTTTCCATACAAAACAAAGCCGAAAAGTAACTTAACTTTTAAATGTCGGGGCCCTTCGGCCATGTAAGTTTAGTCTCCCGTACGGTGAACAAAGCAAGGCTGTCCAAAACTAGACGCACTTAAGGATGTCTTGTATTGCTTTAGCGTGAAGTGTTAAAAATAGTGTAACTATTCAAATTGTTTTGAATTTTGTAATATACAATTTGAGTAAATTAAATCGTATGCAATTTTGAAAGATAGTTTAAATTTTTTGTATGACAGAAATATGTAAAAATGTAATTGAAAATCTTACACACATATGTCATATATATACCGTCGCGGGTGGCCCATGTCGTTAAGGCGCGGACTTGTGAACCGGAGGTCTGGGGTTCGAATAACGCCAGGACCATCCTTCCAGACTGAAGGTTTTTCCAGGTTTTCCTCAGTCCTCATAAATGGCAAATGCCGGGGAGGACCCTAAACTTAGGCCTAGAACGTTTCCTTCCTTAAAAAAACCTTTCCAATTTATCATTTCATGTATCATCAGTGTCTACTGCCTGTGGTGCCTCAGTAGTAAAAACGAGCGTTAAACACTATTAAAAATGTCATACATTGTTTTCTGACGAACGTACAAAAGCACGAGAAGTTCAGGCATGTTTCCAAGAAAAGTTACGTTCATTTTCTATTGAACAGCCCATAATTATTATTGCCCAAGGGTGAATTGACAAATCTGGTAAATTCAACGAAATGGTGGGAAATTTTACGAAGCGGTATGACTGTTGGTAAGCGTGAATCCTGTAGCAATTTTGTTAAATTTTCAAACAGATGCAGTTCTTTAAGTGATCGGTGTAACATGTTTCGTAGACTTTGATAAATAGGAGTATGATTCAGTGATAAAACATTTTATTTAAAAAAGTGGACTGCGTGCCAGATATAGATCGATTTATATTTTATTTATGGACGCTCTTTAACAAGATATAGACCGAGCTGGAGGAAGTTCATGGGAATCCTGCATCAGCACCCAAGACCACTTATTACTAGATATATTAAATTAAACGTGGTCGTACGAGCACTGAAGATGCTGCAAGTTCTTGACGAAATGGTCGATAAAATTCATGGCATCATGACAGATAGACCGTTGCAATGAGCTTCATAACATTACTGAGATGGTAGGCATCTCGTATGAACGGGTACATAATATCCTACATGTGAAGAAGCTGAGGGCGCAATGAGTGCCGTGCTTGTTTACTCCAGACCAAAAACTCTGGGGCAAAATGTTTCAAAATAGTGTTTGAAAAAGTTGCAGTATAATTCTAGCATAGTTCTAATACTGTAGATCCGCCGCTACATCTCGGAGACAAAACAACAGTCAAACAGTGGGTTGGCGAAGATGAAAGCTGGTGATGACAATCTTTTTGGGGGACTCGCAGGGTATCATCATGATTGACTATTTGGAAAAGGGAAAACAGTGATTGTCTGTTATTACGTAACGTTACTGAATAATTTGCATAATGAGATGAAGCAGAAGCGATCAAGAATAGCACACGAAATCTCTTTCAGAATGATCGAAATACTTCCCCACCCACCTTATTCCCCAGATTAGACCCCCTTTGACTTTTTCCTCTTTCTTAATCATAAAAATTGGCTTGGGGAAAGAAATTTTTGTCCAAATGAAGAGGGTATCTGTGTGTAAATGATAATTATGCACCTTTTTTATTCTGAGAAAACAAAGAAATTGAAATCCCGCTGGAGCAATTGTATAGAGCTCAATGGAAAATTTTATTATTTTTTTTTGGAGTTCAGAATTTTATTTAGGTTGGCATTTGAAGTAAGCGTATTTTAAATGACAATTATTTTTATGACAATGGTACAGAACATTTCAGTAATTAAGTATAGTCCTGGAAACTAGAAATTTTTCGATTTTTCAAAATATCGTAAAAATGTAATAAATACCTAAATTCTGGGATGCCTGGTCTCGCTTCTTGGGAGAGGCCATATACACAGAAAAGAGTAAAAATACAGGCAGCTTTGTGAAATGAAATTTGTATCGGTTCAATGAACGGGATGTTTGCCGCTAACGAATAGAAATTATAGGGGGGTGCCTGGAGAAAAAAAAATTGCAAATCTGAGCATCGCTCGGAAAAGCAAATCTTCCCTGTAGGGTTTACGAAGAGTTGCGACCTGTACATAATTAAATAAATAATAGTTGAACCAGAAATGTAATTTTACCCCTGGTTGAATTTTCAGCTTAGTTTACACAGTTGGCGGCCATGTTGGGAAGGCTAATATGACAGCGGGGCTACTCACGACGTTCTCACGCCCGAGTTGCTACTAATGAACGTATAGGCCTCATGCTATAGAAAAAAGGCCACTCGGTAAGGCAGATTTGCTAGCCTACTAGTGCAGTTTGAGAATTCTTTCCAGTTCTTGATGTACTTAAAAATCACCTGTCATCTCTTTAAAGGCAATTAACGTAGAACTTTTACTGAAATACTTTGCATTTCAAACCTGCAAAGCTATCACAGCTATTTCGCAGGACTAAATAGCCCAAATTTTATGAAGACATGAGGTGCATTTCAAAATAAAACAAAGTGGTAACATTTGGGCGGGTGACGCATGCGCAGAATTTTCAGGAGATGTATTAGAGTCCATGACATTTAAGTTGTCCGGTGGTTGCTAGAAAGAGACATGAATACTCGCCCATTTCGCTAGCTCTTCCTAAAGGCATTACTGCGGTGACGGAGGTAAGAAGGACAGTTCCTCCATTAAGCCTGTGTCGTCAATGGTCGTCATTTTCATCATCCATGTCGTCAAAATTTATTATTAACCGATCTCTAATTATGTTCAATTAACCGTCTGCTTCCCAGACTCTTTTTTCAACGTGTGCACCTGTTCACAGGTCAATTTCCAAATTTTTTCAGTCACTTTTGAGAGAGGGTTTTCAAAAAACACGTGCACATCTTTGCTTTTAAATGTTATTTATATTTCATAATGACATTTTTCACTAGCTCCCACATGAGTTCTATGACATTTAAATCTTATGGTAAGAAGGTTGTCTCCAACGATATGCAAATGTTCTATAGCAATTTCATACAATTGAATTTTTCTTTTTTCCGTTTAATTAACTCACATAAAACAAGTTTCGTCGACTGAGGATCGAACTCAATATTTTTATTACGAAGTCAAGCTATCACATTTACTAGTCGATGAAACCGACGCTGTACTAATCTGCTTAGAATAATAAGGAGCGTTGTACATAACAATAACACTAATGACAGGAATGTTCGATAACAGAAGATCTACGAACCAGTTTCCAAAAACACTGCTGTCCATTTCTCGTGATAAGCCTTTGTCAATTTTGATTTGAATGTTAGTAGGGCACTGGGAATGAAACCATAAGGACACCCAGTTTGTAAAATATTAAAAATCCCACCTTTTCCTTTAGGATTTTTAAGGGGGAAATTAGTCTCTTGTGCTTCCAAATTTTGATTTTAGAATGACTCGTGTATATAAATTTCATCTATATAAACAACAGTGCGGCCGGTAGCCCAAAATTCCTTAATTTTCTTTAAGAATTTAAATATTTTAGAATCAATGTCCGAGCTTTCTATTAAGGATTTCCTTTCCTGATAGTTTTTTTAGGAACATGCATTTTCTTCAAGATTTCTCTTAAACTCCATATACTTTCCTTAAATTTTCCTAACCATATTTGCCTCCTAAACCCAAGATCGCGGGTTCGAACCCGGCCAGGACCGATGGATTTTTTTCGGGGCGTAAAAATCCTAAGTATGGCTTCCTTCGGAAGGGAAGTAAAGCCGCGGGACCCGTGTCGTACATTTACGGCATGAAAAAGAACCTCAAGCCTGAAAGAGAGGCCTCTGAGCAAAATTTGTCGGCCGTTTCACGCCCTGAATTGAATGGGACGCTGATGACCTGAGCTGTTAAAGAGCGTCCTTAAATAAATCATTCAAAAAAAATCTTAAATTTTCCTTTATTAAAGTATAACTAATATCCTGTAGAGTTGGTAAAAAATCACGGATATATCACACGTCTTTTAATGGTGACAGTTTTTTTAATGGTGTTTAACGTCCGTTTTTACTACTGAGGGACCACAGGTGGTGAACACTGTTGATACATGAGATGAAATATTGGGAAAGAATTTTTTTTTAAGGAAGGAAACGTTCCAGGCCTAAGTTTAGGGTACCTCTCCGGCATTTCCATTTATGAACGTTGAGGAAAACCTGGAAAAAAAACAAAAACCTGTCAGGGAGGACGGTCCTAGGCGGAATCGAACCCCACACCTCCCGCTCACGAGTTCGCACCATAACGACCTCGGGCACTAGTGGTGGTGGTGATGGTGGCGATAGTGAATGTATCTGTTAAGTTTTACTTTGGGTTCTGTTGGACGTTTCATTCCTCGAGTCTGCAAAACACTTCCATTCGATATAACCCCCCCCCCCTTTATTTTATTTGCTTACCGGATATATTGCTACCAATTTACTGCTGTTGCATTGGTTCATCAGTGCTGCAAGAATAAGCAATCCAGTCAGTTCGATTTCCCTACATAAAAGGTAAGAGTGCTGCGAAAATTGACCATGAACTATGTGACATTTATGGGCCTACTTTAATGAGTAAAGGAAAGGTCCGACAACTGTGTCATCAGTACAAACGGTCACAATAAAGAGATAAGTGGGAAGTAAAATGTTCAGAGAGATTGTTGGGCGTATGAACGGAAAAAAACTGCCATTTCACAATCAGTGCTCTTGTAAGAAAACTCCAAGGCATTCCACAGCGTACATTGTTCATAATTGATCCGAAACTCTTAAATGTTGTAATCTGGATGCTAAAAGGGATCCTAAAATGTTGACCTCTTCGTATTATTCTTCTTCTCTACAGTCCGTGGTGAGCCTTGGCCTGCCGCAGCAACCTCTGTTTCCTCCATTACCGTCTTGCGATTTCATAGATAAAGGGCAGTATTGCAGGGGGCATGAGATCAAATTGAATCATAAGAAGAGAGCAGAATTAACAGAAGAAGAGAATAATGGCAGTCTTCGGGCGGAAAGAAAGCAGCTGAGAGAAGAAGTAAAGAACAAGAGGAAGAAAATATAAAACGGAATGAAAGAAAAAGCACAGAGTAAAAAGCATCATCGACCAATACAGATCTATGATGAACAATAATGATAAAAGTTAAAATATAGAAGAAAATGAAGGAAAAAGAGGGGAGAAGGAAACTGCACTGTCAACACACCATGGCCCAGTAGCTGCTGCTTTAGACCGGCAGCTACCTCATTGATGTCCAGGTTCTGTTGCCTGGAATTTCGGTGGGTGATCAGCCCGGATACAGAGCGTCAGTAGATATGAGCAATGCTAACTGCAAGAGTACATAAAAGCTAGAGGAGAAAGCTGCAATTGGAATGAATGAGCAGATTAACTTTATTTTCAAACCTTGACTGATAATGAAACACAATCCATGGGCTGGCGCCTCTAACTTCAGAAACAATCAAGCAGACGAAGATTTTCTGGGACCAAAAAAAGTCCCATGGATTTTATGAAGCCGAGAACGATAATTGCATAGCAAAGTACTGTGAAACAGCCGATAAAGTTGCTCAAAGATCTCGTCTAAGACACAGGATTCCTTTCCAAGAAAGTGAAAACAGAGAGTAAATCACTCATTAATAATGAAAATAGTTGTTTAAAATACTTAATAATTTCTTTATCACATAATTAAAGTACTTAAACTTACTTTTCTTGGCTACAAGCAACAACAAATTTTTTTTTCAAGGTATCAACTGTCATGTCAGCCACTTGTCAGAGAGAACATTTTTATCATGGAAAAAGAACGTTCTACTTTCACTGAAGTGATTGAAGCATATTTAAAAAATTTGGAAGGACTTATACCAGTTACAGCAGAACATTCACCTTGAAGGACATAGTGGAAATATTGATCAAGACAAAGTAAAGTAGTTGTGAACAATCTGGACCAGTGAACAAAAGATGCGCAATGGTTTCTGTTTATAGGGGCATCAAGGTAGTATCTCTCTTATTTCCGGAATTGTCACGCGCAGATCGATACATGGGCATTCACCAGGACTATTCAAAACTATAGTACCATCTCGTCTATTTGCTGGTATTCGTAGGCCCGAGGTAACCGTGCGTTCCTTTCAGTAACGAGGTTTCTATTATTTAAAGAGTTTAAGTGAATGGGTTGAGGAGAAAATTTTTGACTGCTTGAAAAGAAATAAATGCACAAGATTCTCAATAGATATTTTTGTGAGGGGAACATGCCATTTAATTTTTTAACTTCGATATATTGGAATTATTTTTGTGCTTTTTAACATGTAGAAATAACCGCAAAAAAAAATGATAACGATCTAAAGCAGGCAAATAAATGTTTTAAAGGTTTACAAGTCAAAATAGGCCAAAAATATAAGATGTGGCCTTACCGACCCTATGTATGGAAATATGTTCATTTCTGTCTAACCATTAAATACAGACAGAAAAGGCATTTGGCCTAACCTCCGGCTTAGCCTTTTTTAGTCAATTAGCTTGTTCATTATTAACAACAGAAATTATATTTTCTAGCTCGAAATTTAAAATTGTTACCATAAGCACTTTGTGTTTACACAAAATATAAACACTTGAATAGAGTATTTAGTTATCAAAGCTAATTTTCCTTGAAAGTTTCTAACAATAATGAAAAATTAAAATTAAAAAATCTTCTATCAAAATTTGAGAGTCTGGTGGCGGTCTCAAAACACATTTAACTTTATTAAAACTTTTTTTTAACTCCAAAACGTTTTCTTACTCTTTAAGCTAGTCAAGTCATGTTTTTACCAGAAGACATAACGACGTTAATGAACAGCAGAGCCGGATGACCGTAGATGCAAGTTGGTTGTAAACGCTTGGTCAGCTAAACATGTACAGAGGTATAAATTACACGGCGCGGTGTTGCCACAGCCTTTTCATAATTATAAATCGCATTATATATTATTTATGTGTGTATGAACGTGCGTCACATAAGTAAAAGGGGTAGCGTGCAGGTGAGGCGAAACTGCCCAATGAGTGGGTCTCTAGGAATGTTCCGTTGCCCACCTTCCATTTTGGTCGTCATAGTAACGTACACACTGAGTACAGCATATGCCCTAGAGGGATCGTGACGTACAGTTCAAAGGCAGCAAACGGTGTATAAAGAATCAACACTAAAAGAGTTTCGACACTGCCTTTGGAAAAGTCTTGTACCGTTAGAAACGGTTGAAATATATTTCACAGATAAAAGTATTAATAGTAAACACAAATTTGGAATGTGATACACAATTAGAAATGTTTTCCATTAATTTGGTCATACATGCTTTTAAATAGAGCATAACTCTGATTTTTCATCACTTTTTAGCCAATTTGTGAATTGTCCCTTTCCTCGTCTCTACTCTTTAATTTTGTGCAGAACACAAGAAATGTGAAGTAATATAGCTGGATGATAAGGTAGTGTGAGCTTGTATATTGTGGTGTAGTATAACAAGCGGTTGGGTCGGTTATGTGTTTGAATTTGGGGAAAGGCTAGCTCTGCGCATGCGTAGAATGGGAATGCATGGAGGAGTCAGGCTTGAAAGGTTGATGGGAGAGGACGCTGCATCATCTGCTACGAGATAGGCCATCTTAACGACGGACTACTTGAGATTAGGAAACTAATAATTATGTTAATAAAATAATATAGTTGAATAATAGGATATTTGTGTTTTCAGAGATTATCTCAGTCTATTATTTTCTTGTTTTCACTTCATTATGAATAGGGATGTCCAAGATATAAATGGATTCGTAAGTGATACAGCGAGCTTCTTGATAAAATGAGCACAGGATACTTAGGCGAGTAGCTCCACAGAAGGCCGTGACATATCGGCGCCGGATATTTGTGTCAGGCCGTGATAATGTGTATATACACAATCCAATTGAACATTTATTTTTTTGTAGGGAGGGTTTTTTCCTAGCTTATATATACCTTTATACAATTAGATGCATCTATAAATAGAATTTATTATACTGAATTAATCTGTCTGTTATTTGGAAGAAATTGAGACAAAATTAAACACTAGAGCGCTAATTAAATTTCGGTTTTCAGATACGCCCCTACTCTTAATGATCCGATTTCCTGATTTTCAGAAACTATTATTTCTTATTTTATTTAAATGGTATATACAGAGTTTTGCTGTGAAGAAACAGATTTTGGTGCCGCTAGAGAGATTTTTAAATTTCACTTTAACCCCCACTCTTTAAATGCCGGTTTTCAGGTATAACCCCACTCCTAAAGACCCGATTTCTTTGATTTTTGAGAACATTTTTTATTTCATTTGAATGATATATATATATATATATATATATATATATATATAGTTTCATTATGAGAAAAAAATGGCGCCGCTGGGTTTTAGGTAAGCCTCAATTCCTAACAGCCACATTTCGCTGATTTTCGGAAACATTTTATTAAATTATTTTAATTGTATACACACAGATTCGTCGAGAAAAAGCAAAAATTGCGGCCGCTAGATATATTTTTGAATTTTCGCTTTAGGTTAACCCCCACCCCCAATGGTTCAATTTTGCTGGTTAAAGAAATGGATGAATCGTTTGTAAATTGACAAGTTATATGCACAGTTTGGTTGAAAAAAAATATTGTGAACGTTACAGCGCTAACAAATATATACATATATGTTTCCATTGCCATTTTCATTCCCTAAATAGGTAGGTAATTTGAAGAAAATTTTCAATATGGTTACAGCAGTAATATTCCTTTGGAATTCACTAAAAGAATAATGCAAATTTTACTAAGAAATGTGAGCAAAGAATATTCAATAGATTCGGACAGTGCACAAGCGCTATGTGCAAAGAACGTATAAATTCTGTAAAGTCATCCCAAAGGAAGATTCATCCCTCACACCCTTCAGGAATTAATTCTCACAAACTTGCTTATAAGTTTCTCGCTGATCACGAGACTTTGCGAGAAAAGTGCTGCCGCACCAGAGCTGTCTACCGGCGCATTAACTAACACGGGGAATAACAAGCGTGAATAGCCCCCATCCCTTTCCATATTTCCATACCATTTAGGGCTTTACACACGATTTCTGATGCCGGGTGTACAAAAGGGATTTCACTTTGCTAGGAAACAATTCGTAACAAAATTCTTAATTAAGCCCTTAAAAAGACGAGCTCGCGTTACATTGAAGAGAAAGACGGGGGTGGAAGAATTAATATTACCTGCAACAACCGGCTGGCTAGGCGGCAAATCAAGCAGGATGCGCCCTTCCGACAAGGCTATCCGTAGTCATTTCCTTGAGCAGACAGACATAAGATGGTTATCTTCCCTGGAGTTTTAATGATGGACCACTTGACATATACTGTACACTCGCGGACAAAAAAGTACGTGTTTCGTCCAAGGTTCACTCTTCCAGTGCTAAGAAAGCGTCGCATAATAACACAGAACTGATATCCAAATAGAAGGAAACAATTTTTTTACTCAAAATAAACATTTCTCACAGAAACATTAACGAAAAAAAAAATGACAAACGAATACCAGTCCTTATACATATTCTATGTTTAGTTATTCCTTCTTTTAAATTTTAGTTAATTTTATAACATAAATTGATACAATAGAGTATTATCCAATGAAACAACTAAATGTTTTTATATTATCATTATGGAGTTCAGGCTTTTATTTTGATTAAAAAAAAGCAGGCAATAAAACCCTTAAAATACTAGAAATAGGCAGTAATATAATTAAAATAGTCACTTAATAAAAGTGAAAACAAGGAGTACTATTTCTCATTGTTTAAGAAAACAGGTATTCAAGATATTTAATATCTTTATCGCGTAATTAAAGTACTTTAGCTTACTCTTCTTGGTTACAAGCAACAACAAGAAGATGTTTTTACAAGGTATCGACTGTCATAATCATCCTATTGTAAGAGAAGGAATTTTCATCATGGAAAAAGAACGTTGCACTTCCACTGAAGTGACTGGAACATATTCACAACAAGTTATTTCGGAAGGACTCATATAACAGAGCATTCACCTTTCAGGACATTATGGTAATGCTGATCAAGGCAAAGTAAATTAGTTTTAAATAGTCCTGGCGAATGAGCAGAAGATGCGCAGTGGTTTCTGGTCGAGTTTATTTCCTGTGTCGACCTGGTGGTGTAGTGGTTACCATACTTGCCTCCTACACCCAAGATCGCGGGTTCGAACCCGGCCAGGACCGATGGATTTTTTCGGGGCGTAAAAATCCTAAGTATGGCTTCCTTCGGAAGGAAAGTAAAGCCGTGGGTCCCGTGTCGTACATTTACGGCACGAAAAAGAACCTCAAGCCTGAAAGAGAGGCCTCTGAGCAAAATTAGTCGGCCGTTTCATGCCCTGAATTGAATGGGACGCTGATGACCCGAGATGTTAAAGAGCGTCCATAAATAAATAAATCAATCAAGCAATTTATTTCCTGTTTATGCGTTTACAAGGGAATCAGATTAGTTACTGTTACTTCCGTATTGAACACATTGTAGGGGCGGTTTATTACACACCTGTAACGCTCTCATCTTTCTCGCTTGCAGTTGTTTGTTACATTGATGCAGGTGAGAAGTTACAACCACCACAATTTTTTTTTTAAATTATCTCAAACAGATCGATACAAGATCATTCGCCAGGACTATTAAAAACTACAGTAGTTCCCTCATCCTCTTCTATTTCCTGATATTCGTATGCCCGAGGTAACCGTGCATTTCTTTCACTAAAGAATATTCTGCTATTTAAAGAGCTTAAGTGAAGGGGCTACTAAGGAGAAAGTGGTTGACTGCCTGAAAATAAATAAATTTATAATAAGATTCTCAAAAAATATTTTTGTGAGGTAGACATGCCATTTAATTTTAATAGTTTTTTTTTTCACTTCGATATATTGAAACTATCATGTGCATTTTAAAATGCGAAAATAACCGCAGAAAAAATACATAACGATCCTAAACAGGCAAAATAAACACTGGTCCTACCGAGCCCAAATGTACGGAAATATTTCCATTTCTATCTGACTATTAAAAATATCCATCCAGATAGAAAATGCATTTTGCTTAATTTCTGGGCTCTGATAATCGTTCATAGTTCATGCTCGGGCATGTGGTTATCTCCAGATAGAAAAAGCACAAGTATAATTATTTAACGTCCCCCCCTCTTTTCCTTTTACTTTAATATACTTTTCACATCTATGGACTAACATTTCAATTCCCCACCCAAAGTCTATATTTAGCCTCGTTTCATTTTTTTTCATTTACTCAAATTGAAGAAATACCTTACTGGGAGGCATTTTCATTTATTAGAAAGGGTGGTGAAGGCTGCATTGGCGATACTGAAGGTTGTCAAAAATGATTTCCAGCATGTCTTTGAAGACTAGCGGAAACGCTAGGGTAGGTGTCTACATCCAACGGGGAATTCTTTGAGAAATATAATCAAAATTTTAAGGATGAATAAAACAATGTTGTCAAAATAGTGATACTTTTTATGAACACCTCTTGTAAATAAGTTGGTATATACGAGGGCAGGTCCATAAGTTTCCGACATAACCATTTTCTAGGTATGATAAAGACAAAAACTATATTTCACTTTTCAACATAGCTACCCTTTATTGCAATATACTTCTCACATGTTTGAATACACATTTCAATCCCCCACCCCCCAAATTGGCAGAAGTCTTATCTGATAAATGGGCATAAACAGCATCCACCACTTCTTCGTCACATTTAAATTTCCTTCCTAGAAGGTCTTTCTTAAGTTTTGAGTAGAGGTACTGGGAGCTCGATCTGGGCTGTACGGTGGATGGTCGATCTCCTTGAAGCCACATTTCTTCACAGCTTCCTTTGCAACAAGAGCTGTGTACACTGGCACATTGTCGTGAAAAAGGCGCACACCACCACTCAGATGTCCTCCCTATTTCTCTTTGTTAGAAGCACGTAGCGTGTGTAGTAGGCCAGCATAGTACTCCCCATTTACTGTGGTGTTCCTCTCCTAGTCAATGAAGAGTATTCCTTCATAGTCCCAAAAGGTTGTGGCCATGAGCTTCTTGGTTGACTGAATGACCTTGGCCTTTAGAGGCGGTGCTTCGCCAGGTTTACCCACTCCATTGATTCTCTTTTGGGCAAGGGATCTTATTTTCATTTCCTGTAACAATGGTTTGCAGAACTTCTCTCTCGTAGCCACGGCACAGCTCCAAAAATGCCTGACAACAGATGACCCGTTGCTGCTTTTGGACTGAAGAAAGAAGTATAGGCACTAAATTCATGTTTAAATGTTTATAAATAATTCGGAGGACTGATGTTTTAGAAAGACCCAACCTTGGTGCTATTTCTGTAACTTTGAGCCGCCGGTGTTCCATAATTTATCCTTCCAATTGTAGATTGAATAAATACATACATGTACTTCCTGTAACGTTTTTGTAATAAACATAAAGAGAAATATAGAAGCTACTTCACGATTTCACTCGAAACTTCACGGCCCTTCATCCAGTAACAGCTGACAACTAACTAAACGGCCAATATCGCTGCTGCAGAGTGTCTGCTTCAAATTTAATACTGCTCGATAATTAAATAATGACAAGTTTCCCATATTTGATTGTGTTGTCATTAATATATTAATTCATTATAACAATCTAAAAGTATTTCAAAATGTTTTATTAATCTTTGTAACGTAACTGAATGTTCTGGTACTGTACTAGGAGAAACATAGCTAGATAGCGGATGTAAGCAGAGTGGGTGGCTAGAGGACAGTGTTCCTTTGTTGTGAAGTAGAGAAAGACATGGTAAAGATGTAAGGTGGCCATCATGTACAAAGATAGATTCTATTTGTGGAAGGAAGGCGTCAAAACTTCATAGACGTTTAACTGCGGTATGTGGTCAAGAAGCTCCTGCTCAGCTGGGTCAATGGTTTCGTCACAGGCAGAGGATTTAAACACAAAAATGTGAATACTGGTGGTGCCTAGGTAAAGATCGCTGTCTGCCAGAAACATTGAGTTGATAATGGCACATAACCTTTGATGAAATTGCCGAAAGGCCTTGACCGAGTAACCCTGAACATTATTCACAAAGGTGTGAGAGTCACAGAGGCACAAAAAGGATCAAATCTATTGTGTCAGCTACTGGAAATATATCAAGGTCAGAATCTTTTGGAGAAGTGGTGACTGGTGAGGATCATGGAGTCACTACCATATACTAGAGAAGTATTATCCATTAAATAGAAACATACAGAAATGTCGTAAATGATCACCGTCTTTTGGGATAGTTCAGGTACCCCATACGACTACTTCTTGGCATCCTATCGCACCAATATGCCTTATTTGGCAACATGCAGGACTCACTATGGGGCCCAAATATTCGACATCTACGAAGAAATTCATTCATTTGTTCGCGAGTGCATTGAATCGTGTTGCTTAATAAATAAGATACAAAACGCTACTGTTTAAAATTATTTCTGTAGACCCTTGTAATATGGTTTCAAAACAAAAAATAAATTATTTATTTACCATGTCAATATGTCTAGTAGTTTCAAGAGAAATTGTCTCGTCGGCGTTATTAATGTGCAGTACTGTACACAAGGTGTTTTCCACTAAGAAGTTTAGCGCTCGGAGATGTCAGATAATGAAAGGATAAGAAATGAAGTAGATAGAGCAGTAGCGCCGAGCTAATGAAGCCAGGATTAGCTGTAATCCTTTCCTTCCTTCACGTGACACTAGGATTCGTCCTCTTCTGTATCCTGCAACACGAGAAAAAAAAGTTTGCCTCCAAGTTATCCCAGCCTACAGGTTGCATCAAGCTCCAGGCTACTTCACAACTGTTACACAGTGCAACTTCTGGAATAACACGACAGAAACAAGACATGACTGCTTGGCAAAATATTCTCCTTCTTCTTTTTAATCTTCTTCCTTGTGTGATGTTTTATACGTTCCGGGTCTCTTCAACTCACTGCTATTATTATTATTATTATTATTATTATTATTATTATTATAACTGATGCACGTGTTATCTTTCCCTAATTAATTTTTTGAATGGTGTTTAACGCCCGTTTTTACTACTAAGGTACTACAAGCGGTGAACACTGATGATACACGACTGAAATGATAAATTGGGAAAGGATATTTTTTTAAGGAAAGAAACGTTCCAGGCCTAAATTTAGGGTGCATCCCCGGGAATTGTCATTTATGAGGACTGAGGAAAACCTCAATCCTGGAGGAATTCGAATCCCAGACCTCCCGCTCACGAATCCGCCCCTTGGCGATCTCGGCCACCTGTGGCGGTGGTAAATTGTTGATTTTATTTATTTATGGATGCTCTTCAACATCCCAGGCCATCAGTATCCTATTCAACTCAGGGCGTGAAATAAACGGTCGATAAATTTTGCTCAGAGGTCTCTTCTTTCAGGCTTGAGGTTCTTTATCGTGCCGTAAATGTACGACACGGGACCCACGGCTTTACTTCCTTCCGAAGGAAGCCATACTTAGTATTTTTACGACCGGAAAACTCCATCGTTCCTGGCTGGGATTAAACCCGCGATCTTGGGTTAAGGAGGCAAGTATGGTTACCACTACACAACCAGGGCCAACTAGTTGATATACTGTATAACAGTAATAATAATAATAATAATAATAATAATAATAATAATAATAATAATGAGTAATGTACATTTAGCAATTTACATTCTTGTTCATATTGGAAATTTCTTGTAAGAAGAAAACTTTGTGCTTTGCCCATCGTAGAGCGAAAACATTTTGAACACTAGCAGCCTTGTGAAGGTCAGGTCTTTTGTAGAGGTGAGGACACACCTTTTGTATTCTGTCCTTTTAAAATAAATGTTTTTGTAGGAGAATTCTACCGTTTCCTTTGAGTTACGTTAGCGGGGGAGGTTAAAACCTGCTAGAAGGCAAACGATCTTAACAGCTGAAGTGACAGTTCGAGTTTAAAGCCACGTATCATAAGGAAGGTTTTTAAATCCTCAATAAAGAACTAATCAGACGAGTACAAGCAAACATTTAGTAGTGACGGCGTTTAGTTTAAAATTGTGAAGTTAGATGCAATGCTCTCACGTATTTCAGGATAAATAAAAATTGATTAAACTAAAACATGAGTTATGATAAAGAACTTAGTTTTAAAGAGTATAACGTCAACATAAATAGTAAAAGAAGTTAGGTTTTACATTTTGGATTCTTTCCCTTAATTTTTTTTAATTTAATCGTATATCTGTTCAAGATGAGCGCTCAGGGCGTCCCTCCATGACCGCCGATTGAAGGTACGCGAGTTGGATGACATTACAAAGACCTCGATTATATGAAGTTTAGGGTTTGAGAAGGCTTACCGCTCGATGAATGCCGTTTTGTTAACAATTGGCTAAACATGCATTTGAATGAACATTTCCCTCACAATTCCAGTGAGTTTCTCCGACGTTTCATATCAGTAGTTGAAACATGGATTCATTACTACACGCCAGAGACGAAGAAACAGTCCAAGCAGTGGGTGGTAACAGGTGAAAGTGCACCAAAGAAAGCAAAAAAACGGTTCCATTTACAAGAAAAGTAATTGCTACGGTTTTCTGGGATTCTCGTGGTTTGATGCTCGTAAATACTTACAGAAGGGCAGAACCATTGTTAGAGAGTATTGGGCATCTTGGAGGAATTGAAGGAGGCTATTCAGGCTAAACTTCCATACTTGCTGCAAAATTTCAAGACCTTCGCTTCGAGGTGTTTCCGCATCCGCCAAATTCGCCAGATTTGGCCCCTATTGATTATTTTTTGTAGAAATGCCTTTACGGACGAAGATTCTCATCAAGTGATGAGCTTGAAGCTGAGACAGGCGTTTATTTTTCACATTTGGACAAATATTATTTTACTGAGGGTATTACAATGATAGAAAATACTTGGAGTAAATGTATTAATTTATAAGGGGACTATTTTGTAAAATAAAAAAAAAAAAATAATCATTACTCTTAAAGCTCGTGTTTTCTTAGTCAGATCGGTAAATTTTAAAATGTCTAGGTATACTTTTGTAAGCACTACGGCGTATGTTGTTGATTTAGTTTATTTACGGACGATCTTTAACATCTCAAGTTATGAGTGTCCCATTATATTCAGGGCGTGAAACAACCGATAAATTTTGCTCAGAGGCTTGAGGGTCTTTTTCCTGCCGTAAATGCAAGACAAGGGACCCACAGCTATTCTTCCCTTCCGAAAGAAGCCATACTTAGGATTTTTACGCCCGAAAAAATCCACCGTTGGGCAAGTATGGTTACCAGGACCTACGATAAAGCGTATAATATGTTACATGTGTTCTAAAGATAGATTTCTGAGTTTTAAGTGAAATATTTAGCTTAAAGATGCGTGACTCAAGTTATATCTGCTCCATAAACGATGGAAAGACTCCAATAGTGAAATTGCTTCGGCTTTTTCAGGGCACGTATGTACCGCGAACAGCGCGAGATCCCTGGCTTATTGAAATCCTTATATATAAGCAGCAATATTGGTACTGAAGTACTCCTCTATGCTCCACCTCCTTTCCCGCTGGTGTCGCTATGTTTCCTACAAAATGTTTGCTGTGCCGTGCGTAAAGAAAAAAGAAAGGGGAAAAAATCGCTATAAAGCTGTTCTCCTAACAATTTTTCCAGATCATACGCGAGATGATACACGCGCGTGTGTGCGTATGCTTCGAGAAGGGGGTAACAGAGAAGCCTTTTTATGAAATTGGCTCTCCTCACAGTTGGTTATATTTTGACTAAACAGGATTCCATAAACAAAACTAAGTTTCTTGCCTACTTTCATAGCATAATGTGATTTCTGAGTTTCCTGATGGGATTTTAAGACTTGTCTTCAAGATATACCTACTTTCATATAAAAATCAGAGATTGTATTCTCCCATATACCCCTTATGGACTTCAACAGTCATAAATATAAAATTATGAAATTATTAATTTATCAAATAAAATAAGTTATGGCATTATTGTGTAGTATTAGGGAAACTATATTAGAAGTATTGCAATCTATATCACAAAATAGAAAATACATTATTATTACTATTATTATTATTATTATTATTATTATTGACATTAAACCACAAAAATTAATGATATATTATTAATTAAATGAAATATATGACCACTGATAAACAAAGCTGTATTTTTAAACATTTTCAAATGTAACAATGTTTATGAACTAACATCTTAATATCGTCTTTACATTCCCTAAAATAGAGAAATAACAGAAAATTTCAAATAGCATTGAAGATGATGTTTATATGTTTCATTTTTTTGGGAGGAGGGGGGAGTTTGGTTTATTTGCGCACGCTCTTTAACATCTCAGGTCAATTGCGTCCCATTCAAATCAGGGCGTGAAACGGCGGACAAATTTTTCTCAGATGCCTTTTTTTTTTTTTTTTTTTTCCCAGGCGTTAGGTTCTTTACTGTGCCGTAAATGTACGACACGGGAGTCACGGGTTTATTTCGCTTCCGAAGGACGCGATATTTGGGATTTTTACTCTCAAAAATATCCATCGGTCCTGGCCGGATTTGAACGCTCGATTTTAGATTTAGAAGGCAAGTATGGTTACCAATACACCCTCAGCACCGACACATGTTTCAATAAAACAAAAACATGTTACTATTTAAAACAATTTCAATGTACTAAGCGAATAAAAACAATCGAATGTTTCACCGATTTTCAGTGGCTTTGAAATTTACTTTCAATGCTATTGCAGTAAAAGCCATGCCCAGGCTTAGCAGGGCAGAATGCTTTGGTTTAAAAGGAAGTGTTATGAAGTTGTTGGGCAAGAGGAGGAGAGGGGTGTCGCAGTGAAACTTAACGAAGGGTCAGCTGTTTGCACTTTCGCGCCATTGGCTCATGAGGAAAGTAAACCATAGGAAACTATTCCACTATAAAGGCAAGTAACTATTATTAAAAAAATTAACATTGTCATAAATAATAGTAAATCTGAATAATTAGTGAGAGGAAGTTTACTAGATTAAATCGACAATTTTGCCACTTCTGCCTGTCAACGATTTGTTGAACGTCTATGGAAGGAGAATGAGAAACCTGTGTGACGTTTTTATTGCATCTACAATGTCTTATTGTGTTTAGTACACTATCGCGCACAGTAATATTTAAATTTACCGCTGCATCTTAAATATTCATATTTATTGCTGATATTAACGTCTATTTCTGAACATTGTACGTAGATAAATTATTAACAAAGTTTTGAAACGCATGAAAAACTAGCACGAAGTTAATAACTCGTTTTAATAAACGTGTCTTGAATATATTACGTCAAATAAAAATTTAATGCCGGAGAAAACGCAGATCATGACAAACAGCCAAGAAACAACCTTTAGAATTAACTCAAAACCACTAAAATACGTAATAGAGTACGTCTACTTAGGACAAATAGTTGTTTTCCTGCATCACATGGGCAAAGAAATAAACAAAAGAATATCCTCAGCATGGAGAGCATTATTGTTACTGAAAGTCATACTGATGGACAATACTTTGAGCCGAAAACTGAGGTTAGACGTGCTGGACTCATGCATACTCCCAGCATTATTATATGGATGTTAAACTTGGATCCTAACAGAAGTGGAAACGAATAATATTAACATCTGTCAACGTAAAATGGAGCGTAAAGTACTAGGGACATCCCTCATGGATAAAATATCATCTGTGGAGTTAAGACAGATGTCGGGACTAAACGACGTGCAAACAGCCTGAAGTAGAAATGGGGCGGACATGTAGCAAGACTTCCAAGCAGCAGATGGGGACAAATACCTACCCATGGGATCTTCATATCGGTAGAAGAGCAAGAGGAAGACCGAGAACGAGGTGGGCAAACTCCTTCGGAAAACAGTCAAGCCACGCGTAGCCAGGAACCGCAGTACCTGGAAGAGCCTGGGATCAGAACTGTAGAAAGAACAACCGAAGTCAATAGTGAAAGTGATACCCAACTTAACAGACTCAGCACTTGAACACTCGTGTTAAACTTGTAAAATAAGAAACGTTATAGACTTATAGGGACAATAGCTCACCATAGGAGAAATCAATGAGCTTGCGGAGGCCCTAGCCCTGTATGGGACACGAGTGGCTTAATTCATTCACACATAAAATTACGTTTGACTATATTTTTCAGAAAAGTCAGTACATCTTTCAGATCAGTGAAATAAGTTCATGTTATTTTTATAAGTTGTGCCCGCTATTGCTTATATGATAACTTTTAGCAGATAGTTCTTGAGTAGATAATTGAGCTTTATGCAACCGGGCCCTAATGATATAAATTGAGAAGCGAACTGGAGAGTGCCTGAAGTAAGCGACGGAAGCCAGACACTGCATAACGTTAATGTAAGAATCACGTCATACATTCCCAGAAGCATAACTTGGGCTGGAGTTTTACTGACCTGCTTCACCTCCGTGAGGAAAAAGTTCACTTGGCTTTGTGGCTCTTTGGAATGAAAATAGGACACGAGGGATCGTTTGAGGGAGGCATTTTGGACAATTTAGCTATGTCGATGTATTGGAAATATTCCACGAGCCATGAAAAGTGATGGAATTACTAAGTAAATCGATAACCCTATAGCCTATACAGTGCATGAGGTCCCCGGAGCGCACCTCACGAAGAAAACTTCAGCTTCCACGAAAATGGCAAAAAACCTGAAACCGATATGCAATAGCACCGCAGGGAATATTGTGTGCAGTGGCGGGTTTTCTAACTGAGATGAAAATTCCGTATATGCACGCCATAGAAATTAAAGTGTTAAACTTGTCTAGAATGGCAGAAGAGTGAATAAAACAGCATTAGGAGATGATGAGATTCGGTTAAAAGCCACTCACCGCTCCCAAAAAAGTGTATCTACGTTTATACGTGATTTTTTGTTGATTTGGTTTATTTATGGGTGCTCTTTAATATCTCAGGCGTTCCATTCAATTCAGGGCGTGAAACGGCCGATAAATTTTGCTCTTCCTTTACATGCCGTATATCTACGACACGGAACCCGCGCTTTACTTCCCTTGTGAAGGAAGTCACACTTAGGATTTTTACGCCTGAAAAAATCCAACAATCCTGCCCGGATTTGAGCCCTCAACCTTGGGTTTAGGAGGCAAGTATGGTTACCACTACACCACCAGGACCGACTTTTTAGCTGAAATTCAACGAAGGAGAAATTGATGAGCACAGTGCTTATATCATGTGTTGTACCAACAGTAAGAAATAAACTTCTTCAGCTAACCCCCGTTTTTGGATAGTCATGCATTTGACGCCGTGTCACCCAGTACATCCATGCCCGTCTTCTCTTCAGTCACTCTGAAGTGCTGTACAGTGCAGAAGATGATCAGCCGTTCCTTCCTCTTTTGGGCAAAGGGGACAGATCGGAGAGTCGACTACACCGATTCTGTTTTTGTAGGTGGCCACGCCACCTCGCGGGGCAGATTGTTGGGGATAGGTTTTGATATAATCTTTTACCAACTGCTGCTGTCCTCCAGAAGTTCGCGACGACTTTCTTTATACTGTTGGAAATTACATTACATATAATGACGTAGGTAGAAGGGGATGACAGTTGATTCATTGTGCATCCTACCTTTGCCAATCTGTCAGCTTCTTCGTTTTCGCTGATGCCACAGTGACCAGGGACCCATCGTAGGTGGATCTCAGTTAATGCTTGCAATCTCAGTAGTTTTTCTTTACTAAATCGTCTTCTTGTTGCAGCTCTGGGGAATCCAATTGGCCGCTTCAGTTATGGCTGCTATTTCGCCATCAAAATTAGTTCTCATTCTTCCCACAGGGAAGACTCCCATGCTAAGAGATGAAAAAAATCCTGCGCCCGTGCGTTCATCAATAGCTGAGCCATCTGTATAAACATATGTAGGTATTCTGGTGCACTTATAAGAAATAAACAAAAAACTAGAAAGTAAGAGATAATGGTGAAGAGGGGAAATTTCGTAAACAATGTAAAAGGTTTCCTGAAATAAAAGGTTACTTGCAGACATTGCGTATTGACATACCAAAACCGTACATAGCTATACAAAAATATTGTGACAAACTACAGAAGTAGCCATGCTAACAATACAACAATCGAAAAAATGCAATTAGTAATTAACTCTTACACACACACATTTACCTAAACCTAATCTTTTTTTTTGGGGGGGGGAACAAGAAAGGGAGGTAACAAAGGAAAGGATCAATTGCGGATGTTGGATAGGAATAAAAGGGAAAGGGGTAACGGGGTTCCGCATGAACACACCCGTTAGTGGAAAGCGGTACTGCATTGCTCCGGCCGGTGGCTGGGAGCGCATCAACGTAAGTGCTGGCAGCCACCACGGCCGAAGCCCTGATGGTTTGCCACTGAATCGGAGGGAAGGGTAGGAGGAGAGTTAGAAGGGGGAATGTGCTTTAATCATTAGTTAATAAAGTTGGTTGGCTGTCATCGTGGACGCTGAGATAGTTGGTGAATTACTGGATCTGGCAAGGCCGAAGGACCTTCATTTGTTCTGACGGTGTTTTATATTAGGTCGTGCCTGGGTGTGATGTTCCATATTCTGTTCAGTTGAGGTATGATTCGGAGGAAGTCTAGAAACCGGAGGATTCAGTAGTTTACTGTGGCTCGATACGGCCTCACGGCCTCCGCTCTCCTCCAACTCGGACAAAATACACGAGAACATGTCGTGAAATTATGCAACGTTTGGATAGGTAATTCTGAAAAACAAACATGGAATCGCTCAAGCATGTGCAGAACTGTTGAGGAAAATCTGAAGCTGAGGCACAGATCCGCCCTGGTGGTGAAAAATATAACATATACAGCCTTAATAGTACTATATGGTAAAATTATATAGGTGTTGGCAATTCTGAAAAACAAACTAAGAACTGAAGACAGTTCGGCCGCTCTGGGGGAAAAACAGCCACACGAGCATAATATGGAAATGTTTATATCCATAACCCAACATCTAAACTTACGACTGGATATTTGCGACCACGAACTCAGAACTACTACAGTAATAATAATAATAAATAAAGACGGTGTTCTCCTTAATGTACGACAGGTTCATAGACATTTTCTCTTAGTTGAGACATAGATGAAAAAAGCTAGCCCCGCCATTCGCTGTGGATTGGCATTAACCCAAGGTCTAAAAAATAAAAAATAACAACAACACACTTTGGAGTTTACACACTATATAGAGTGATTATAAAGTCTCGATCTATTTTTATGGAAAACATATATTAGATTCAAACCAATGCTGTGAATGGAAACCCTAACACACACTAACACATGCTCCACCTAAGGTTTATTCCTGTACTTTCCCACATAACTCCCAACAACGCACCGCTTCACGATACATATTTTGTGGCGTTGCAGACGCAATGTTGAGCACCGCACGCGTGATACCCTCCTTTAAATGCTCCATTAAGCTAATTTGTTATTTTGTACACTTTTGACTTTATGATTCCCCCATGAAAAAATCTCAAAAGGAGTGAAACCAGGAGAACGTGGTGCCTAAATGTGGTGTGAAACCCTTCAATCCACCTACGTGAAAATTTGACTTCCAGGTGAGGACTGTTTTCAAGATGCATCCTGTTGTAATTGTGGTTGAAGAATTGCTAAAAGATACGAAATTCCTGCCACTGTGGGCGTTATCCATACACTTGAGAATTTGTGATCCCCAAACACACATCGACACGGTGTTTCATTCCCAGTCGAGGATCTCATTCGCTTGTTCATCTGCAGATGCTTTGCAGTTGCGTCGGTTGACCATGCCACACCCGTGGAAAGTGTTTTCATTGCTGAAGAGCACATTGCAGAAAAGTATGTAACAAGACGACACATGTTTTGCGACCAGGGTAGCCCTCCCTTTCAAACTTAAGTCGGGAGTTGGATGACCGTTTTTTTTTTTTTTTTTTTTTCCAAGATGTAATGAGGAGTCGGTTTTGTGACGAAATCGTGGTATTATAAGAAATCGTAACATTGACAAGATATAATCAGAACATGATATTGTGTAAGAGCACATTGTATATCCTAGTTAGTGAAACACACTGTATAAACCCAAACGTTGTAAGACGTAGATAAGGGTGCTTTGCCTTGCTTTGCCACCCAGAAGAGGTTGGCTTGAAAGGGTCCTCAGAGAAACACTTGCATAAACAAAAGCAATCCTATTTTCCACTCACAATAATATGTCTACGTATGCATGTTATATATAGACAGAATTATTGTGCTGATTAAGTATTATTTAGTTTTAAGCTTAACAAATTTAAACCACGAACATCTTTGAACTTATGATGTCAAGACCTGGTAACATTAACCTCATAGTGTTTTAACAATAACTCTTATGTAGTGACTAGGTGATTATTACTCGTCCTTGGACATCACAGTTGCATAAAGGTCCCTGAATTGATTCAGAGACAGGAGAGAAGCATTGGTGCTTGGGGAACCCACGTCCATCTGCATAAGAAAACCCTTTAATAAATATTTAGACTTTTAATAGTGTTGGTTGAGTTATCCAGTATTCGTTTGGAAACACCTCGACCTAGCTTGATTCCCCCAAGTGACGCCTATTATCCCAATATAACGCCCTTCTCGTCTTAGCCATCGAGACTGAATAGGAAAATTGTAGCATCGCATTAAACAGAAGAACATCTCGCCAAGTTGTAAGTCAGTCGACGGACATCACAGCTTGGACTTCGTTTAATAACATCCTGATGGCATATCGGCCGGGGTTAATACAAAGCTATAGTGGAGGATCTTCCACACTGTCGGTTGTGCCACACCCAACTCCCGGCTTACCCTCCTAGTTGGTGATTTTGATCCTTTGTTTGACAGTTTCAGCTGGCACATTGGACCTACCGGAAAGTTACACTATCTGTGGTATAGAATTTCTGGACAATAGTTTGATATTTACTCTGGTGCAGAGCGGGTCTATGGAATTTTCGTTCAAAGCATTGAACCTACTAGTAAATGAATCCCCTCAAACGTGCACACACCGCAGTTACTCTTTCTTCAATGGATACAATAAACAAACAATTAGCCTTATATTTTTTTTTTAAAAATGGATTAAGACTTTAAAGTCACCCTGTACTCACTAAACTTTATTATCTGGCAAGGACAGAAAGAAGAAGGCTGAAGAGGATAATACATACATAACTACTTCAAACAAAAACAGCGATAACATCTTGAGACTACAACAAAACAGTCAATGAAAATAACCTGTACTCCCGATGTTTGTACCAACATGCTGCTCCGTGTTTCCCACTATAATGAGCCAGTCATACAAGGCAAACAATAGTCCTGTTCCTGCAATAATAATTCTGAAATTGGATTTTTGTTAAAAATTCTTTATGTAAAACGGAATTTTATGCGTTTTATGTGAATATTTTAAAGAAATGGTTTCTTTAGTTGTATATACTTAAAAATAAACCGAATTTAACCACATGCACAGTTTAAAAGTGCCAAGGGATTCCTTTTGCAGTGGAAATAAAATTATGTTTACCAAATAATGCGAGCCCGACTCGTAGAAAAGTACTATCATGGATTATAAGTTCCCTTAGCATCAACCATACACACCGCCACGGGTGGCCGAGGTCGTTTAGGCGCGGACTTGTGAGTAGGAGGTATGGGGTTCGAATCCCGCCAGGACCGTCCTAAGGTTTTTTCCAGGTTTTCCTCAGTCCTCATGTATCATCAGTGTTCACCGCCTGTGTTGCCTCAGTAGTAAAAACGAGCATTAAACACCATTCACAAAAAATTCACCCATACAGGGTAGTCGACTTTGAATTCTGCCTAGCGTTCTGATGGAAACAACAGTAGGTTTCTGGCACGCAGACATAGATTCTAATTTTGCCCTGCACAGAGAAACAGCAACTGCCCTATAGGCATGACGTCACTGGTGTGCTGCACGATTAACGTAAACATTACGCGTACGCTGTTCGTCTTGACCTTCAACTATAAATTAACTTCATAGCTCTTCTCTGTTATAATTATCCTCTCTTCGCCCCCTTCATAATTGCTGTGGCAGCAACCACCCCTATTTCAATGCCTTTGCATGTATTCACGAGCGCAGGCAACCGTTAATCGGATTCAGTTCCGCCGAGGAATGCTGATCTAGCACTATAGAACGTAGAAATGATTAGCCTTGTTTAGAATATCGCCCCCCCCCCTCTCTCTGAGCCCCCAAGAGATATATAGCAAGTTCTAACATCTTTCTTGACCTTCTCTTTCCTATTTGATGTTCTTCTTGTTACAGTCCCCATTTTTCGCTCACGGAACCTCCTCTTCGCTTCTGTTCTGACTTCCTTCTCCCCTGCCCCTTTTTCTCGTTATATTTCTTCACTTCTATTCGCCTATTCTTTCCTTTTTGTCTCTAAATGATGTCTTTGTGCGTCCTGCTACGCTTTGTTCTTTCTTGCGAAGTAACGTCGTTACCCAGGGATTGGATTTACCCTGCTGCTCTGTAACGAGAACCAGTGGCTCGGTCTTTATAGCCTGCTTTCTTCCCCAAACTTCTATAATAAAAACTCAGAAGCTCCACTCTGAAAGGCACATTGCAGTTACATAAAAACTACACTTGCATCCCATTAAAATTAAACTGAAAAAATGTTCCTAAATAACGCTGGAATATATTCATTTGCAATATTTTACTCAATCCCCCTCTCGCTTTTAATTTAATTTAACTTTCGACACCTCGTTAAACTCAAAAAATTATCAGAACTTGTGATATTACTGAAAATAGTTATACATTTAGTATCCTACCTTTATAATCGGCCACAGCTCGACACTCACCTGAAAAAAAAAAAACACAACTTAAATTAGCATTCAATAATAATGTGTGAATATTAAATTTATTACTGAAATTTCGATTTGTTAATCACTATAAAATTACTAGACACATGGATAATGAAATAGTATAGAATACTGCTCATAAATGTTAAATGCTACATTTATTAAATGTATATCACTTTGTTTTGCACATAATTTAGAAAAAAAAAAACTATATTCACACGTGTACAGAATATGTCAAAAAGGAATTTTTTCATAAATGACAGCCTACACTCAGTTTTACTGATTTTATTTGCATTTCCGCTACATTTTCCAAAGCCTTTGTGAAATTATATTTGAAATATGGTGCGTAATATAGAATTTGATATGTTGGCAGTACAGTCTAAAAATTCAGGCTATTATTCAATGTAACGTCACGAGAGTGTCTGAGATTACTGAAAACTTCACGAACGTAGTGAAAGTTCTGATCCTGGAGTGATATTTATTATGACTATTTCACGAATAAAATAATAATTTAAATATAATTCCTCTAAACTTGGCTTACGAAATTGTAATGACTGTATATTTGTACTTAACCTTTTCAAGCAATCTTGCGACAGAAGAATGTCGATTGTCACTAATGCCAATTGAGAAGAGTAAAATACAGGTTTAGGACTATTTCATGAATAGAATAAGAATAAAAAAAATGAAATTCGCGCATAGAACATTAACACCTGTATAAAATGTTATATTTATGAATATCTATTCCATCAGAAACCGCCAGATTGAAATAGACAAAAGTCGACTATTACAATCGCTGCCGTTCGATTTTCCAATACCAACTGAGGAAAAAAAAATAACAAAGTGTCTCTATTTTTCTTTGTATTCTGTGGTTTGGAATTCCTAATGATAATATCATTTTGCCCATTTGACACATTACTGAAACGCTTTAAAGAACAGTTCATTTTCCGTCAAGATTGTCGATTGTCTTTGCTTTTGTTGCTATCAATAGCTCCCCACTCATAATAGTGCAGGTATAGAGTTGGCTACACTGACCACAAGACAAATGCATGTCACGTGATAAAACGGATTTGATAATTTCTTTTTGATAATTTCACTTGGTAATCCAGCTGTGATTGGTCAAAATTCAAAATTTGATTTCGTTTTATGGGTGGATTTTAAAGACGTTACATGAGTCTTTAATATCAATTATCTAGCAAAATTGAAACACTGTGTACATGAAAACAGGAAAGGGAGCAAATATAGGATAGGGGTGCTAATATAGAATACCATGGTTTTTGTTATTGTAGATGCTGCATTCTGATGTGTCATACTGGATGGTAAACAGTGTGAATACCGATCATTGCAAATTCCACTTTTGGTGGTAGTCAGATTTTCAATCGGAAAATTTCTTTCAGTGGTCAAGAACGTTTGGAGGGTAAGTAGGTATTTCGGTGTAACATATTGTTTATTAATTATACTGAAGCGAATCCTGCATTAGCACATGTATGAGGCATCATTTCCATATATTATTAGTTGGTCTTTCTTTGCCCGAGGTCGTTAAGGCGTGGACTCGTGAGCGGGCCTCAGTTCTCATAAATGGCAAATGCCGGGGAGGTACCCTAAATTTAGGCCTATAACGCTTCCTTTCTAAAAAAAAAAAAAAAAAAAAAAAAAAACCTTTCCCAATTTACCATTTTCATTTCATCTATCATTAGTATCCACTGCCTGTGGTGTCTCAGTAGTAAATACGGGCGTTAAGCACTACTCAAACTGGGGTAAATCCTAGAAACCGGTGGACCCAGTGGTTTGCTGCGGCTAGCTACGGCCTGACGGCCTTCTTTTCGGAAATATAAATTGATAATGGATTGTATGTTACTATGTTAGCAGGTAAATCACACTAGTGGTGACAAATATCGTTTAACACCAGCAAAACGTGCGTTGTGTCATCTAGCGGCAGAAATCATAAGCAACTAGTCATGATAAACAAAATAAGTGAGTGCAACAAAAACCTATGTGTTGGAGGAACAATTCGGAACAATTAGCATTAATTTAAAATATAGATTATTAGATATACATAGTTCTTAACATTTACCAAATTAACTATAAAATCTATGTGGTAAGGTCAAGGAGGTTTTCTGTTAGTATAATACAGTTACTAATGGTTCAACATTAACGTTTTGAAATGAAGGAAATTATGTGATTAATTAATTAATTGCATTTTCAATGTTTCCAAGAGAATGGAAGTTAATTTATGATTATTAATAACTTACATAGTTCTTGTAGTTTCAAAACATTTGTTTAATAAAATTGTTCTCGTGTTTGAATGTTGGTACGCTTGTTAGGGCGACGATTTTAGTTTTTTCTTACAGGCAGTTGTTTGAAATTGTGTTGTGAAGGCGGTGATGTCTTCATGGAATACTGGTTGCTAGGTAACCAGTGCTAGAATTAGACTAATTCTGTATGTTTTATAGCGTCATAAGCAGCGTGTTTGCATAAAAATTAAACACTGTTTATGAAGTCATTGATCTTGCAACATTTTGTTTCGAAATAATTTGAAAATTTAAGACTTTTAACAAGAGTTTATACCTTTTCTTTCCAATTTCCAAACAAACAAAAGGAAGTCGAAATAGTCATATGCTAAAACTCACAGCAGTGCTGAAATACAGGCCACGTTTGAGTTTTGCTGATTTAAAGCACCCTGGACGGTCAATACACGGACAATTTGGGGGTTTGCGCCTTCAAATCCTGCCAGTGGGAGCCAGCATCCCTCGCTCATGAATATTAAAATGGCAAGCCAAGCTGACCGCGCCGCCCCCTCCCTAGGGGGAGGTCTAATTAATAATTAAACTAAATCAGAAATGTCATTTCCAGTTGCTAGCGCGCGGTTATTACGAACCCGCTAAAAGCAATTTGCGTTTGATGTAGACCAGACCTTTAAATGGCAATAGAAAAATATTGCGCGATTAAATATTCTATCGGCAGCTAGTTCAGAAAGCCCCGTCAGTTGTTAGCCATCAAAACGCTCTGACAGTTTGGCAAAAATAACATGTCCTCCAACACCAATGAGCAAAATAACAACATTTTATCGCAAGTAATAGTATTACAGGAGTGTCTGAGAAAGCTCAGACAATCGGTTGATATTTACGATATTAATACTATTTCACAAATACAATAAGAATTTAAATATACTTTCCCTAAACTTAGCTTACAAAATTGTAATAATTTCATATTTGTGTTGTGAATACTTAATCTTTTCAAGTCACTTGCAACAGACAAATATCGATTGTCAATGATGTCAATATAGAACAGCCAATTACGGGTTTAGGGTTATTTTATGAATAGAATAAGAATTATAGTAATATATACAGAGTGAGGCATTTATAGGGCCGCAACCATTTTATTGAGAAACGAAGGGAAAAATCGAAAAGTGTTTCAGACAAAATTTGCAGTGTTCATAAGGGGACATAAGATAGGGACTTTAACTCATTCTTGAAATGCATTTCTCAAGTCATTTAAATGTTAATTTTTTTAATGGAATGGTGTATTTTTTTCGGGAATGGAAAGAACATTCAATTTTCAGTATAAAAGTTCTAGTACATCTATCAGCTAGCGGTGATAGGTGATGTGATAGACAAATAAGACAGCAAATGTTTTTCACTCACTTTGACGTTACTGGCACCGATCTACTTACAGTATGTACGTTCATGTTCACATTACAAACAATTTCTATTTAGTAAATGCTCGAAAGAATGACCAACTTCGAGCATTTAAAAACGGTTTCAAAAAATCGATGACCACGTCTCAATATTTCTTCTCTGATTCTTGCACAGACATTCTAATTTGTTGACGTAGTTTACCAGGAGTAATAGATACTTCTTAATGAATTTTATCCTTAATGTTTCCCAATAAGAAAAAGTATGGAGAAGTGAGATCAGGGAGAACGGGCAGGCCAATGGACAGGTCCTCTGCTTCCTATCCATCAACCAGGATGTGTTTAATATTTCTCGAGCTACAACTGAGTAATGAGATGGACAACCATCGTATTGATACAAAATTACAGCCCGGTGCACAAAGGGCATGTCTTAAACAACCCAAAAGTTCACGGTCCAAAAATGTTTGTATTTCTGCCTAAAAGTTTACCTTCAGGGAAGTATGACCCAACTATACAAAATCCGAAAATGCCACAGCAAACGTTCACACTCCGTTGCAGCTGATGCTCTACGTCCTATAACTCTCTTTGATTTTTCAACTGCATGTTATGCCGGTTAACTTGAAAATAAAATGTTGAAGAATTTGTAGTAGAGACCATTGGCAAAATTCTGAAAATCATCCCCATGAAGGGCTTGATGTGATATGGATGGTATTTGTGACACTTAATCTCTCTCCCTTGAGAGATTCCCAAATCATGTTCCAGTTGACGAAGGTGATTAGCTGCGACTGCAGCCAATACAATGAAAGGGGGTACTGACACCGACCATTCATTGCCAATACATTTTTGGCACCTCTTTAAAAATCTGTACACTATTGAGTAAAGCAGTTATTTCTTGGCGAATAAATTCTTAATTTAACTCAAGATAAAAGTCGCAAAGAAGTAAATCAGGAAACTGAGGGAGCCACAAATTCTTAATAATAACTCTGTTTTTCTTAAACACACTTTCAATTTCTCTGATTGAAATAATCGCTGTATGAGCTATGGTACAATCTTGTTGGAAAAAGACCTTAATGATTGTGGTTCAATTTCTAAATAAGGGACACAAAGTTATTTTAAATGGTTTTAATGTTAACAATTTAGAAGTTACATGCAAAGAAACTGTTTGTTGAAAAAAAAAGTCTGTGCGATTTTTTTGGGGGAGGGGGGAGATTCTCCAAACTAGGGTTCGATTCCTACCACGATTGCCCTTCCTGACTGAGTCTTTTCTAGGTTTTCCTCAGTCCACATAAATGGTAAATGCCGGGGAGGTATCCTAAACTTACGCCTGGAACATTTCCCTCCTTAAAAAAACATCCTTTCCCAATTTATCATTTCATCTCATAAATCATCAGTGTCCTCTGCCTGTGGTGCCTCAGCAGTAAAAACGGGCATAAAATACTTTTAAAAACTCTACCTGAAATATATTATAAATATTGTGGAATATTATACCTGAAATCTTTCTTCAAACTGATTTTGAACTTGACTAAGTTAACACACATGAATACCATAAATAAATACACACTGTGGAATAAAAGCTTACACTGAACCATGTTCACTTTGCAGATAAATACAGAACAAAATACATCACTTACAATAACTAAACTGAGCTCAATCACTATCAGATCCACACTGACAGCCAGAAGCTAGCGTGACGCAGGGAAACAAGTGTACACACTCTCAGTGGAAAAACACCCCAAGTTGGTTCATAGTTTATATACTAATCCTTATTTTGGCAATGTCACGACCAGCAATACGGCCGCGTATAATTTAGCAAGCTATTGACATACAGTAAGGTTTAATAATAAAGCATCAATGATATTTTTTTTTCCTTTCATAACAAGTTAACTTTCCTCACTCCTTCAGTATGGAAAAGTAAATATTACCTTTGAGATGTAGCAGTACTTGCTAAAAAACAACTTAAAAAAAAAAGCAAACAAACAAAAAACCTTCTACTGCGACTCGGAATATATTTGAACACAAGTGTACATGGTACTAACAGGTGTCAATTTATAGATCTCTAATTCATAATGTAGTCGACGTATTTTAACAGAATTTTTCTTGTTAGAAATAGTCACGTATGTAGAAATTACTTTTACATATTTACCACAATAACTACTTATATCAACGAGGGCTTTTTTATCTGATTTCCTAACTACTTTGATAAACCTCCATCACTATGACTTCTTTCGGCTCCTGTTTCTGAAATCCATAGCTAGCCATCCGTGTAAGTCTACCAAACTGATACGTGCTGCAATGTGGCATAAAACAGAGTCAGCCATGGAGAAAACATTCATTTGATATACGCTCAAGTAGGCCGTGAATTTCACACACAAAAGCAAACGCAAGGCATTATTAATACGAACGATGGTGGGAAATAAGCATAAACACCCTGTTACATGTTATTATAACATAAAAAGCTATACATTTGTTTATAATAAATTCAATCTTCTATATTCTGTACACAAAATGTTGCATTTTAGCGAATTTCGAAGAAAGCTCTTGCGGTTTTACCCATGATGTTTTTTTGAAACTTTTTTTAAAATCTCCATCAATCCTGCCTACCAGGCACCAAAAATGACAATAAAAGTATATATATGTATAGTAATAATAAAAATAAATAAGGATAAACACTAAAATAAACTCACACTTGAAATTGCTAACAAATTACAGTAATAAAAATTAGATAAGGATAAAACACTTAAAGTCACACTTGAAATTGTTCCTTTATTTTTCAATTATATCATATATATTGTGATACAGATTGCAAGAATTCTATTTGTTTTCCCCTAATACCACACAGTAATGCCATACTTTAATTCATTTCATTAATTAAAAGGGGATAATTTGATTTTATATTCATTTTCAAGTTCTTCAACTTAGTGAGGAATTCGCTTATTTTACGCAGCTGTTGCTTGAAGAAATTTTAATGGATATATGAAATTTTCCATAATATTAGTGTTACAATTTTATTAACATTTTATTTTTAAAGCTTAACTTTGGTTAGCCTATATTTAATTTATAGATACAATAACACTTATCTTTAAGAATCAACAAATTATATAGAAAACACATTGTAAATAAAAGAAAGTCTAGAAAGCACTCCTATTTTAAGTAATGCAGGAATCGTTATTAGATAAAGATCAGGAGTCCTGAAAAAATATTAAAAAGCACGGAAGGAAAACAAAGCTAACATAAAAATAGTAAGAGCTTATTAAAGAAACTTAGCACTTAAACATAGGATATAGAAATAAATTAAAAGAAAAGGTACATTAATATTATAAATAAATAATAAAAAGAAAAATTACACGCTAAAATAGAATTATTAATGATCCCCAACTGCTGTGCAAATTGACTAAACATCAAACAGGGGGTTTTACTAGCAAGTACTAAGAACGCAGCAAAAACTGATATAACAAATGTAATAAAATCAGCAAGTAAAGATTATAAAACACTACGTACGCATTAAAGGAGAAATCCTATACGAACCGAGCTGTGCAATAAATAATGAGCATACATTTTTTTATCAATTTATGGACCCCTCGTACATTGTTTCTACATTATTATATTTTCGTTTCCATGGGGGGGGGGGATTTTTGTGTTACTTTTAGAGCTGCTTCTAATCTTTTATATTTGTTTCATCTACAGAATTAATATCATATACTTCTATACTTCGTTCTGCATTATTTCCAATATACCATACATTTATGTAATGGTGTATCCATTGATTTTCAGTTATATCATTACATTCAAGGTTTATACCTTATAAACTAATGAGGCCTCACGATAAGGTTTATCGCCTTCACAAAAGCCCTAGCTGGTGTCATATCTTATCTGTTAAGTAAATAATTCCAGCTGTAACTTCCGTTCCGCTGTGTTCAGTTGTTCAGATATAGTTGCATGAAGAAAGGCTATGTGTAGAAGATTGTGACATGTTCAAAATGAAGTTTCGAACTGTTATCAAGTTCTTCATAAAAGAAGGACTTACTCCAAATGAAATTAAACAGCGATTGAAGGGTGTATATGGGGAAGCATCCCCCTCATATTCTACCGTAAAAGAATGGGCCAAACTTTTTCGAATAGGTCGAGAAAGCATTAAAGACGAAGAGCATGCAGGTCGGTCCTTGCAGGTGCTCACTCCTGAAAGCATCGATCGCTCTTGTGGAAGGAGAAATTATGGAAGACCGACGGCTCAAAGTTACAGAAATAGCAGCAAGATTGAGCCTTTCTAAAACAACAGTCCTTCGAATTATTCAAGAACATTTAAACACGAATAAGGTTAGTGCAAGATGGTGCCTAGACTTCTTTCCTCACTCCAAAAGCAGCAACGAATCATCTGTTATGAGACATTTTTGGATCTCTGTCGTGGCAACGAGAGATAACTTCTGCAAACCATTGTTACAGGAGATGAAACTATGGTCCTCTACTATGATCCTTTGTCCATGAGAAGGTCAATGGAATGACAAACCTGGCTAAGCACCGCCTCTAAAAGCCAAGGTCACTCAATCAACCAAGAAGATCATGACCACAATCTTTTGGCACTGTGAAGGAATACTCTTCATTTACTTCAAGGAGAGGAACACCACAGTAAATGTGGAGTACTATACTGGCCTACTGCACAGATTACGTGCTTCCATCAAAGAGAAAAGGGGGGAAAAGCTGAGTGTTGGTGTGTGCCTTCTTCACGACAACGCGCCTGTGCACACATCTTTTGTTGAAAAGGAAGCTGTGAAGAAATGTGGCTTCAAGGAGATCGACCGTCCACCCTACAGCCCACATCTAGCTCCGAGTAAATTATGTTCTCTCTTGAAAACTCAAGAAGGACGTTTGAGGAAGGAAATTTAAGAGTGACGAAGAAGTGATGGATGCTGTTTATGCCCATTTTGCAGACTAGACATCTGAATATTTTTAGAGGGAATAGAAATGTTAATTCAAAGATGTGAGAAGTGTATTGCAATAAGGGCAACTATATTGAAAAGTACTGTCATATTCACAGCATTTTCTACTACATTCAAACTCCCTATACTATCTTTTTACTTCCCCAAAGTTGGTGACATTCTTTATAAATGTCAGAAAGAGAAACTCCGCTCATTTGGAAGGACTTAATGACAACTCTCTACTCGATATGATCCATTTTCGTAGCTATACCCTAAGAGGAAACACAATGAGTATATTTCTCTTTATTCTTAATGTACAGAACCCGTTGCTAAGCTCCGCAATGGCCATAAGGGCTGGACATATGTAGTTTTTGCCGATAGATGATGATCATAATGGCGTACAGAGCACGGTCCAATTACACTGAAACAAGTCTGGTGCACAAATCATTTGAAAAGGCTACAATCCATTGGGATGTGACTCGAACAAAAAAGCCTTCGAAAGCTGGGGAAAATGGCACAATATGGTGTTCGACACAGAAATGATCCTTCCCTTTTATACAAACACAATGGGAGAAAGTAAACAAAAAACAAATACTGTGATGAGGGCAGTGCCCACCGAAGAAAAACCCCTCTTTTTATTAATTCTTCTGTCATATGCAGTAATTAGCTGATCGCCCAGCATTGAGAGTCTGTTCAAAAGTTCGTATTGAATCCTATTCAAATATCAACAGTTCATTTCCTCCTATGACAAGCACAAAAAATGAATCAAGTTCCAAAAAACGAAAAACTTACATTTGTAAAACTATTATTGCATTTATTGTAATGTTTTGTTTTCCTAATTATTCAACCGGTTGTACTTCAAAATAAAGACAATAATTATCAATGCTGAAAATAATCATTACAAAAATCAGTTTTTCATCCTAATTTCAGTTCCCGAAAAGTTAAAAAGGTCTCATGAAGCAAGTGTTGTAGTTATTCTATATCAAGACTAAAGCAATTATAATACAATAATATTCAACAAACAAATTAATTTAAAATTAGTAAAACAATCTTAATTGTATAATCAAATGTATTAAAGCTAATACATTCAGGCCAACTAGGCAGTTCAAAGTTAAAAAACGTGATAAGCATGTTTAATTGCAAGGGAAAAAAAATAAATAAAAGGCAAATGTGGTTTGAATGGTCGAGAAACTTTTATTTTTCTGCACTTAATAATATATATTGAAACATTACATAATTACGACGAATCAGGTCCAAAATATTTATCCATACTGTAAAAAGAATATTTAAAAAAAAACAGTGTTCCACACCGCGTTTACTACTGAGGCATCACAGGCGATGGACACTGATGATACATGAGATGAAATGATAAATTGGAAAAGGATTTTTTTTTTTTAAGGAAGGAATTGTTCCAGGCTTAAGTTTTAGGGTACCTCCCCGGCATGATACATGAGATGAAATGATAAATTGGAAAAGGATTTTTTTTTTTTAAGGAAGGAATTGTTCCAGGCTTAAGTTTTAGGGTACCTCCCCGGCATTTGCCATTTATGAGGACTGAAGAAAATCTGGAAAAACCTCAGTCAGGGAGGACGATCTTGGTGGGAAATGAACCCCAGACCTCCTGCTCATGAGTCTGCGTCTTAACGACCTCGCCCACTCGTGGTGGTACTGTCGAAAGTTTGAGGTATTAAGAATGATAATTATTTATGTTCATTACTTAATATTTTAATTCTGTTGATTAATTCTTGTGTACCTAAATGCACAATAGTGGCCCCTTCTGGGAGAGCTGTAATGAATTGGCACAAATTAATATTGAGCATATGTTCACTGAAATTTTGTACAGCATAACACGCTAGATGGTATATGTATTCCCCCGTCACAGTAAGCAAATTTAATTTTCTGAAAATAAGTTTATAAGAGTATCTTCTTGGAACAGGAAATTACAAACAAGTGTCAGATTTAACAGGGCAATTCTAACGCGGCGAAAGCAACTTTAAAAAATCCGATACTGCTCTCGAGTTCGATATATTTGTAATTAAACATGATCTATTTCTTAGAGGACAAAACATTACTTCAAAAAGTTAAACTGGCAACAAATAACCAAAATCAATAAGAAAACAGTAAATGTTTATGTAAAAATTACGTAATACTACTATGCAGGAAATGTGAAACCAACATATTACAAGTCTATACTAATAATTACAGCTGGAGTTCTTATATTTTAAATTATTTTGTTCCTTGATCGCTAACTGTGATATTTTAACATCATTTTCTATTTCTTTATCATAGGAGTCACATAGCTGAAGGTTATGAAACCTAAAAGTGGCTAAATAGAACATTAAAACCAAAAAAATGGCTAAAACTATTATTTAAAACATTCAATTTAAATTAATTTTAAATTTAATTAATTTTAAATTATTAATATTAAATTTAATAACATTTATGATAAAATTGTTTTTAAAACATTAAACAACAACGTTCAACATGAACTTCAGAGACAAATCGATGTCATTAAAAGTAAATCTCAAAAGTATTTTATTTTAATAAGCAAACGGAATTTAATTTCGTTGTCAGTAACGTTCAATGCTATTTTGCTCAAATGACTCTCGAACAGACTTCTTCTGTTTCTTTATCGTCATCCCACATTCTGTTAAAGAAAATTGTCTGATGTTATTTTTATTCAGAAGCAAACTGAAAGCATTATTAAAAAGTTTACACTTCCAGTTTATTAACAGCTACAGCAAGATTCCGAAAGGAAAGGTTTCTAAAAGTTGGTTGATTAGACAGTGGGTCGGCAACGAACCCAATTTTACCACACATACAAAATTGTATTAGAAAGACTTGTATAATAATTTACAACTTAAAAAATGAGGCGCCCTAACATTGTAAAGACTTGAAAATTCCAAATATTATGTAGTTTTGTGTTTTAGAACAAATTAAAATGCAAGTAAAAATAAATTTATATTTTCATATATTAGTTCAGCTTTCGCTAAGAGTAACTTAAAAAATACCTAAACGTGTTAAAAAAACTTAACATTTTCAAAAAAATAGTTCAGGGTTTATAAAAACCTAAAAACCCGGGCCCTACTACTTGTAACTTACAGTAACTTAACCATGTAAACAGCCACGGTTGGCTCGTGAGCGGAAGGCCTGGGCTTCGTTTCCCATCTGGACTGTCTTCCTTGACTGAGGTTTATTCAAGTTTTCCTCAGTCCTCATAAATGGCAACTGTCGGGGACGTATTCTAATCTTAGACGTGAAGCGCTTCCTACCTTAAAAAAAATCCTTTCCTAGTTTATCATGTCAACTCATGTATCACGCCTCTGTAGTAAAAACAGGCGTTAAATACTATAATAACCATGTAAAGCATGCAGGTTTACGTTTCTACAAAGTTCCACAAAGACAGCCCTGAATGTAATGACGTAGTTAATCTATTAACAGAAATTCATTAGCCCAAGAGTTGCATTTTACTATTACTGCATATAAATAATACGGCTGAGCAATAAAACGCTTCACTTTAGATACAGGAATATTATAAATCCGCTCGCGCTGCAGTGTTGGGGAAACGAATCACTTAATAAGCTGTTTATCCTATACACAACCTTGTGTAAAACAACAAAGGAAGCAAGAACAGTAATGAAAGTACACACAGGAAACCAACCTACCTTCCAATCAGCTGTTACAGAAGATCTATCCATTACTTTCTGAGAAAATTGCGTCACATGAAGCCTTTAAGAACACGATGAACTGCAAATAACTAGCTACGCAAACATATAACGCGACACAACAGCTGATCACAGCCTTACTGTTTTCCACTGGTCACTGCCGCCAAACAGCTGAATGTCGACAAAGCGTAATGTACTGTTTCCATCGCGACGAGACCATCCAGGGGGTTAAAATTGACTAAACGACATTTCCCTTTCCTTCAGTGTGTCTCCCGAGAGTATGATTGAGGTGCACACTGTGAAGGGTTTTAGTTCGAAGCTCATTTGCGGCAAACAAGTAATTAGCAGTACTTTTATTGCGCTGCCTACTAAAAGTGTTCCTTTCATACATGTAGATTTAGACATGGAGTACTTGTGCATAAACGAAATAAGCAATAACAGGTTGAATTTCGTTTCAATTACCATCTAATTGCATAAGAACGGAAAATAAATCAGCAATAAACAACGGGAGAAGCAAAGTTCCAACATTATCTTTAGAGTAATAAATTATTTTATCGAGAAACGTTTTGTATTGTTTTATTCACTGTAAATGCTGCAATTATTCACGATAATTTACTAATACAGCACCAAATTTATAATTCAAAAGAATAGTTTTTTCATAGTAGATAGAAAAAATAACACTAACAAGGCCTAGTGGTCTAGAGATAGCTTTTACGACTACAACTGGGAGGTCCTGGGTTCCAATCCATTCAGGTTCTACCAGTCTGGATAATTATTTTCTCTGAGTTTTTTCCGAGTAAGGAAAAATGTATGACAGAGAGCATTAACACTAAAACGCCCGTTTACTTTCTTATGCATTTTTAATCATTTTCCTCACTGAAAACTATGGAACTTCTATTCTACTGCGATTGTATAGAGGGAACGATTTTGCTTCTAAATTGCAAACCAGGTTCGAATCCAGTTTGCGTTTATCTTCTGAACTGAGTTTGTATACACTTGTTGTCAGCTCAGTAACATATGTTTAAGGGCTCTTCTGACTCAGGCCGATGAAATTTCTTACTTACCATACGACTGTAGTGATGTAGAGGAAACAATATGGCTCCTGAGCTATTTTTTTTTTTTTTTGGATAGTGTTTAACGCCCGTTTTTACTGCCGAGACACCACATGCGGTGGACACTGGCGATATATGAGATGAAATGATAAAATGAGAAGGATTTTTTTAAACGAAGAAAACGTTCCAGGCCTAAGTTTATGGTACCTTCCCGGCATTTGCCATTTATGTTGGTATCCAGTTTAAACCGAACTTCTGGTTTCAGATATTTTTAAGTTAACGATTTTTGCTCACGTATTTTTAGCGTTTTATCTCACCAGGCTCTTGTGCCTATTCATTTAATTTGTCGGTTATTCAATGATGCACTCACATATTTGTTGATTCATTCTTTTGTTCGTCTTTTATAGGTCATCTCAGGCTAAATGCTTTTTAATAAAATAGTTATTTCTTTTTTTATTTCAAGTATAAGCGCATGTTTTCTGGAAAATAAAAAATATTTCATTATACAAATTGGGTTTGCTCTATGCTATGTAGTAACAAATTATTTGTACAAATACGACCCAGGTTATACAAACACCGGTTATATCTATACAGAAACCTGTTACATTGAAACATTCTCAGAGATATTGGTATGACACTTTTTACAGAGTTTTTGATCATACAAGAACAACATTTTACCTGTCGAACAGCTGTCTTTGGTTTTATATATATATATATATATATATATATATATATATATATATATATATATATCCCTATTTGACATGTATTCCTTCCAGCGACCTCAGATGTTTCTTCGTCCCTATAATCAATCACAAGTGATAGTGACAGTAGTCGATGAAAGGTACATGAAAATGAAAAGCTAAGCGAAAAATAATTTTAGACATGGATACAAGGGGCTGATAATGAGTTTGAAACATGTTTGTTGTGCATTGATGATCATTGTCGGTTACAACTACATAATAAACGATGGTAAAAGTGCCATTGTTTTAAAAAGTTACGCCTTATATGCAAAAACGTCATTGAAAAGGATTAAAAATCATAAAACGATAGAAAAATACTTCCCAAAACAGTGAAAATATGAGCTTTGGAAAATCAAAAGCAGCCAAATTGACCGCCATTGGGCGTTTTAGTGTTAAACCGCTAAGGACTCCGTGCTAATTTGCGGCATAAATAATTAATTTCATTCATCCCTACAGAATACAAGTTTACATTTTACAGAAGTCCCTATAAACCAATGCAGGCAAAGCGACAATAAATTGACATTAGAGGAATAAATAAAAAAATTCAAAGCTGAGCGCCACCACGGGTGGCCGAGGTCGTTACGGCGCGGACTCGTGAAAGATAGGTCCAAAAATAATAAAGTTTTAAAACTTCAAAGGAAACACTTAAACACATTTTATCTTTAATCTCCAAAACTAATATTTTATTTAAACTACCCTTTGATATTACAACTCTAATAAAAATAAGAATAATTTTAAAATAATTTTCCTATTAGTCATTCAGGCTATAGCTATGGGGTTCGATTCCCACCAGGACCGTCCTCCTTGATTGAGACTTTTTTTTAAGGTTTTCCTCAGTCCTCATAAAATGGTAAATGTCGGAAGATACTTTAAACTTAGGCCTGGAACGCGTCCTTCCTTAAAAAAAAGAAAAAAATGCTTTTCAAAATAATCTTTATCAGTGTGCACGGCCTGTAAAAATGGGGATTAAAAAAAAAAGCTCAGATAAAATAATTAGCATTTTAAAGAGATACATAATTTAATTATTTAACTCATTGTTCTAAATACGACACGTATATATATTGAAAATATCTTTAGTATAATTGCTTTAGGCTCTGCCGGCGTTATTATTGTTGAAATTGATCATTATCAGAAGTTTGTGGTGGTAGTTGGTTCAAATTAATTAAAAAAACCAGAGCTTTCGCTAACTCTACGGCTGGCATCAATGGACTGAAAGTGTTTGGAGGGACAGAGGTACCGAACCGTTAGAAATGAGAGAGGGTTGAGGGTTAACCAATAACGGGATCCCATGTCTTAACCCAATATCACGGGTTTAATCCCTGAAAGGGTCGACTTTTTTCGTGCTTGAAAACCCAAAACCCAAAGTAAAGACTTCCTTCGGGAGGAAAGTAAAGCGGTGGGTCCCTTAGAAGAACGTCAAGCCTGAAAGAAGGATCTCTGAACGGCCATTTATGGGATAATGATGATCTCAGATGCCCGTAAATAAACCAAATCAACAACAGTGGACGCTGCTCTGTTTTTAAGGCCTCTCTTCTGGGTGCATTAAAGATCCTGTGTTGCAATTTTTTTCAAATTTTATTCCATAGTAATTTTGAAGGCATGTCCCGCAAATGTAGATGTTTCCTGGTTTTATTAGGGAGCAAATGTCTACAAGCCGAGTTTTAATGGATCTTCCGGTCATTCCAATGTATACTATTCCTATTCCCATGGTACTTATATATATAAATTAACACTAATAATAAAAGTAGATAAAGATAAAACACAGAGAAAGAGTCGCACTTGAAATATAGCAATTTCAAGTGTGACTCTTTCTCTGTGTTTTATCTTTATCTACTTTTATTATTAGTGTTAATTTGCTACATTGTTAATACTGTTTCTTTATTTTTATGTTTCATATATATATATATATATATATATATATATATATATCTGTGCAGCTGAGAGGGTCTCTTGGGTCTTTCACAGAACTCCTTTTTGATCTATTTTTGCTGTGGTTGTGGAACCTGTTTTTATGTTCTTTCTCAATACAATATTCACTGTAACATTCAAACAGTTCTAACAATTTAAAATATTGGTAGGCATTGTGGGATATTCGAACAAAAATAATTTTTACGTGTCTCAGGGGATAAGGTAGGAAAGAGTATTAATGTAGCCCATATTTTGCATCCTAGGACATTTGCGCAAACATTCGTTTATATCAGAAAAAGGATTTAAGGAGGATACTAGGCAGTGTAAATCTAGCAAATAATGCAGCAGTATACTGTATCTCAGAAAGTTTTAAAGCTATCAATATGAAAATTTGGACAGATATTAAGAAAACTTTACCAAAGATGCTCTGTAAATTTTAATTCTCTAATGCACATATAACGTTTTTAAAAAAGTTTAAAGCAAAATAAAATCTTGTTAAAACTGTGACATATATATCCATATATACATATGTATATTTGTTATAAACTAATTGGTGGAACTTGAATTGCTCTTTTTTATGCTTAAACTGTAGACATTGCTTGAAAAGAAAAATTAATTTTCAAATTTTGAAAAAAAAAAAATATTTGTAATTTCTTACTGACATTGATTTTTATCAACTATTTAAATACCTCTAGTTACTACATTTCACCTTTGCATACATTATGTATTTGTAAAATTTCAATAAGATTGGTCCTGAGAAAAAGGTATATTGGTTTCAAAATTTTACGTTATCGGAAAATAAGATTTATTTTTGTTTTAAAAAAAATTTTATGTATATTACAGGATTAGAATTTAGAGCATCTTTAGTTAAGTATTCTTAATATCTCATAAAAATTTCAAATTGATAGCTTTATAAATTTCTGAGATACAGTACAAAATACCTTCTGGTTCCCTAAGAAAATGTAGGAAAAACATTTGCAAACATCAATAAAATCTAGGTTTTTGAAAAATAATACTTTTTAAACATCCACTTGTACCATTTTTGAGCTCTGCTTCTATGTAGAAAGATATCAAAGGATTTCCCCAAAAGAATACAAATTCCAAAATACTCCGTAGGAGGAGGTAACAGCTCGAAGCGGATATCTCCCATAGGACACCTGTTTCTTGCGCAAGAGGTTTCAACGCGCTTCCACTGCATGACGTAATTAATGAATGTCCCCTAGTCATTTTCCGGACGGTGTCTTGTTCATTAGCGTTGATTACGTCCCTCCAGTCTTCGCTGAATACAGATACCGTCTACGACCCACGTCCCTTTATACTCTGTCTTTACCAAGCTTCTCTCTCTTACACAAAAGCAAAACTGGTTATCCGGATAAGCTACAGGCAAGGGTAGTTTCTGGGAAAACTCTTGAACTTGCGGCAAAAGGAATCCGGCAAGAGAATTTCTCCACGCTGTACGTTTTTATTACGGGAACCGTTCATACATCATTTTATAACATATCATTACTAACCCTCATAATTTTGATTATTTTTCTCAAAGTGGTACCTATTAGATGTCATTTTTGAAAGGTTCTTCACAATCGCCTTTAGCACTGCTCCTGATGTCGGAAAAAACCTCCTAAGATGGCGTTTCTTCAATTTTGTGTAAATTAAGAATAGTGCAACTCTTTTTCGTGGATGGTAATAATTAAGTGGTTGATCCATTAATTGATGATTGTAAGATTAACTAATCTTAGGCATAACAACATAATTTTTTTCACATGCGCCTAAATCTGGACTATAGGGAGGATGATGGTCAATTTACATTGATTTTGTGAGATATTCAACAAAAACATGGTTCAAACCTGGTCAGGATCAATGGATTTTTTCGGGCGTAAAAATCCTAAGTATGGCTTCCTTTGGTCCGATGTTCGGTCGTGCATTATCGTGGAACGGAAATATGACCGTTTGCTTGTAATATGCCTTTGTATAGTTTTCAGGATATACGAATGAATGAGTTAAGCCACTTTTGTCCCATCGAGGGCTAGGGCCTCCGTAAGAAGGGAGCGGGGCTTATTGATTTGTCATATGTCTATATGAGCTATTGTCCCTATAAGTCTATAACGTTTCTTATTTTACAAGTTTAACACAATTTAACACGAAGGTTCAAGTGCTGAGTCTGTTAAGTTGGGTATCACTTTCACTACTGACTTCGGTTGTTTTCTTTCCGCAGCTGTTCCAGCTACTGCAGTTCCGTGCTACGCTGCTCCAGGTGTCCCGGCTGCTTTCCTGAAGAAGTCTGCCCACCTTGTTCTCGGTCTCCCTCTTCCTCTTCTACCGATACGAAGATCCCATTTGGTCCCCATCTGCTGCTTGATAGTTTTGCTACATGTCCGCCCCATTTCCACTTCCGGCTGTTTGCACGTCGTTTAGTCCCGACATCTTTCTTAATTCCACAGATGACATTTTATCCGTAAGGGATATCCCTAGTACTTTCCGCCCCATTTTACTTCAATTAGGCTCCAAGTTTGACATTCATATAATAGTGTTGGGAATATGCTCGATTCCAGCACGTCTAACCTCAGTTTTCGGCTCAGAGTGTTATCCATCAGAATAACCAGAATGCTCTCCATGCTGAGGAAATTCTTTTGTTTTCTGTAATAATGCCCAGCTACAGTTGTTTGTACGACAGGTTGGTAAACCTTTCCTTGAATATCGAAAAATGAGATGAACATAACTTTCCCACCAGAATTAATCACTTTTATTTATTATGGAGACATCTACACAGAGATTTCTCAGGGTCGAAATGATGCAACCAAGTTTCATCAGCAGTGAAAAAGTGGTTCAGTTACCAACACGTGGGTATCGCCCAGTGTATCTTTAGAAACTCTTAATGTTACTCCTGATCCTCAGCAGTGGTGTTAATGCTTTCTGGAGTCGGGGTCCATCTTCCCTTGAAATTGACTTCCCTATTTAAGCATTTTAAATCTTCTTCAAACTGTGCTATAGGGAAGAACAAGCTCTCCATAGGCCTCCTGAGTGTAGTAGTAGTAGTAGTAGTAGTAGTAGTAGTAGTAGTAGTAGTAGTAGTAGTAGTAGTAGTAGTAGTAGTAGTAATAGTAGTAGTAGTAGTAGTAGTAGTAGTAATAGTAGTAATAGTAGTAGTAGTAGTAGTAGTAGTAGTAGTAGTAGTAGTAGTAGTAGTAGTAGTAGTAGTAGTAGTAGTAGTAGTGATGGGGGAAGTGTATTTATTTACAACACATACTTGGTACAAATCTAGCTCATCTATGTCGCACGGGTCCTAGGACAGTGCGTGCTTTCCTAATACACTAGGAAATACATGAAATTGCACAAAACAATATTTAACTATTAAGAGATAAACAGTATATACTTAAGTAAATTATATAATAATACATTTTAAATACACAAATAAATGAACACAAAGAAAACAGTACAAAAGTAAATAACCTCTCCCACACACAAATATTAATAATTCTAAAAATATTGTCACTCCTGTTCCCCAAACCTCCTTCCCGGTTGTCTACCTCTTTTGATCTGAGCTGTCTCACTATATTTAAATTTTACCTACTCCCTCCTCCTTCTTCCTATCTGCCACCAAAGTCCAGAACTACCACTGCCCTCTCCTTCCATTAACAAATGAGCGTGGTAGGTACCTTTTTCTCCATTCTTCCCATCCCTTTGCAATACGCCAGAACATGATCCCATGATTTTTTCTCGGCACATGTAAGGCAGATTCTGGTGCCCTCTCTGTCTGATACTTTAGCTATCCGCCATGCGCCTAACCTACACCAAGAGAGCTCCTGTTAGCAGAATTTGACTGTTGTTTGGATGTAACGCTCCATCCCCCATACAATTTTTAGCTCCGATTATATCTCCAGGGAAACTTTTTCTGCACACCTCGAAAGAGTGAGCTGCCTACTAATATCCCTCCTCTTGTAACATTGCATAAACCTCAGCTGAAGATTTTTGGAGATAGAAGCAGAATTTCAGAGTAACACATTGTGACCTGCATTTTACTTTGAGCGGGACTGAACATGTCTCAACTTGCACACCTCTCTCAGCGGGAACTTGAAGTGACAACATTAAAACTAGTACACATGTACATTACGGTTTCAGCTAATAACCAAATATTGTCACATAAATTTTAGCGCGACAAATTATGTTATTATACTATGATAATTCTTTATCAAACCGTCCTCTAATAAACATACCTGACAAATCCACTGGAACTACAATAGCATTGTTGAAATACTTGCTACATTGCCACGTCGTTTTGATCAACGAAAAACCGGAAACAAGTTTATGTGAGCACTTAAGGAAGGCGAGAAGGCGAGTGATGGAAAGAAAGTGAATACAAAAATGGTGCATCACAAGGGTTTTCTGCTGTTACCCAGAACACGCGTTAAAACAATAATCGTAAAGACAGGGGTGTTGAAGTATAGGTGATAATGAAGTGTAGATTACAACACTTGTAAGGCGAAAGAATCATGGTCGCGTCCCAATGTGACAACTTGCCACATCCCTGACCGGGCCACCTTAAACCACGTCCTCGGCGATAACATAAACTCGGTGTGCAGACATATTCCCACAGTTAATGATCTGATTTCCCTGATTTTCAGAAGGTATTTGTCTAATTTTATTTAATGGTACATAACGAGTTTCGTTATATATGTCGAGGGTGCCAAAAATGTATACAGGCTTTTGCAGTAGATATCTATTTAATATATTTCCAATTTGGGTTGTAAAAAAAACGGTAATGTGTAGTATGATGTTCTGTAAACAGATGTAACTTACATCACGTTATGATAGCGTTGCTACATGACAGATAAATCAACAATAAACAAATAAAACCAGATTATTGTAAGTCAATAATGAACAAATGAAGCCAAAATTATCGTATGAAGTTCTGTTAACAGATGTGACTCACATTACGTTATGCTAGCGTTGCTACAATAAAATTGAGTCAAGGTTATCGTTTAAACAACGGAAAGCAAATTTGGAGTAATATTGGAAAACCGAGAATGTTGTTGAAGTACAAAGGCAATGGAGACGTGTGTGCAGAACAGAACCGTCGTTGGCTTCTATCTATGGGGAACTCTTAAGGATGTTGTATACCGTAGAAAACCAGCTACACTGACAGCACTTCGGGAAGAAATTGAAACGGCATGCGCTGCAATCACTGAGGAAACTTTCGCAAACGTTGCTCAATCAGTAGTTTAACGTACTCAGAAGTGTATCGACGCCGATGATGGGCATTGTGAGCAGCTGTTGTAACTGTAAAAGTCTAAGATGATTAGTGCTCAGCATTTTCTGTTTGTGTGAATTCAGTTTTGTTATGTTAACACAGTTTTTTCTTTGCTTGAAGTGTGTATACATTTCTGATTAGACAACCCTAGGATTTCTAAGTTTATACTTTTCAAGAATGAAAATCTTAAAAAAGAGCTCGGAATTCCTCATTAAGTTGAATTGCTTTGAATAAAAATCCAAATTAATCCTTATTAATCAATAAAATGAAATAAGTTATAGCTTTATTGTATGGTATTAGAGGAACAAATTTAGAATACTTGCAACCTATAAATATTAAAAAAGAGAAATTACATTTTAGAAGTATCATTATTACGTATTATTGAAATTAAATCACAAAAAGTAATTGTATACTATTAATTAAATGAATTATATGGTAAACAAGCTAACCGTGCTGGTATTTTTAAACATTTTAAAATATAAACTTGTTTATGAACTGAGTCCTTGATATCATCGATTTATATTGTGTATTTGAGAAGATGTTCATATGTTTCAATAAAACAAAAACATGTTACTATTTAAAAACAATTGCAATGTACCTAGCAAATAAAAATAATTGAAAGTTACATCGATTTTCAGTGGCTTTGAAATTTAATTTAAATGTTATTAACATGTAACGTAAACGTTTTCTGAAGGTTATTACAGAGCGCTCTTACATACAAATATAATTCTCAAACATATTAGATTAATATTTCACAGCTGCTATCTTCACGACGATGCTTTTGTTAAATATAAATATATGCATCGTTATAAATACATTTTATATGCTGAATTAATTTGTCCTTTTTTTTACAACAATATGGAAAAAATTAAACACTGGAGCGCTTTTTATTCCGGTTTCCAAGTATCCCAAATAGTAATGGACCAGTTTCCCTAATTTTCAAAAACTATTTTTTTTTATTTTATTACATGGTATATGCCTAAATTTGTTGTGAAAAAAAAAACGAATATTGATGTTTCTAGAGCAATTGTTAAATTCCGAGCTTCAGGTAAACCTTCACTTCTAATTGCCCGGTTTACCAGATTTTTAGGAACTATTTTTCTTAATTTTATTTAAATTGTATATACGGAGTTTCGTTGCGAAAAAGCAAATGGTGCCGCTAGAGCAGATTTTAAATTTGGGGTTTCTGGTAAACCCTTGTTCCTAATAATTTGATTTCGCTGATTTTTAGAAATTATTTTTCTTATTTGATTTAAACAGTATAGGTCGAAGTATGTTAAAGTATATATTGGGGCAGCTAGAGTGATTTTTAAATTTAGGGTCTAGGTAAACCTCACTCCAAATGACTCAGTTTCCCTGATGTTTTCAAAAAGTACTTTTCTTTTTTATTTAAATAGCATATAAACATTTTTGTTGCGACAAAACAAATGTTAATGCCACTAGAGTGATTCTTTTGGGTTTCAGGTAAACCCTCCTTCCAAATAGTCTGATTTTATAGATTTATTTTAAATAAATATTCCGATTTGCGTTGAGAGAAATCGCTTTAGGTTAATCCCCGCCCCTCAATGGTCCAATTTTGCTGGTTAGCTAATTAGAAGAATAGTTAGTTGTTTGTTATATGCCGAGTTTCGTTGAGAAAAAAGAAAAATCGGTACTAATAGAGCGTTAACAGACACATATAGGTTTCACTAGTACAACCGATAGTTTACTTTCATTCGGAATTCGCTTAAAAAAAAAAAAAAAAAAAAAAAAAAAAAAAATAATAATAATAATAATAATAATAATAATAAATAAAATAAAATAAAATAAAAAATAAAAAAAGGTATACACATATTGTTCGGAAATTTTAAGAGTAATGATATTATATTATACGGGTGATAAACAGGGCCCGGAATAAGGTTTATAAACCATTTACTATTTTATATATATGTATGAAAATATACATTTTACTTATTAATTTTTTCCATATTTTCAGATAGTTTTTTAAATTTCTCTTTACTGAAGTAACAAAAATTCATTATTTATATATTTAAACTTATTAATGTTTACATTTTCGAAGTACTTACAACACTACACGAATACTTCGGTTAATTTTCAACGTTTTATAGAACAAGTATTTACAACATCCAACCAATGGACCTTTTAAAAACCATACAACTTACTAAACATAACAAATTTTCAGGTGCTACACTGTTTCACCGCACTATTACATGTATTGATAGGTTTTGTATGATGAAATATTTCTGTTGTCTTTCAAAACATTGTTGTAATAAGAAACTATTTTCTCTACACAGCACGAAGGCATTGGTACAAATTTCAATAAAGCCACTGCGGCCGGTCCCCATGGTAACTTATTCCCCCTGGAGAACAGCTGATACATTTTTCATCGTTGGGTTTCGCTGCAGAATCTTGGTGAGTTTCAATAAACAGCTGCGCCCACTGGACCTGGCATTTCTTTCTTTGAAATGTGGCAATGGCTTCCATTGCATCTTTTAGTGATAAAGATATAGCTCTCGTTTTTATAAAGTAGACCGGAAATAAGAAGCAGAACTTTTTCTCTTGGTTTTCTGCTAGACAGAAGAGGTGTATGGCGTCTCGGACGGTCCAGTGCATCTTACATAATATGAAGTGAGGTCTACCAGGTTCTGTAGGATCTACGAGGGTAGGTCCATAAGTTTCCGGCCTAACCGTTTTCTAGGTATGATAAAGACAAAAACTAATTTCACTTTTCAATATAGTTACCCTTTATTGCAATACACTTCCCACATCTTTGAACTAACATTTCGATCCCCCATCCCCAAATAGTCAGAAGTCTTGTCCGCCAAATGGGCATAAACAGCATCCATCACTTCTTCGTCACACTTAAATTTCCTTCCTCGAAGGTCCTTCTTGGGTTTTGAGAAGAGGAAATAGTCACTGAGAGTTCGATCTGGGCTGTAGGGTGGATGGTCGATCTCGATTGAAGCCACATTCTTCACAGCTTCCTTTGCAACAAGATCTGTGTGTACAGGCGTGTTGTCGTGAAGAAGGCGCACACCACTACTCAGTTTTCCTCGCCTTTTCTCTTTGATGGAAGCACGTAGTCTGTGCAGTAGGCCAGAATAGTATTCCCCATTTACTGTGGCGTTCCTCTCCTTGAAGTCAATGAAGAGTATTCCTTCACAGTGCCAAAAGATTGTGGCCATGATCTTCTTGGTTGACTGATTGACCTTGGCCTTTAGAGGCGGTGCTTCGCCAGGTTTACGCCATTCCATTGATTATCTTTTGCACAAGGGAGCATAGTAGAAGACCATAGTTTCATCTCCTGTATCAATGGTTTGAAGAACTTCTCTCTCGTTGTCACGGCAGAGCTCCAAAAATGCCTGACAACAGATAACTCGTTGCTGCTTTTGTACTGAGGAAAGAAGTCTAGGCACCCACTTGCACTAACCTTATTCGTGTTTAAATGTTCATGAATAATTAACAGTGGAAAATAGGTTCTTGCAGACTCTGCAACAACCGATGTCCCTTTAATCAAAATTCATAAAAAAAATTGAAGATAGACAACATTTGACCCCTTTGCTCTCCCGATTTGACACCCTGCGATTTTTATCTCTGGGGTGCATTAAATGAGCAAGTGTACAAGATAAACACACACACATTAAATGAACAGAAAAACAACATTCGTGAAGTTAGAGGAAATTGCAGAGGGCAATGTTTAATTTCATAAACCGATGCCAGAAACGTTTGGAAAATGAAGGAAGATAGTTGCAGCATCTTCTTACTTGAAAATGAGAAGTACATGCACTCTTAGTAATAACTTACCCGAAAAGAGGTCCCGGAAGGAAAAATCACAAATGACGAAATATTACAGAACTAGTGCCACTAAAATATAAAAAGAAAACAACATAAACCAGCTTTGGACAGAGGAATAAGAGAAAATACAGAAATTTGCCCGGAGTGTGTATAAATATCACATAAAACTGTTTTAAAACAGTACAAAAAAGATTTCGACTGTTGGTATGTGCCTAAGCATAAAACTTTCATACCTCAAACAGTATTTCTATCAAGCCTATAGATTAGAACGCTGCCATGTATTGAAACCTTACTAGTTGCACAACTCTGATGTGGATCACCTGGCTTCCACCTCCATGTGGCTCCTCTTAAAAATAAGCCCACCCCCACTCTCCCACATTATCCGATTACCTCTACCAACAGCATGGCTAAGGGTGTTAAACTTTCTTTCGAAACCTCAGGGCAACAACCAACTGGTTGTTGTAAACTCCATTATGGTTAATAAACTACACAAGTAGGTACAGCTGTAAGTTATTCTAAGACGCAAGGAAAGGTCATTAAATAACAGGACTTATGTTCAAAAGTTTGCACACATAAAAATGTTATTTCGTTAAGCAAAAATATTTTTTTTAGCCATAAAGTGATGATGATGCATTTGAGAGCTGTTTGATCAAACACCTACTTTTTAATGGGCGTATTGGGGCAGGTGTGTTCTTTAAAATTCACTTTTTCTTTAAATGTGATTTACAGCAGCATAAGGTCATGTTTAAGAGCTCTTAAGGGGTTCTTGTAGCAAGGGACTGAAAATTAAATAGTCCTTTAGGAGTGTTTGTCGATGGCTCTGAAGTAATATGGTCTAACTTTATTGCATTGTAAAACGTTAATTGGGGACGTAATTGGTATATAATTTACTGTTCTCCATAAACGCTTGGCCTATCTTAATTGGAAAGTCAATGGGACGTTAAGTAATTGCGATGGACGGTGTCTACTACCCTTGAAATCGGCAGCAATTTGGATTTGAGGATCGAACACATTGTGTTGATAATATCTAAACACCATATTGCATGTTATAGATTCATTACACCTCCACAAATGAACGAACTTTTTCTGTATTAAAAGCTCACCGTAATGGAATAGTAAACTATTCCTATAAGTACCAACATTGACTTTTCAGTATATTGTACGTCATGTCAACATTTTTACGACAGAACAATTAATTTCATTTAAAATTTAGATACCAATATAAGAAATTTAGGACTCTTTTAGCGAATTCGCTTTGAATAATTGATCGAACCTACTAGGCACAGAAAAAGATAAAAATGTATATATGTAATATACAGAGGATGCCCAATTTCTTTCCGAAGCGCTGTCAGTGTAGCTGGTTTTCTACGGTATACAACATCCTTAAGAGTTCCCCATAGGTAGAAGTCCAACGGAGTTAGATCTGGAGAACGCGGTGGAAACTCAATCGGACCTCTTCCTCCTTGCCTTGGATACTTTAAAATTGCTTTTCACTGTTCAAACGTTAATCTTGGCTCCATTTTGTTGTAACAACGCTAGCATAACGTAATGTGAGTCACATCTGTTTACAGAACATCATACGATAATCTTGGCTTCATTTGTTCATTGTTGATTTACCTGTCACGTAGCAACGCTATCATAATGTATGTGAGCCACATCTGTTTACAGAACATCATACGATAATCTTGGCTTCATTTGTTCATTGTTGATTTACCTATCACGTAGCAACGATATCATAATGTATGTGAGCCACATCTGTTTACAGAACATCATACTACACATTACTGTTGTTTTTCGGTTCAACTTTTAAATATATTAAATAGATATCTACTGTGAAAATATATATATATATATATATATATATATATATATATATTTGGCACCCTAGGTATATGTTGTCTCTAGAGGCCGCAATTTTTGTTTTTTCTCAACGAAAATCGGAGCATAACCATCAATTAACAAACGAATTGTCGAATTTATTAACCATCAAAATTGAACAAATGGGGGTTACCCGAAAGCGAAAATTGTTTTTTTAAATGAAAAAATTGCTATAGTGGCGGCAATTTTTGCTTTATCTCAACGAAACTCTGTAGACTGTAGACTTCATTGATAAAAACAGATTCCGAAAATCAGAGCAATCGAGTCTTTAGGAGGGGTGTTAATGTGAAAAACTTGTGGGTACAGCGAAATTTAAAAATTCTAGCAGCAGCAACTTTAAATGTTTTTAGAGGAAATTGGATAAATGACATTAAAAAAAAAATTTACAAAATCAGTGAAATCGAACTTTTAGGAGGGGGTTAGCTGAAAACCAAAATTAAAAATGACTCCAGAAGCATTAATATTTGTTCTTTCACAACGAAATTCCATATTATATCATTTAAATAAAACAAAGAAAATAGTTTCTGAAAATCTGGGAAATCGGGTAATCAGAAGTGGGGGTTAATCTGAAAAATCTAAATTTAAAAATAACTCTAGCGGCACCAATATTTTCAATCTTCACAACAAAATTCGAAATATACAATTTAAATTAAAAAATAGTTTCCAAAAATTAAGTAAAACGCACCATTAGGAGTAGGGGTATACTTAAAAAAAATTTAAAAAGCGCCCTTGAGCTTAATACCTTCTATATTGATTTAAAATAAAACGGTCACTTAATTCAGCATATAAACTGTCTTTATAACGTGGCATATGTTTTATATTTAACAAAAGTATCGTCGTGAAGATAGTAAATGTGAAATATTAATCTAATATATGTTTGATAGTTATATTTGCATGTAAGAGCGCTCTGTAATAACCTTCAGAAAATATTTGCGTTACATGTTTTTACTGTAATAACATTTAAATTAAATTTCAAAGCCACTGAAAATGATTTAATTTTCGATTGTTTTTATTTACTTACTACATTGCAATTGTTTCTGAATAGTATGTAGCATGTTTTTGTTTTATTGCAACATATGAACATCATCTTCTAAAGTATAGAATTGAACTCGACACTTTGTGTTTCTTTCTATTTAATTAAATGTGAAAATATAAATGGATAAGTTGATAAATAGTTTTACATATAAAATGTTTACAAATACTCACAGTGTATCTTTGTCTATTAGCGGCCATACATTTCATTTAATTGTTTGTATACCATTCATTCTTGTGGTTAATTGCAATAATAATATTATTAATAATAAATATGGTTTCTCATTTGTAATACTTTTAGATTGCTATAATTCCAATTTTGTTCCCCTAATACCACACGGTAATGCCATAACTTATGTTGTTTCATTAATTATTAAAGCCTAATTTGGATTTTATATTAATTTTTATTCAACTTGGTGAGGAACTCGCATAGTTTACGCTCCTGCGTGACGGTTTTTTTTTACTATGACTTGTATAACTTTTTAAACATTTTAACCACTAAGCTGCTCAGATTACTTGCTTTGTCGAAATCTGAAACCTGTTCTTTCTACAGATATTTCTATATTAGAGATATAAACTATGCCGTTTTTGTACTAAATATTCCTCGTTTGTAGAAAAATTTTCTATTCCTTAGGCCAACTTTTCATTCAAAAAAATATTTTTGATTTTTCCTGCAAACAGAAAGGTATAATAATTGCGTCATTAGCACTTTCCGATTTGAGCTCAAATTTAAACTATTTCTGATTGCTGACATGCAACTTTATTGGTAACAGCGCACTACTTTGCATGATTGTTACACCTGTATCCTCTGGTACAGCCAATCCCATCAGAATGAATTTAGCTGCACTGATTTTATAGCCATGGCAACGGTACACGCTTGCTTTATGCTCCAAGAAAGAAAGTATAGCCAAAACTGAGAAAGAACAGTAGACAGTAGCATTTAGAATGGGGGAAATGTGTGTCGTTAATTGGCAGCCGAAATTTGCACCATAACTACTGGGTAGAAGGGTTAAAGAGGGAATTAGAAAGAATTGGAATGGTATAGGTATGGAGGGCGGGGGGTTAAAGAACAGCAATAATATATGGACGAAAGTTATAAGAAAGATAATTAACACCAACAGGTAGGGCATAGAAGCAGCATGCAGAGAATAAAACATCATTGTAACTTAGTAATGATTTAAAAATAAAGCGGGGAAAGAATTTATACATATATAAATTTAATTTTAAGGACCGATCAGGTATAGCTTGGCTTCGACTGGGGGCTTGGAAAGCACAAAAAGTTACCAGTGAAACAGGTGATAGAGTTTGCTCTCTTGAAGACTAGCAACATATACTTATTCAATAAACCTTGGAGTCAAGTTTACATACTCGAATAGGGGCAGGTTAGCATGTTGAGACTTGCTTGAACAGGAAGAAAATTGGTTAAAGTTAGGTAAGTTTTTATGTAAATTGAGTTGTGTGGTATAAACAATATATACTTGTGACGTACAGACATATGAAAGAGAGAGGAAGTGTGTGTATATTTTCATGTATTATAATTATTTGCGAGTTAATAGTTGGGTATAAATATTTTAATGTAATATACTTATATATGTGTTAATAGTTTTATATAAATAGTATTGGCATATTAAGTATTTGTTTGTCGATGTTAAATAGCAGCCTACTGCACAGACTACGTGCTTCCTTCAAAGAGAAAAGACGAGGAAAGCTGAGTGTGGTGTGCGCTTTCTTCACGACAACGCGCCTGTGCACACAGCTTTTGTTGCAAAGGAAGCTGTGAATATATATGGTTCCAAGGAGATGAATCATCCACCATACAGCTCAGATCTAGCTCCCAGTGACTATTTCTTCTTCTCAGAACTCAAGAAGGACCATAAAGGAAAGAAATTTAAGCGTGACAAAGAAGTGATGGATACTATTTATGCCCATTTTGAAGACAAGATGTCCGACTAATTTGGAGGGGGGGGGATTTGCAATGTTAATTCAAAGGTGTGAGAAATGTATTGCAATAAAGGGTAACTATATAAAAGTGAAATATAGTTTGTCTTTATCATACCTAGAAAAGGGTTAGGCCGGAAACTTATGGACCTACCCTCGTACACACCTGTGTAATGTTCTTCACAAGGCGTCCATAGCAAACGTGCAGCATTCTAATGAAAATTTAAACTTTAAACAAAGTTGTCTTCTACATCTATCTGATGGGAAGATCGCCAAACGCTAATTGTACAAACTGCCTTTAAGAAAACTTTGATAAAGGTAAGTCCTGGTAGCTTGAAAGCATCAGCTGGAATCATCAGGTGCGGTTACGCTAAAACAAAGCGGCTAGAACGAGCTTCCCATGCGGAAAATTGGGCCGGTTTTCGGCTACTTGATCTAAACGATAACTGCAACAAAGGCATGCTCCGCTCCCCAAGAACATCTGAGAAGCTCTACGGAGTAGCTCTAGATGAAATTTCCTTTCAGGAAGTTGCTGAGTGTTGCTGAGTGTCCGGGATATTTTATAGGAAAGAGATAACAATTTCAATATTGGCAATTTTTTAACCCCGAGATAAAATATGTCCTGAGAGATATTTAAGAGCAATTTAGGATTTTTTTAAAACGACTTTTGTAAATTAGTAGCAAGATATAAATATGTATTTTTAGAATTTAAAAGAAAATAAAAAGAAAGCTAATTGGACACACAACATTTCCTTTATAAGGGATCTGATACTGGGAGCCGAATTGCTAAGTCACGAATTTTCTGGAGATCTGCAATTTGATTATCTCCACGACCCCGAAGATTTTCCTCCCCACTATGATTTTTCAGTATGAAAATAAGAGTTAAACACCATTTAAAACCTACCTTGGTACTCATTTAAACTGGACCAATAAATGATATGCTTATATTTTAATTTCAAATACTTTATTTTGACAAAAACTCATAACGTCAACCACTTAAGGCGTAAGTTTTAATTTGATGAAACAATTATAGTCAAATTTTTTAAGTGTATATCCTGCGTTCAATGTCTTTGAATTTTCCAAGTAAATTCTGATGATTTTTTTTTTGTTTATAGCACTTTGCGCTTTTGAAACTGAAATTAGGCAGGAACATTTTGAGATCACCGCGAATACTTCAATCCACAGACTCCTGGGTAATCTTGTTCATATTCTGATCACCCAGCTATCTTAACTTCTGCAGAAACTTGAGTTGTTTCCAGTGCATTGGAGAATAGAATTTCACGCAAATGTGCATTAGGATACCATTCTCAGTACAAGAAAACTTGGGACAAGCATTTAATGCTGTACCATCCAGCAGTGACAGTTTTTTGTCTGTCAAAAGGAATTGTCACAACGTGGCCATTAGATGAGAAGAAATAACATACAGAGGGTAGGTCCATAAGTTTCCGGCCTAAGCATTTTTCAATATAATTATCTTTATTGCAATACACTTTTCACATTTTGAATAAATATTGCAATCCGCACCCCAAAATAGTCAGAAGTCTTGTGTACAAAATGGGTATAAACAGCATTCACTACTTCTTCGTCATACTTAAATTTCCTTCCTCGAACGTCCTTCTTGAATTATGAGAAGAGGAAATAATCACTGGAAGTTTGATCTGGGCTTTAGAGTGTATGGTCGATCTCCTTGAAGTCACATTTCTTCACAGCTTCCTTTGCAACATGAACTGTGTGCACAGACGCGTTGTCGAGAAGAAGGCGCACACCACCACTCAGCTTGCCATGACTTTTCTCTTTGATGGAAGCACGTAGTCTGTGCAGTAGGTCAGCATAGTACTCCCCATTTACTGTGGTGTTCCTCTTCTTGAAGTGAATGAAGAGTATTCCTTCACAGTCCCAAAGATTGTGGCCATGATCTTCTTGAGTGACCTTGGCCTTAAAAGGCAGCACTTTGTCAGGTTTACGCCACGCCATTCCAATGATTCTCTTTTGGACAAGAGATTATAGTAGAGGACATTGCTGCTTTTGGACTGAGGAAAGAAGTCTAGGCACCCATCTTGCACTAACCTGATTCATGTTTAAGTGTTAATGAATAATTCGAAGGACTGTTGTTTTAGAAAGGCCCAACCTTACTGCTATTTCTGTAACTTTGAGCCGCCGGTATTCCATAATTTCTCCTTCCATAAGATCGATGTTTTCTGGAGTGAGCACCTCCAAGGGTCGACCTGCACGCTCTTCGCTTTCAATTCTTTCTCGACCCTTTCGAAAAAGTTTGGTCCATTCTTTTACGGTGGAATATAAGGGGGGAGGCCTCCCAATACACACCGTTCGATCGCTGTTTAATTTCATTTGGAGTAGGTCCTTCTTTTGTGTGCAACTATATCTGAACAACTGAACACAGCGGAGCGGAAGTTACAGCTGCAATAATTTACTTAACATATAAGGCATGACACCAGATAAGGATTTTGTGAAGATGATAATTCTAATATGAACCTATCTTCGTACTTCTTTTCGAACAGAAAACCCAGCCCCATGATTGTAGCTAGTTTCTGGATGGTACTGGTATATGCAGCTTTCGTCATCAGTTTTGGTGTTAATGTTTTTTGCCTTCACCCATCAAATGTTTCCAATATTTTCTGGTACCGATCCACACATTTTCTGCTCATCTGAAAGGTGGTTTTGAATCCAACTACTGCAGAGCTTCTGGACATGAATTGTTGCTTCAAGGATGGTTTTCCTGCTGCTGATCCAATTACTCAGGACTTCTTGGATCTGATAACATGAACGGCAATGAGCTTGCAATATATCCTCTGCTTTAACACTATTAATTATAAACAATTAAATACACACGTTGTTCAAAATAGTAAATATTTTATATCTGTTTTGTTTTCTTCAGTTGGTATAATTAAATCGAACGGTAGCGATTGTAATAACATACTTTCGTCTATATCAGTCTCACGGCGTCTGAATAGGTAGGTATTTTTTAAGCAAGTATAACATTTTATACAATACTCTGTGTTAATACTCTGTGAACAAATTTCAAACATATATTGCTTTTATTCTTATTCTGTTCATGAAATAGTCCCTAACCCGCATTTGGTTCTTCTCTGTTAACATTACTGACAATGGACAACGTATGTTGCAAGGTGGCTTGAAAAGGTTAAGTATCCATTATACAAATGTTCTATTATTACAATATTGTAAGCCAAGATTAGGGGAATCATATTTAAATTCCTATTTTATTTGTGAAATAGTCTTAAAAATATCACTCGAGGATCTGAGCTTAACAGATCCGCAATCTTAAAACTGTGATATTACTTATGATATAACCCAAAGCAACAGAAAATAATCCTGAATAATAATGGAGTTGTGTGATATTGATTGACATCTCTCCTTTAAAGGTTGTTGTTATTAATCTCCAAGTGTTTGGAAATTCCCCAGAAAAATCACTTGATTATCACCCATACCAAAGTTAAGTAATTATGTGACGTCTATGTAGGGGAGTTAAGCTAATCTGTGCACGCCACTTTGGTGTGTACAACATGTTTGCCCGCTCTTTAAAAACTGCATTACCCAAACATTTCTTTAATTCACTAGATGCCACACCTATGCCCTCTCGCGGTGCCGTTACTAAATTAAAATATTTCCCCACTCCGTGGTTACATGTGGAATACATTTGCATTATGAACGTGAAACCAAGGAAGAGAGGGATTGTAAAATAAGTTCGTCTGTTGCTTTCGTCGGGTCGCTAATGGAAAAGTAGAGAAAAGAAATAGCGCATAATGGCAGATAAGACTGTGGGAAAGCAGGTTTTAGTGTGGGAAGAGCGTTGGTACTATTTCCTTTGTCGGAGGTGTTTACTCCGCGTGCAATTTAATCTCTTGTGTGCTAATGGATATGCATAAAGGCTTCATCAGATGTCTGCATTAGGAAAATGTGTGCTTAGCGCTCTCTCGGGGCGCGTAGGCCACTGGCTCTTTTCTTTTTTACGGTAAGGTAACCCATGAGCTCAAACCGGTAAGGTATAGGAACCGCAAAGTGCCTTCGGAGTTGAAATTTTAGAGGTATCTTGCAACCAACTCTTCATCCCGTGTGGGATGATCAAACCAAACACAGTTGTAGACAGTGCAACCACTTGTGCAAAGCACTACGGTATTTAGATTGAGATATTGTCAACAGAACTTCATTTATAGCTTGAGCAACTTTAAAAGAACTTCCAGCAATGCAAGATTTCACTCCAAAAAGCATCCAGCAGTCGCACGGCGCAATGTCAGGGCTTATGGTGGACGGCCAAGCAAATTGACTTTGGAGACTTCCAGTTTCCTCAAATTTGCAGCTGTTCTGTGAGGAGACGCATTGTCATGCAAAATCAACAGCCTTGAAGTTCCTGTCTTTGACGCCGCCGCCTTAGCTCTTCAATGAAAGGGTCCAAAATATAAGTGCCATAGTATTTTTCATTAATTGTCATTCCTTCTGACATACGACCAACAAAACGGTGAACATTTGCTTCGGAAAACGAAAATCTTGTCCAAGTCTTGAGACATTCTCATTTTCCCACACGCTGATCTGAGCTTTATTTGGAGTGATAAGCTCATTAGTTCCCTTGCACATTCATTCTCCTCTTCTCCTCTTCGTTCCTCCATTTTGCACAACATTTTCGCAGGTTTGTTCATGGAGTATATTGCCAACGCTGCCAGCACTTCCATACTCAGCATTAAACAGAATATGTCCCTAAGCCGGCCGGAGTGAGGGTTGTCTTTTAAAGTCTCTCGCCCTTCTTCAAATGATCGAATTCTTCTTGCAATACATCGGTCCTGGTGGTGTAGTGGTTACCATACTTGCCTCCTAAACCCAAGATCGCGGGTTCAAACCCAGCCTGAACCGATGGATTTTTTCGGGGCGTAAAAATCCTAAGTATGGCTTCCTTCGGAAGGGAAGTAAAGCCGTGGGTCCCGTGTCGTACATTTACGGCACGAAAAAGAACCTCAGGCCTGAAAGAGAGGGCTCTTGAGCAAAATGTGTCGGCCGTTTCACGCCCTGAGTTGAATGGGACGCCGATGACCTGAGATGTTAAAGAGCGTTCATAAATAAATCATTCAATTTTTTTTTTTCTTTTTGCAATACTATCAAATGAACTCACTTGATCACCATGAACAGCTAACAACTCCTCGTGGATTTTTTTCGCTCTTTCACCTGCTTATAACGTGTGAAAATTTAGAATGTAAAGTTTTATTTAGAAATATTCATGATTTTTCACCAGCTATTGGCACAGAACTGAACTCAACAGACTGTACGACAGTCACTATGCAAGTTTAAACTTGTACTTTGTAGCTTAAGGTCAATTGTTGCAAAACTTTTTGATAACCCCCATACATACAGTTTGACCCCCCCCCCCCCCCGAAAAAGTTATTGATAATGCTAAAAAGTATATACTCTAAGCAATTCTTTTAAAACGTAAACCTTTTGCTAATTTGACTTACTTATGCAAGGGCGGAACGCTAAGTCAGTCCTGCCTCATTTCTACGTTATACAAATTTTGTATTTTTATCTCATTTTAAAAATATACTCTCCTTGAAAAATGATGCACTTCTCCAAGAAATGCTCCAATGTTTCTACAGCTTTCAGAAACAAAATTCTTCAAACTTTCCAAATCACTGGTATATTGTAAATGACTTTATAATCTAATAATAAATTTTTTGCATTTTGGGACTACATGAACAATCGTCATGCTGAACTTCACAGCATGTTTTATTGCATTTAAACCAACGACACCATCATTTTATAAATCAAAGACAAAATGCGTTTCTCTAAAATTGTTGCAAACCCAGTATTTTGATTACTTTAAATTATTTTGAATGGTGTTTAACTACCGATTTTACTACTGATGCACCACAGGAGGTGAACACTGGCGATACATGAAATGAAATGATATATTGGAAAAGGATTTTTTTTAAGGAAGGAAACGTTCCAGGCCTAAGTTTTAGGGTACCTCCCCGGCATTCGCGAGTTATGAGGACTGACCTGGAAAAAACCTCAGTCAGGGAGGACGGTCCTGGCGGGATTCGAACCACAGACCTCCCGCTCACAAGTCCGCGCCTTAACGACCATGGTCACCCGTGGCGTTGCCCAGTCCCTTTACTTGCAAGTGTATAATGAGATATTGACAGACCGCCACGGGTGGCCGAGGTCGTTAAGGCCCGGACTCGTAAGCGGGAGGTCTGGGGTTCCATTCCCATTAGGATCCTCCTCGCTGACTGAAGTTTTTTTCCAATATTTTGTCTGTCTTCATAAATGGGAAATACAAAGGCGGTACCTTATACTTGTACATGGAACCTTCCTTCCCTTAAAACAAAATTTCTTTCCCAATTTATCATTTTATTTCATATATCATCAGCTCTTCGAAAGTAAAGATTGGTGTTAAACACAATTTAAAAAAATTAATGACAGACTACAAACCTTCTTTGATACTTGTTTACTTAGTGAATGCAAGTAAAACAAAGATTACGACCTTCAAAAACGGAATCGTTTATAGCAAAGCAGACACTCTAAAACGTGAAGAATTTCTGTATGTAAGACCAACTTCTCCATGAATGGACGAAAGGGGCGAAAATTAAAGGAAACATAAAAGCCGTAGAAACTGCCCGGATACGCGAGAGGTAGGTAGGGTGTTAGGGACAGTATATGGGGATGCTGTGTGACCTACAATGACTTATGAAGCCGAAATTTGGGGTTGGGAAACGAACAGAGAAATTGGATTGGGTGAAGACGAGTTTTCTAGTATTTTAGAAGTGGGAAAGGGTACAGCAAATTTCGAAATCTTAAGGGAATTGGGTGCCTATGACGAGATTATAGAATGCAGGACCCGAGCAGTGAAGCGATCTGCCACCAGGAGCAGCCGAGAATTGTGTAAATAAAACCTTGGTTATTAATAAGTTTTAATAATTCAGATATCAACAACTAATAAATCGTTTATACAGTTTTTTTAATTTAACAGGTCAAATTACCTTGTACTTCCTGGGTTTTATTTCGGATAGTAACACTTCTTAAACATTAACTGGTGTAATAAAAGGCGTTTATTTTAAGCTTTAATCCACAGGGTGTAAAAAACATGCTGCAAGACCCATAGTAAACTCATGTCTCGTAATGCTTTGTTTATGTAACAGCGTCTCTGTAATGAGGAGGAGGGCGTGGGCAGTAGAGATAACAAAACCTTGGAGTTAAACAGAAAATTGAAATTCTATAAGTAATTAGTAGAAGGCTGTCATCAACTTTGATACAATTTTGTGTATCGCCTGGTTATGTCATGTTGAACTATTGCAAAGATTTCGAGAGTAGGTCCATAAGTTTCCGGCCTCGCCGATATGAAATATCGCCCTCACAAAATTCTTATTATCCGTTAAGTAAATAACTGTAGCTGTAACTTCAATTTGACCTGAAATGACTGAGAGTGACATTTCAAGGAAGTGTTAAGGTCGCTATTTTATGTTTCCCTAAAAGCACTTCAAACTTTACCTCAGAATTTTTGTTTTTCCCTTTCGTTTCGGAGGAAAAGGGCCGCGACACTATACATGCCTCTCATCCTGTGTATAGGTTCGTCGACTACAGCAGGGCATTCTATCCGGTAGATCAAACAGGTATTACAAGCACTACACAAACAGAGAATCAAACCAAAATACAACAGAATCATGAACAACTTATACAGTCAAAGTAAAGCAAAAGAGAAAACAAAAGAGAGGAATGAATGAATTGTGTTTAACACCCGTTTTTTGCTACAGAGGCACCACACTGATGATACATGAAATGATATATTGGGAAAGGATATTTGTTTAAGGAAGGAAATGTGCCAGGCCTAAGTTTAGGCTACCTCCCCGGCATTTGCCATTTATGAGGACTGAGGAAAAACTGGAAAAAACCTCAGTCATAGAGGACGGTCCTGGCGGGATTCCAAACCCGACCTTCCGCTCACGAGTCCGCGCCTTAACGCCCTCGGCCACTCGTGGCGGTGAGGAATAGTGGTAAGCCTACACTTGGTAAGTAAATCATTTTAACGTTTCTCATATTTATTGCTAGAATTTGCAACCTTACTATAGAACAAAACAAGGTAGAAGAGCGAAATTTCCCTTTACTTCAAAGAACATTTATTTCCCCAGTTGATAATTGAAAGACAAATGCTGCTGATTTGCGCGGTACATTGCCAGGTTACTCGCGTAACCCTTTTCAGGATTTGTGTTAGAACGCAAGTGAACAGAATCATCTGTTAACAAGATTATCTGGGGCCCAGCAAAGACAAAAATAAAAAAAAATAAAAATAAAAAAATCAACATGACCTTATGATGCTAGCACCACTGTGGTACAAAGGCTTATGTTATTCCTTTGTAACCCTTTTCTTCTTTGTAACCCCCAGCGCCGCAGGAAACAGCCTACCATTCGTAGAAACTGCCTTGAAAATACTGTGACCATATTAGTTTTGTCAATAATTATAAAGGTAAAAAGCACATTTAGTTGTTGAATTTAACCGATAAAAATGTGGTAGTTGGCTTTTTATTTTTTGTTGTTTAAACTGATTTTATTATACTTAAGAATTCAGTATTTAAAAACAAGCATTTCATCTAGTCGGATTCCTAATGTAAAAGGCATATAGGGCAAGGATGCGCTTTATTTAAAAACCGCGATTAATTAAAAGAAATAATTTAAATTTTAAATACAGTGACATTTTGCTTGAACATTATACTATAACACTGTAAAACCACAATTAATAAAATATTGCTGCATGAAGTATATTTCCAGAAGAAGAACGTAAGGTTCAGATGTTCATTTGTCCTCAGTGTTTGGAGTAAAGTGACACTACAGTGTTTATACATTATCAATAGTCAAGGAGTATTTCCATCAACACAATGAATATGGTATCTGAAGCAATCCCTGAGATGGATTGCCAATATATTTTCTCAAGACTGGAAACAGAAACGTGTGGATTGTTTTAAAATACGCGGGTACTATTTGTCAATGCGTGACAGAGATGGCAACACTGTATGGCACACACAGAACTTAAGCGGCAGCGGCGAGAGCAAGCGAACTTCAAATTGGCGACGCTTTCATTACAAGAACTGCGTGTAATCATTCGATTTCTCCATTTGCGTGGTTTGACATCGAATGAAATTCATTGCCAGTTGAGTGAGATATGTGGTGATGGTGTCTTAGGCTTTCATTAACCTTCGACTTCCGTTGGCGAGGGTTAATGAAATCCAATCTTCTTATAAGAAGTTCTGCTTTACCAAAAGCTAAGGCAAAGAAATTAGTGCCGCTAGAGCACTTTTTATATTTTGGCTTTCAGGATTATCCCCATTCCTAATGGTGCAATTTCCCTGATTTTCAGAAACTATTTTTTGAGTTTTTAAATGGTATATATCAAAGTTTCGTTGCAAAAAGAAGAAATATTAGTGCCACTAATGTGTTGGGTTTCAGATATACTCCCTCCTAATAGTCTGATTTCATTGATTTTCTGAAACATTTTTTCTTATTTTATTTCAAAGGATTATACCGAGTTTTGTTCAGAAAAAAAATGGCCGCCACTAGAGCGAATTTCAAAATTTCTATTAAGATTAACCTCCACTACTTTAATTTCCGTTTTCAGGTATATCCCCAAATCTAAATAGTAGGATTTCCCTGATTTTTAAAGACTATTTTTATTATCCTAATTAAATGGTACATAAAGAGTTTCGTTGCGAAAAAACAAATATTTTTGCCACCAGAGTGATTTTCAAAATTAGGTTTTCATTCCTATAGTCTGATTTCACTGATTTTTCAGAAACTATTTTCTTATTTATTTCATTGGCATATACAGAGTTGCGTTGAGAAAATACAAAAATTGCGGCCGTTACAGCGATTTTTAAATATTCGGTTTAGGTTAACCCCCGCCCCCAATGGCCCAATTTTTCTGATTAACGAACTTGATAAACTGTTCATTAATTGATCATTATATACCAAGTTTCATTGATATAAAACAAAAATTGCGGCCGTTACAGGGATTTTTAAATGTTCGCTTTAGGTTAGCCCCCACCCCTAATGGCCCAATTTTGCTGATTAACGAACTTGATAAACTGTTCGTTAATTGATCGTTACACGCTGAGTTTCGTTAAGGAAAATAAAAAATTCCGGTCGCTAGAGCGTTAACAGACACACATTACAAATAAATATACCACAATATATATGCAATATGCATCGTTTTAGGTGTATCCCCACTACTAATGGCTGACGGTCGAGGTCGTTAAAGCGCGGAATCATGAGAGGAAGATTTGGAGCTCGAATCCCACCAGAACGGTCCTCCCTGACAGGTTTTTTCCAGCTTTTCCTCAGTTCTCATAAATGGCAAATGCCGGGGAGGTACTCTAAACTTAGGCCTTGAACGCTTTCTTCATTTTAAAAAAAACCTTTTCCAGTTTATCATTTTATTTCATGTATCATCAGTGTTCACCGCCTGTAGTTAAAACGGGTGTTAAACACTATTAAAAACATCACTTAATGGCCTAATGTTTATGGGTTTTGAACAAGACGAATCGTTTATTAGCTGATATTACATGCTGAGTTTCCTTGAGAAAACAAAACTTGCGGCCGCTACAGTGTTAAAGCGCGCGCACACGCACACACTCGTCATTTTTGGTGTCTAGTAAGAAAGATCGATGGAGATTTGAAGACATTTTTCAAAAATATTTTCATGGTTACAAGCGCAATAGCTACGTTCCTTTGGAATTCTCTAAGAGTTGATGTTGTTTTGTTTTATTTACGAACGCTCTTTAACATCTCAGGTCATCAGCGTCCCATTCAATTCAGGACGTGAAACGGCCAACAAATTTTACTCAGAGGCCTCTTCTTTCAGGCTTGAGGTTTTCTTTTTCGTGCCGTAAATTTACGACATGGGACCCACAGCTTTACTTCCCTTCCGAAGGAAGCCATACATAGGATTTTTACGCCCGAACAAATCCATCGATCCTGGCCGGGATTGAACCCGCGATCTTGAGTTTAGAAGGCAAGTATGGTTACCACTACACCACCACTACCGACATCACTAAGAGCATATACTGGTATCCAACAGAACTTCTTCAAAATATTAAATATGTGCTAATTTTTAAACCCCGTTGGTTGGCCCTGGTGAGGAAGTAAAGATGGGATCCCGTGTCGCAAATTTACGGCACGAAAAATAATCTCAGGCCTGAAAGAAGAGGCCTCTGAGCAAAATTTGTCGGTCGTTTCAAGTCATGAATTGAATGGGACGCTGATGACTTGAGATGTTAAAGAACGTCCGTAAATAAATAAATAACTAAAAATTAAACCCGCTGCATATAGACACCACGACTAAGTCCTGAACACCTAATATGTGAATTAGAAAGTAGGCTTTTAAAAAAGTAAAGGAAGAAGTGATGATGACATCTTTACCTTAAAAAGTGCTGTTATTTGTTATTGCCGAAACAGAGATGTGATCTCAAGAGAAACGCGTGACTCCCTACTTGGGTTTCCTAGGTAAAGATGGGTGGAGGTAGTTCGATCTTCACTTTTTCCTTCCTTCCTTCCTCTCAATTTGTTGTCTTATCGAAGCTAGCGTCTCGGGGGGCCGATATCTGACCTACGTGACAGACATGATCGCTTTCTCTTGGCCAGGACATCTTCTGCTGACCGACGCGACGGTGAGAAGATGGTCTTGGGAGATGGCTGTCAACATCTTAACGCGAATCATGTGTTAAGGAACCTCTTAAGGGGTTTTGGACTATAATGCGAGATTTCTAAGAGCTATGGAGTGCCCGCACGATATTAGAACTATAGCATCATGCTACGGCCACTATCTAACATCAGTAACGTGCTGTATATTGTTTGCATTATAAAGACAGCTTTTGAGTTTGTTTCCACATTTTGTATATACCAAATTCTATTAAAATGCGTTAAATTATTAATAATGAACTAAAAAGTGTATTTCACATTTATATATATATATATATATATATATATATATATATTGCGATCAGTGAGGCTTTCACCTGAGGAGCGGGGTTTTTGCTATGAGCGAGCCTGCTTGTTTACTTGTTGACCTTGCAGATTGTCGCAATCGTAGCGCAGCTCCTCCCGGGTATGTGTTGTGCTGTTCGTTTATTAATTTGACAGTAAAAATTGTGTTTACAACGACACAGTGAGTCTTTATGTACGATTCAAATATGTTAACCCATCGGTGAAAGAATCATTTTGGCACACAGTTGATTCTGTTAATATGTGAATACCATACTAACTATTTTTTTTTTCAGAGAATTAACCCACAGGGAGCGTGACCATGCATTTTTTCCAACAGAACTCTGCCACTGCTCACGCTGCTAACAATTCCATGAGCGTAGCGTAAAATGTGTTTCCACAAGACAGGGTTATTAGCAGGGACTTGTGGCCCCCTTGGTCCCCTGATTTAACAGCCTGCGATTATTATATCTGGGGTAAATTTTAAAATGTCATATGCAAGACGAATCTACACACCATACAAGAACTCAAAGATAATTTTCGTGAGGAAATTGTTCGGATTTCTCAAAATGAATTGCAGCGAGAGATGATTAATTTCCTTTAGAAATGTCAAAAATGTGTGGAGAATGAAGGCAAGCAGTTTCAACATATCATATGATTATTTGATAAGTTATGAGCTTCTTAATTTTGTTTGTTTTATTTTTTATCTCTTGCTAATCACAGAAATCCGGCAGATCGGCTAACCGCTGAATATTGTAGGTGTAAGTCTGTAGTCATAAATGAAATGACATTAATTAATGATGGCGCTAATGAGCTCAGAGTCCTTGGCACCTTAAATCTATTCTCAGTATAAGGAAAAACTCCGAAAAAAAAAACCTTAGCCAGACAATTTGATCTTATCGGGATTTGAGCCCAAGTGTTCCAGATTAGCAGTTGCGAAGCAACCACTAGACCACAGAGGTGGTCAAAACTTAATTTTGATTATATTACAATGAATAATATTAAAGTTTTGTAGGCTATTTCCAAACTTCTGTCTAACCCGCTAACATTGTAGAGTTTACACCATTTTAAAATAATTCATTACTAAAACACAATCAATTGAATATATGTTTTGTAATTTTTTTGTAGTATTACTATAATGGTTTAATTTTTCTCTCTTGTGTCGTAAATAACCATTTTCTGATGCCTACGAAAGGCATTCGGAAATGACTTGCTATAAAAGTTTTTGTATACCTTATTAATTATGCAACATGGACCAATGCACATGAGAGACCACTACCTGTGGCAGAGGTCGTTAAGTCACGGACTGGTGAGCGGGAGATCTGGGATTCGATTCCTGCCAGAACCGTTCGCCCTGACTGAGGTTTTTTCCAGGTTTTCCTCAGTCTTCATAAATGGCAAATGCCAGGGAGGTACCCTAGAACTTAGGCCCGGAGCGCTTCTTTCATTAAAAAAAAGAACTCCTTTCCCAATTTATCACTTCCTTTCATGTATCACCGATGCCCACCGCCTTTGGTGCCTCAGTTGTAAAAACGGGTGTTAAACACTTCTTTAAAAGATACACATGAGATCTACTCCCTACCAACGTTGATGCACCGCTGACATCTTTGACAACTTCAATATTTGGGTGTAATATGCCACCAGTCGTGAAAATCCGCCTGACTTTCCTCGTTGTTGCCGAAAGTTTTATTCGTAGTTAATTCATGTTGTCGAATAACGCTAATAGACAGAACGAGATCCGGTGAATATGGTGGGTGCGGCACAACAATGAAACCCAGCGATGCCAACTTTGCGGTCGTAGTGTTACTGAAGTGGACCGCTCATTGGATGAACATTCCTGTCGACCACTTCCCCTTCCGCCGTTGCTGAATTCTCTGTCTATGTCGTGTAAGGTTCTCGCTATATATCTTGGTGTTTACAGTCGTTCCTTCAGAAAGTCGGCCCATTAACAGTGTGCCTGAAGTGTCCCAAAAACGGCGATTATCTGGTTTCCCACTGATGGAGAAACACGAAAATTCTTGATCCGGAAGTCCCTTGTAGTGAACTTTCGTCTCCGTGAGTGGCAGTGACCCCCTGACTCGTTACCAGCCACCAGCTTCTTCATTATTGATTTCCAGTGGCCGACGACAGACTTAAATCTTGTGTGTGTATGTGTGTGTGTGTGTGTGTGTGTGTGTGTGTCAAGTCTCGTGAATCCGAATATGAGCAGACGTTTTTAATATTTAAATCGTTGTGAATTTTCAAATCTGACATTGCAGCTAATTAATTGTGCACCTATCAGCCACAAGCAATTCAGAAACTGCCTCTATGTTCCAGGGAGACAGCGATGTTGACAGACAACCCGTACTCTTGTGTGTAGAACCCATTGACCCAGTGTAAACAGTCTCTAAATTTGACGTCTTCCTCCCACAAAATCCATGCAGTACATATTTGTCCATAATAGTCACTTTCCATCTTGTCCACGTCTTTCTCTACTTGACAACAAAAGAACACTGTCCTTTCGCTACACACTCTGCTTACGACCGCTACATAGCGCCCGCATAACCTACTATATCAGCCAAAACCCTACTAATGGAAGTACCCAAAGATTGGAAAGTATTCGTTAAAACAGAGGATTTACAGAGGATTGTAATTCATTTCCGAAACCGAAAATTCATCGTATAATCGAGTAACAGAAAATTATAATTACAAAGAAAACAAATATATTACATTTTAGACTTTCCGGCGCAAACTCGATTCCAGTGCTGAGATTCAAAAGGGATAACGTTATTTTATAATGATTAATAACTTTGTTGTACTTTCAAAACTTTAATGAAGATAAAATAGCCCATTATGTCCCTTAAGGGCAAAGGCGCCCTAACAAGTAGGGACAGCTCGCTTTTTCCTAACGTGGTGAGATATTCCTCGCTAGTTGTTCGTCTGCTGTTTAAGACACTCTGACTGATTTGTTCTTTGGTTACTCCATTTCTTACTGCACAAGTTGCTTCTCGAGAGATTTCCATTTTTCTCTTCCTCTTGCTACTCTTGACCTGCATGTTCCTTGAAAAGGTCTGTCCATCTTCTTCTGGGTCTGCCTTGTGTCCTTTTTCCTATCCGGGGGTCCCACATGAATATCTTGTTAAGTCCTGCATTCTTGCGATGTGACCGTCCCATTGCCATTTGCTTCTGGTAGCTATTTGTGCGATGTCTGTTGTTTGATATAACTGATTTATTAATACTACAGGTGTTTTGTCCTTCAAAGTTATACCCAGGATCTTGCGTTACATTTTTCTTTGGCATATTTGAATTTTGTTCTTTTGCTTTTCTGTTATTGACCATGTCTGGCACCCATATAGTAATACAGGGGTATACACAGGTTTCGAACATCTGGAATCTGATTTTCTTAGTGTTTGGTCTAACAATATAAACTTAAAAGGCCTGAAATGCTCTCTAGGTTGATGAAATCCTTTTTGTATTTCTCTTTCCATTATATCGTGTAAGGAAATCTTCTGTCCTAGGTATGCATATTCTCTTACAAATGTTCCATCCATCTTTATTGGGGTTTCAGGTCCATTTGAAAGTAACTGTGTCTTCTATGTCAAAATATTGGTTTAATAAAATTATTTTCTGTTTGAATGTAGGTATGCTTGTTACTGTGTTGTAAAGGCGGTGATGACTTCATGGTATACTAGTTGCTAGGTAACCAGTTCCATAATTAGACTAATTATAAGAACCGTGTTTTAACGCTGGGGTTGCTTAAATATCATTTATGTTTTTATTCTATTGTCTGAAGTAGGAATAAAGTAATTTGTGTTTGTTTGCTTACACTTTATTTCTAGATCTAAAGCGTGGCCTTATAGGGCTGCTTATCTAATTGGAAAGTATTTTTGGATATGTTACTTTTTTCAAATGAATGAAATACCTAACCAAAACAATTATAATTTATACAAGCAATTTTTCTTTTATAAATATAACCTGAAAAATGAGAAATTAAATGAATATTTCAATCATTTTTGCCAAAATGTGAATCGTTTCCTTTTCATATTATTGATTCAAGTATCTACCTTTAGTAAATTGGAATAAAAAACGAAAGCATCCCTCTTTGGGCTCTCATAAAGACATGTTATTGGCAAAACATGCCAATGCCGCATTATTGCAGCTGATGTGGGCTTAAGACCACTATAGAGCGCAAGTGTCATGTAGGGTAATTATGTGGCTATGTTGGAACAGACCACAACACAATGTTGGCCCCATATCGGCAAACCCAAAGTACAATATTCCGCTTCTCTCTTGGACATCGACATGACAGCAAATTCTTGTTCAACTTAAAGCTGACAAATATGTTTCACTAAATTTTTCTAATATTATATAGATTGTGTTACAGAGCTCAGCTTGGCAACACTGTTTGGTTACCGGGCTGTTTCAGGAGTGCCTCTCGCTGCAGTGCCTTGCTAACCGAGACATAAACTACGAGAGTTACAAATGACCACTAGGTGGCGCTATTGAGATATGCCATCACTATTTTCGCTACAATTAACTTCTGTTGTTGTGAAAACAGTTGCAGCTTAGAAACTGTCCTGGTAGTTTGTTTACAGTGAGCATTTAAACACAGCAATTTTGCGAAAAAAGAGAAATTTCAGGTGAAGTTTTTCGTTGGATCATTTTTTTATGATGTTAGTAAAGGCCTAACTCAACAGCAATGCATAGAATCGCTTCGTTCAGTTTTTGGTAATGAAGCATCATCAGAAAAGACTTTTTGCAATTGATTTGCAGAATTTCGTCGTGGTCGTACGTCCGTCAGTGATGAATTTCGTGAAGGTTGACCAAAATCGGTTGTCATTCCAATAAACATCGATGTTGTGCCCTATATGATTAAAAAGAGTGGCAAGTGACTTAGTGAGATAGAAGACATCTTAAGAATATTGAAAACAACACCAGTACATTCGATTTTCCACGAACATTTAGCTGTGAAAAACATCGTTCCTGATGGATTCCACATAATTTGACGACGTTCAAAAATGGTGTAAAGCTCAAAACTTCCAACAAGGATCTGCAAAATCCGTATACAACATCTTAACAGATGACGAAACGTAACACTTGGATATGTTCTTATGAACCGGAAAATAAGCAACCATCCACTGTGTGGATGTTCCAAGATGAACCGAATCCCACAAAAGTTGTTCGTTCACGAAGCACTTGCAAATAAATGATGGTTTGTTTCTTCGGTTGTACAGACCATACCACTACTATTTCTTTAGAGGATCGAAGAACAGTTAATGTTGAATGTATACAGCAATTTGTTTTCCAGAAGTCATCGGCAAAGTCAGGAAAAACAACCGAAAACGTCGCATCATTCTCCATCATGACAATGCCAGCTTTCACACAGCACGTCAAGCAATTGATTATTTGAAGGAGAAAAACATAAAATTAATGCCTCATTGCCCGTATTCACCTGCTTTATCGTCTAACGACTTCTTTTTATTCCCGTATGTCAAACAAATGTTCGTGGACAGCGATTTTCATCACCTGCTGCTGAAGCTGCTGAAGCCTTTAAAAACCATGTTTTTGAGATACCAACTTCAGAGAGGAAAAAATGTTTCGAGAATTGGTTTGAACACATGCAAAAGTGTAAAAATATTAAAGACGACTAAAAGCAATAAAACAGTTTGTTCCGAAAATCTTTTTCTTTCCTTATATGTGTAAAAACTTAAAAAGGTAACACATGCTCGGGCAAGAGTATATAATCATACAAAATAAATTCCGAAACTAATAAAATTTCAGCTCTTTGTATTCAAATCATTTATAAAATGTTCTATTTCCCAATGTCAATGGGTTTCCCGACATTTTGCCCATTAATTTAAAACGATTTTACTGAATAATGATTCATTTTTATTTTATATGTATTTAACAACTACTAGGAATGTTGAAAACAAAGGATAAAGCACAGAGACATCACTATGACGGAGTAGCTCAGGTGGAAACTTTTGGGACTCACATTTGGGAAATTTCGGGCTCAAATCTCTTTATGCGGCCATCCGAATGATGTCCTTTGGTAGGAACGGAAATTCTGTGCATTTTCTGGTTTCTATTTAATCTTACTTCAATCCATTCGTTTTCTAACAGGGTCGAAAACTGACCTAAATACAACTGCTTTGAAAAACGTCGAGGAAATGTACTGGATTTTATTGAAACACCCTCTCTACAGTCCAAACTTACCTCCTTGTGCTTATCGTTACCGTTAAAACAAGCATTGGAAGGTCGGCAGTTCTACAGTGACAAAGGCATAGAAGAATTTGGGCGCAAGTGACTGGAAATCCAGCCCCACCAATTCCTCATAAATGAAATTAAAATGCTTTCTATCCGCTGTGAAAAAAAAAAAAGGAATTTATTAATCGGAAAATTCGTTGCATTTTTACTTAATTTGGTTTTATTCAATTAAAAAAAAATCCTGCTTATATTTTATTTTCTCCTAATAACAATAATGAAACCACAATAATAATAGAAACATTCCTGAGAAAAGATTTGACTCATGGTTGAAAAACGGCTGGGCCTAACTGCTCTAAATCAATAAACAAAAACTTGATAATTTAATAAACACATTTTGATTATACGAGGCCTGTTCCATAAAAAAAACACAAACATTTTACAGCTACAATTTTCTGCACTAATACTTTGCATTAGCCTGATGAGTAATGAACACGAAATATTAGTTCCATTATTGTCTCATCCGGTTCCCCCCAGTGAGAGGTGTGCAGGTTGATACATGTTCAGTCCCTCTTAAGGTAAAATGGAGGTGACACTGCTGCTGTAAAATTCTGTTTTCGTCTCAACAGAGCTCATTTGCAGGAAGTCCTTGGAGAGTTTGAGCTTTTCCATAGCAGAGCTCGAAGATGATTTAAAGATTGGGAGGCAATTAATTTCAAAGGAAGGTGAACCCAGTGGTTTAGTTTGTGCTCCAACGGGAGAAAGCGCTAACACCGCTGCTGTCATTGTGAGAGAGGATCGTCCAAAAAACATTAAAAACACCGAAGCAGGAATCATTGTATCAAAAATCCTCTTGCTTGTGATGACAAATATTATAATAATAGTTGCATTTAATTTCAGGTATTGTTTAACAAGATTGAGAAGGACACAATAATCAATAGTACCAATTATACAATTATGATCAGGAGTTTAATGTTATAATTGTTAATTTTTTTCTTTAATGGTATTTAACACCCGTTTTTACTACTGAGGCACCACAGGCGGTGGACACGGATGATACACGAGCTGAAATGATACGGCAAGCCTGAAGGAGAGGTCTCTGAGCAAAATTTATCGGCTGTTTCAAGACCTGAGTTGAATGGGACGCTGAGGACCTGAGATGTTAAAGAGCGTCCATAAATAAATCAAAACAAAAAATGACATCACTTCATTAAAACCCGTCCATATTCCCCTTAGATTCCTGTCCTCTGTATTGGAACCAGAGAAATAGGAAACATCGAACTCCTGACTTCAAGAGCCAAGGAACTCAAGATCAATTAATCATCTAATTAATTATTCAGCACATTCAAAAAAAGTATTCACTATTAAAATTAAAACCCTAGTAAACAATACACCCACCCATAACACCCGTCCCAACACTTTTACTGGGTGCAACCCACACTTTGATAACTGAAAGTTGCACCCGAGATTCCCGATTCCCGAACAAAAGGATGTACAACAGGCTCACATATCCAAATCATTTATCATGAAATATTTTGATTAATATTGTTTTGTTCGTGTATACATCTTACTAAGTGTGCCGGTGATCTATCTTGTCGATAACACAATACTTATAGGGACATTTTCCCAGTGTGTAAGTAATTTGCCCCTTATAGTTACCAAAATTTTATTTTTATTTATTTATTTCCCATTGTTTAATTTTATGGTTCACAAACTGTATCTAAACATGTAAAAATTAGATCACCCCTCTCCGGTGCTCCATAAGGTAGGATATTTAAGTTTTGCTCATAGTTATATTATAAGTTGCTTTCTATAATAATTTCAGAAAGTATATTAGCATTTAGTTTTATTGGTCCATTTAAAAGATATTGGTTTTAAACTTTATATGGAATACCCTGTGTAAACCAGCTGGAAAAAAAAATAATTCAACAGGAGAAAAGCTAGATCAATCTTTGTTAAAAGTCATTTCCGAAGTAACTAATTATGACTGAAAATACTACCTATGAAAAATGTCAACTGTTTATATCAGAAAATTTAATTTCCTTTATTCTGAAATGTACATGGAATAAAAACGAAAATGAAAGTAAAAACTTTAAAAGGTTGCATAAAATTGCTCCAGTCGCTATGTTGTTAAAAGAGAGTGAAACAAGGGATTTAAAAAAGAAATAAAAAGAAAGGCCCCATTCTCTTGGGATGGGTTTTAAGGGAAATGTTAAAAGTTGTAACATCACAGACAAGATTTAACATTTTTAGTGCTAAAGGAAAAGTAAAATTCTCCCGGAAATAAAAAGAAAATGGGAAGAATACCTAGAGGGAATGGATGAAGATAGACTATCGTTTAAACTTTGGAAGTTCCAAGCAAAAGAGAAAGAGAAATTCAGGTAGAGAAATGCAAAGCTCTGATAGGCAGAATTATCTACGATTTTTTTTTTGTTTAATTTTATTTTGTAGGTACATTGAGTATGATATCTCTTCGCATGTCAATACAGTCACAAATTAATTACTACAGCATGTGTGAGGTCAGACATTATCATGCCCTGTGCATAATCCAAAAACAACAAAGCAAATTTCTACATTCTAAAGAAGGATGTTTGATATCAGTAGCAGACGCTGGTGACCGACCAAGCTAAGGTACGAATTCATGAGCAAGAGGTGTGTCGTTCGATTCCACCAGTACCGTGCTCTCCGAGTGAAAATTGTTTCAGATGTTTCTCAAGTCAACATCAATGGCAAATCTGAGAAGTTACATTAATTCAGGCCTGAATTGCCTCCAAATATTTTCTCAATATTTTATTTCATCTCGCGTATCACCAGTAGAGCTCGGAAGTTCATGCAAATTCATATTTTTATTTCAAGTGCATATTTTAGAAATTATAAGACATCTTTTACATGAACAACACTAAGTATATTTTTGGTTTCAGCAAAAAATATATACATTTCAATCCCCACCCCACAAAAAATAGTCGCAAGTCTGCAAAATGGGCATAAACAGCATCCATCACTTCTTCGTCAAAAATAAAATTCCTCCCTCGAAAGTTCTTCTTCAGTTTTGAGAAGAGAAAATAGTCCCTGGGAGCTAGATCTGGGCTGTAGGGTTGATGGTCGATCTCCTTGAAGCCACATTACTTCACATCTTCCTTTGCAACAAGAGATAGATGCACAGGCGCGTGGTCGTGAAGAAGACGCACACCACCATTCAGCTTTCCTCGCCTTTTCTCTTTGGCAGAATTTCTCTCTCGTATCCACGGGAAAACTCCAAAAATGCCTTACAACAGATGACTCGTTGCTGCTTTTGGACTGAGGAAAGAAATCTAGGCACCTATCTTGCATTAACCTTATTCATGTTTAAATGTTCATGAATAATTCGAAGGACCGTTGTTTTAGAAAGACCCAACCTTGCTGCTATTTCTGTAACTGTAAGCCGCCGGTCTTCCATAATTTCTCCTTTCACAAGAGCGATCGATGTTTTCAGGAGGGAGCACCTCCAAGGGCCGATCTGCAAGCTCTTCGTCGTCAGTGCTTTCTCAATCCATTCGAAAACGTTTGGCTCGTTCTTTTACGGTAGAATATGAGAGGGATGCTTCTCCATATACACCGTCCTATCGCTGTTTAATTTAATTTGGAGTAAGTCCTTCTTTTGTGAAGAAATTAATAACAGGTCTAAACTCCAATTTGAACATGTCACAATGTTCTACACATAGCTTTCTTTATGCAACTATATCTGAACAACAGCACACAGCGGAGCTGAAGTTACAGCTGCAATTATTTACTTAACACATAAGGTATGACACCATATAAGGGTTTTGAGAAATTTAAGCACCTACTCTCGTGCATTATACGTAAATTGGCTTATTAGGAAGAATATTTCGGTATTTTAGCCTAACATAAAGACTGGTCGTTGTGTTTACGCCCCCAGTATGGAATTCTGCGGTAGGAAGGAATAACGTTGGAGAGATACCAGGTTGCCAAGGTCCACAGACGGTGAGATAGGACTTTAATACAGGGTCCGAACACTGTTTCCAGATTGAACCTTCCATTACCGCCGGAGTCCTCTTCCAAGTAATTGGAGACCTATCGGAAGAGCCGCTTTCATACTACAAAATTGACACAGGAAAGGTCATTGCAAGATGGGTGCCTAGACTTCTTTCCTCAGTCCAAAAGCAGCAACGAGTCATCTGTTGTCAGACATTTTTGGAGCTCTGCCATGGCAACGAGAGAGAATTTCTGGAAACCATTGTTACAGGAGATGAAACTACAGTCCTCTACTATGATCCCTTGTCCAAAAGAGAATCAATAGAGTATCGTAAACCTGGTGAAGCACCACCTCTAAAGACCAAGATCACTCAGTCAACCAAAAAGATCATGACCACAATCTTTTGGGACTGTGAATACTCTTCATTGACTTCAAGGAGAGGAACATCACAGTAAATGGGGAGTACTATGCTGGCCTACTGCACAGTCTACGTGCTTCCATCGAAGAGAAAAGGCGAGGAAAGCTGAGTGGCGGTGAGCGCCTTCTTCACGACAACGCGCCTGTGCATACAGTTTTTGTTACTAAGGAAACTGTGAAGAAATGTGGCTTCAAGGAGATCGACCATCCAGCCTACAGCCCAGATTTAGCTCCAGTGACTTTTCTTCTCCTCAAAACTCAAGAAGGACTTTCGAGGAAGGAAATTTAAGTGTGACGAAGAAGTGATGGATGCTGTTTAAGTCTATTTTGCAGATAAGACTTCTGACTATTTGGGGAGTGGATTGAAATGTTAATTCCAAGAAGTGAGAAGTGTATTGCAATAAAGGTAGCTATATTGAAAAGTGAAATGTAGTTTTTGCCTTGCATACAAAAGGACCTAACCTCGTACATACACCACACTTTCTAGCCTCCCTACTATTTTATAGTACACATTAACTTTCATAGTATATTAAACCGTTTTAAGTGCATACATATTTTGATATTTTAAATTTCAAAAACTTCAGCGGTCTATTGTTACCTACTGCCGCCAGTGAAAATAGCATTATGCACCACCACTACTATAATCATGAGCTTTCATTATGCAATATACTCAAAGCTATTATAGCTCACAGATTCACCTTCTTTTCCTCTATAACTCTCCATGCAGATGTTTATATTCAAGGTCAGACAGAAAGTAATAAGTCCTGTTCATTTTCGTCTTCAATTAACGATAAAACTAAATAAAATTTTCAACGTCTTGGTCCGTCTTTTAACATTGACTTGTGTTTTCATCCTATCTTGAGACTAACATACAATTCATTAGTTGAAACATGGCAGCCTTCACGAATGATCTCATTGAATCGTTGCATGTCCGTGAAGTCACTGCATTGGCCGGTTTGCTCTACAGTTATTGTGCAGCGTCTAACAGTACTGTGCTGATTACACTTATTTTTCAGCCTTTCATTAATGTGAATCGTCCTTTCACTTTCCGTATTCAGGAATCCCATGACAGCCCTGTCTTATATTTCCCAAGAGTGTTCAGAAGAAATTACACTGAGTTTCTCCGACGTTTCATAACAGCAGATGAAACAAGGATTCATCACTATACGCCAGAAACGAAGGAGCAGTCCAAACAGAGGGTGGCAACAGGTGAAAGTGCACCAAAGAAAGCAAAAACGGTTCCATCTGCAGGTAAAGTCATGACAGCGGTTTTCTGGGATTCTCATGGTGTGATGCTCGTAGACTACCTCCAGAATGGCAGAACCATCACCGGAGAGTATTACGCTTCACTACTGGACCGACTGAAGGATTCTATTCACGCTAAACGTTCAACCTTGAGAAAAAGAAAGTTCTCTTTCATCACGATAATGCGCCTTCATGCACGTCTGGGATTGTTGCTGTAAAACTATGATCTTCGCTACCATATTCGCCGGATTTGGCTCTCAGCAATTATTTTTCATTCCCAAACATAAAGAAATGATTAGATGGACGAAGATCACATCAAATGCAGAGGTTGAAACTGAGACAGACGTTTATTTTTCACAGTTGGACAAATTTTATTTGACTAAAGGTATTAAAAAGTTCGAAAGTCGTGTTAGAATAAATGTATTGATTTACATGGTGAAAAAAGAATTCTCTTAACTTTTGTCTTTTCTTGGTCAGGTCAAGAACTTTTAGAACACACTGTATATGCATCCAAATAAGGAAATGACTGCAGAAACAAAAGATGGACTCTGTTGTGACTTCGGGGAACTTCTCTGTCGACCGCAGCCGCCACTGTAAAGAAGTGCGTTCTAGTACTTCTACAAAGGAACCATCATTAAGATGGATGTAAAGGGCAGGTCGTTTAGAAAATAACAACAAGGGCCAGTTCTAGAGAGGGTTGAATGGACCATGAAGGCGGAACGTGTCAACTGAAATGGAACGTTTCAAGTGAGTCCACCGCTTTTATAGTGGCTTAGGATGGTAAATGAAGTGGGGAGTGTCTCGCGGAAAGCGCTTGCATACCGCCAAGGTCTATTTCCTTCGGCGTGGGGGGATTTATGTTACGGGGGAAGTTAAGTTGACCGTGTTATGAAGGCGGGCCGGAAGAATCTGTTGGCCAAGTACAGTCACTTTTCTGTTGAAAGCATAGCGACTGCGTTACTTGTGACTTGCATTGTTTTCTCTCTCTTTCTTACTGGAAACACTGTTTTCTTTTGTCTTATTACCGGGCATTGTTTATAAGCCTTATCCGCTTACGCAGTGTTTGTTTCGCCACCCATACTTCAACTCCGGTCCGTAAAAAGATACATTCTTAAACTTCAAAGTTCCACATTTTTGAATTGATTTTTCTGAAAATTTAATTCAAATTGGAATAAATACTTTGCAAGCTATAAATTACTTCATACATTTTATTACGTTATACATCAAGTTTTCATAGAAAAAATATTTATTTGGAATTATTACTGGTGTTAGCATAATTTTTGTCCAATAGAACATCACAATTGATACTGTTGTACAATCTGGTAAATTTTAATTTAATTTAAACAAAAACCGTGGAGCGTGAGACATTCTCAATGTGTGAAAACGAAGTTTTGAGAAAAACGCTGTTTTATAAAACAGTATGCTGGGAAACATGTGATTTAAAAGGACATGCAGAGCTCTTTAAATGACTGTAGAGCCCTAAAGGAAGAGAGTATATGTAAATATTGATTCTCTTTAGACGCCCAAGGGTTAAAGGGAAAAAAATGGATTTTAACCCATTTTGGCCATAAACTCACTCTTAGGGTCCCTTAAGAGAAATTAAGCTACTTATTTCTTCTAAAAAAAAGAATATATTACTAATTTATTTGAATATTTATTTCCAATACTATTATGTGTTGTTTTAACACGTTTAAATTTAAACTTGTCTCGCTACTTTCATTGTGAAGTTAATAGTTTGTGTAAGGTGTGAAAGTTGAGACATATTCAGTTCAGCCTACAGCAAAATACAGATGACGAACAATATACTGCCCAGAAATTCTGCTTACGTCTCAACAAATCTTTAGCCAATGCCTATGAAATATTATTGGAGGCCTATGGAGAGTTTGATCTTCTGATTGGTTACACCATTTAGATCCTGAGGGCAGAAAGCTCTGTCAACACCGTATATATAATATATAATACTATTATATATTATATAATAGTATTTATCACACTTTTACAAAATTTAAAGTTACAAGCAAACAAAAAGTGCACATTTTTAAAAAAAATATTTTCCCTTTTATTGTACAGTATCATTACAATATGAATATTCCAAAAATAATACATTGTGCTCAAAATATATAAATGTATAGCATAATATACTTAGGAACAATAAAATCGCACACTTTTTCATTTTCTTGTATACCGCAAGAGATTTGCTTGTAATAAAATATTATGGTAAGAATTTGTTGTAATAGAGAAGTTTAGGCTATGTTGATTGTTTTTTGTTTTTACAAACAAGAGACTGTAACCGTATTGCAATTATGTGTACAAGGTCTCACATATAGCACTTCCAAGGGCCGACCTGCACGCTCTTCGTCTTCAATGCTTTCTCGACACATTCGAAAAAGTTTGACCCATTCTTTTACGGTAGAATATAAGGGGGATGCTTTCCCATATACACCGTTCAATCTGTTTAATTTCATTTTGAAAAAGTCCTTCTTTTGTGAAGAATTTAATAGTATTTTGGACATGTCACAATCTTCTACTCATAGCCTTCTTTATGCAACTATATCTGAACACAGCGGAGTGGAAGTTACAGCTGCAATTATTTACTTAACAGATAAGGATTTTGAAAGGCGATGATTCTTATCTGCGAGGCTGGAAACTTATGAACATACCTTCGTAAATGCACCGAATGATTTTTCTCACAAGTTGGTACAAAAAATAAAAAATGAAATAAAATACAATCTGCAATACTCCATCCCGGCATTATGCTATCTATACCGGAACTATATTATTATATTTTATCACTTACTAATCAATTAATTACACTACATAATAATTTTACAGAAGATAATCTAAAATTTTACTTATATAAACAAAATAAAATAACTTATAATAAAATTAAATCTAATAACCAATTCATTACACTAAATAAAATTATAATCTAATACGAACCAGTGGGATAACCAATGACTGATAGCCCTAACTGCATAAACTTAAATTACCCCTAGGGAGTTGAAGGTAACCAGCACCTTGCTTACCCTAACTATATGGGAAAATTTTAATTCATACTTATTACTGTTTAATTCCGTCTTCTAAATTGGTTATTTTTTACTTTAGTTTATAACATTTCTCTTTAATATTTAATTGTTTGTATATTCTTATTCTTACAATATTAATACACAATTTATCTCTAAACTACCCTATTCACTTAGTACAATGAATCTTTTGTTTTAAGTATATTTCTACTCTATTCAATCACTTTACTATTACAATCCTCCAATATTTGATTATACATATAACCCTTGTTCACTTTACTAATTTTCCAATACCTTCGTATTTTATACACCTTATCTAATATTTCAATTAAAAGTTTTACTCACATTTACTAATCACTTTAACACTTTGCACCATCACCATTTTTTTTTCTTCTCGAACCGTTCTACCCCTTGGCTCCTCCTTTCCTCGTGTTCCCTATCTCCCCTCCAGTGTTCATTCTTTCGTCGCCTTCTGCACTATGTTGTTCGTTATACTGGCCCCCACATCTTCTCTAAACACTTTTTCAGTATTTTGATGGTTTGGGATTGTTTGTCTAATAAGTTGGTACAAATGGCATCAGTATATCCACGGCCTTCTTTGGTAGTCCAGCTCTAGTCCATATTTTCAACCAATTTGAAATTCCTCCGGAATAAATAACAGACTTCTATGATTTTAATTTCCTTTATCTCAATAAATGCGCATAGAAATTGTGTATATTCTTTCGTTTTCTCGCAATACATTCAAATATATTTAAGAATAAAGTTGGCAATACTCTAATGCTTTGTGGACCCTCTGGGATGGTCTCGCTGATCACAATTCGAAAACCTCTGGACTAATTCTTTAATTTTTTTAATAGTGTTTAATGCCCTTTTTTACCACAGAGGCACCACATGTGGTGGACACTGATGATACATGAGATGTGATTATATATTGGGAAAGGATTTTATTTTTTTAAAGGAAGGAAACTTTCCAGACCCAAGTTTAGGATACCTCCCCGCATTTGCATTTATGAAGACTTAGAACACCTGAAAAAAAAAAAATAACTCAGTCAGGGAGGACGGTCCTAATGGGATTTGAACCCCAGACCTCCCGCTCACGAGTGCCTTAACGACCTCGGTCACCCTAGGCGGTAATTCTTTAATGATTAAGAAGGATACGTGCATAAAGCATAATTTGTATACAATTGTTTGAAAACCGATATTAATTTTATTCGGCACATTATAAATCAGAATTATAAACATTTGGAAAACGTAAATAATAAAAAAATGCTTGTAATTGTTTATACTCTTTTTATTGGTAGATTTATATTGGCGCTACACCCGGGAGTAAGCCTTAACCTGCCGCAGCGACCTCTGCTTTCTCTAGCTCCGTCTTACGAATTCATTGATAGAGAGCAGCATTGCCCAGCTTAGCAGCGGCTCCCTAGATCGAAGAACGCCACCTCTCCATCAAGGAGCTTCCCATTTATCCTCACTAGGCTGGATGGACCCCGTTCCAGATCTCCATAATTTAAAAAAAATACCTCAGCAGGAATCGAACCCGAGCCTCCCGGCCAGAGGTCAGCAACAATAACCACTTAATGAAGGAAGTGGTCATATAAACATGTAACTCAGACAAATTTTGGGGATGTTAGAAATAAATGCGTGGGTTAGTGATTTTGAGTTAGAGAAATATTTGCAAATTTGGAAAACGATGTGCCCTAAGCTTGTATAAAAATCACTGAATTTGTAGACGATATATGTAAGGTTTTCTTATTTGTTACAATATCCAATACAAGTAATTAAGTTAATATTTCCAAAAACCTTTCCATCAAACAGGAAAAAGGAATTGCCTTTGGAGAGATTCCATTGTTTTACTTTTTCTTTTTCCAAAATTTATCTTTTTTTAGTCGGAGTGTTTTGAAATAATTTCTAATAATGCAACTGGAGGAAACTAAATGCTAATTAAAGAAGCAAATATTAGAAACACTTTTACATTCACTTCAAGGGTCAGTTTACAATTTTTGATAAAGATTCCAAGTGTACATTCTTCAGAAATGGTCAGCCATGCACTTTCTTACCATCTCTGGTGAACGTGCAGCGTTAGGAAACACTGGCAGCAAGAGTGAGTACTTACTAAGCCAGGCAAGGCCCTCTTGAGCGCTGTCATGTGGAAAGGATGAAGATTCGAGAAACGCTTCATCCCATTAAAAGTTTCCGGAGGCCGCAGGAAGCGATTCCAGGGTAAACAAAGAACCCTTCCTCTGCCCATTATTCATGTGAGTTATGTATGCAATTCACCGCTGCACCCTGTTAGCGCCCTCGTCGACCTGAGACGGAAGGAAAGGTAATATTTCCTAGTTTCTAGCACCACTTCCGGCAACACCTTCCTCTTCAACAAAGAACTAGAACGCTTATCGCTTCTTTTAGTTCCTTCATAACATCTTGACTTATGCTGTTCATCGTACCCATGGTAACGTCTTTCTTACAGAGCAAAAAGCTGAACCAAAGTATACCAATGGGAAGATTTATAGAGAGGGCTATGGATAGGATACTCAGCAGGCTTTGAAATTAGAGCGCTCGTGAATTTATCTGGAAAGCTCAGACCCTCGAGTGATATTGATGAGGACCATTTCGCGAATATAATAAGAATTTAAATATAATTCCTCTATACTTGGCTTACAAAATTGTAATAATTGTACATTTGTACTTAGCCTTTCGAAGCAATCTTGCCACAGAGGAATGTCGATTGTCAGTAATGCCAATAGAAAAGAGCAAAATACGGTTTAGGAATATTTCATGAATAGAATAAAAATAAAAGTAATATATTTGAAATTCACGCACAGAATATTAACACTTGCATAAAATGTTAAACTTATTTATGAATATCTATTCCATTCAGAAACAGTGAGACCGAAATGGACAAAAGTTAACTGTTACAATCGCTAGCTTTCGATTTTCTAATACCAACTTAGACAAAAAAATAACAAACATTGTTTATTTTTCTTTGTTTTTCTGTGGTTTGGTTTTCACATTTGACGCATTACAAAACGCTTTAAAGAACCCTCCATTTTGCGTTACGATTGTCGATTGTCCATGCTTTTGTTGTTATTAATAGCTACCCACCGCCTCTAGCAAAAGTGGTCAGTGATGCTTGTTCAGGAATTATATAGTGGAAGTATAGACGTGCCCACTCTGACCACAAGACAAATACACGTCGCTTGATAAAACGGAATTGATAATTTTTTTTTCGATAATTTCACACTGAGGTTGGTCAAAAACTAAAATTTTGTTTCGTTTCATCGGTCGATTTTAAGGCGAGATCACATGAGTGAAATAGGGAATTTTCACAGTAGCATTCAGTCTATCTTTGTTCTTTATGGTCGCCTTCAATTTTGTCCACTTCCTTCTCAACTTGACCACGAACCACCTAGGGTCTGTATGGCGTACTAATATCAGTGCAACGCCCTATGGATGGAAATGCCTATAGTTGGCTCGGAAATGTAAATAATTTCGAACGTCCCTCTCACAACTGAACGTAAATCTGTCTGTTATTATTATGCGGAAATGAAAAGTGAAATATTAAAGAAACTTTATCTAAATGAAACTCAAATAAATGTGACTCAAACGTTCCAATTTATAAATGAGGTTGTTATGCATTTGTTGCTCTGGATAATTTTTTATTAATTACGTTTAATTTCAGGTGAAAACAATAATCTTAGATTAATGTTCATGCAATCAAAATGTCCAAATTATGTACCTGGTTGTTCATTTCATACACCAAACTCAGATTAATTGTGAAGAAAGTCTGTGAGGAAAAGTGAGTGATTTCAATGCCATAGAGAGAAGCATTAAAAAGCTTATGTAGGACCAAAAGAAAACGGACATTGTCTGTGGTAAATGCATTTGTAGAGGGTGCGACCTCAATGTGTATTATTTGAAATAATGACAAAGTTATAAAATATATTTTGATTTCATTGATTTCCTTGTCAAACCGTTTCGCCCGCAAAACCAAACACAAACTGCTTAATTTTTTTTTTTTTAAATAGTGTTAACGCCCGTTACTGAGGCATCACAGGTGGTGGACATTGATGATATATGAGATAAAATGATAAACTGAAAAAAAATATGATTTTTTTTTAACGAAGGAAGCGTTCCATGCCTAAATTTAGGGTACCCCCCCTCCCCGGCATTTTCCATTTATGAGGACTGAAGAAAACCTGGGAAAATCCTCAGTCAGGGAGGACGCTCCTGGTGGGAATCGAACACCAGACATCACCCATGAGAGTGCTCCAGATGATTTTCCGCCATGAATTTAATTTAAGCTACTTAACAAATATTAGAGACGGGGGTAATATGATCTCTGCTTGTAATATAACACCCCTGCTTTTTGGCCTTATATTATGCTGATATCTAGTGAATGCTACTTCAAACTATTCTTATCGTAACCGCTGAACACTCCAGTTGTGCTCCTGAGCTCTTCCTGCAAGTATTGAAGACACAGTGTGTGATTTTCTGTTTTACGGATTATTGAAGTTATTGCTGATAGATAAAGAACTGTTTGTTTACTACTGAGGCTCCTGTGCTTCAGAAATGTAGTACATGAACTGGTTTTATTAACAATGTAACCTGAAATCCTGTATAGCTTGTAGAAAATGTATTTCTTTTAGGTTATTGTATAACATGACGGTGATGATAATGTGATATCCCTCCATATTTGAGATGTCATAACTACATGCAGTCTTTTAAATAACAATGTATGAAATTGTGTTATTTTAGATATAACTAGAAAGCAGGTTGACCCCACGCAACCTAAGAAAATCAAACAGTGGGACCCGGAAGCAATGATTAAAGCTGTTAAGACCGTCAGGGACAAAAGAATGGCATTTTAAAAAGCGGCTCGGGAGTTTTCAGTTCCAGGCGTTTGGTTGCAAACGGAGACATCTCCAGAGGATGTTGTATCTAAGAATTAGGTAGGAAGACAATTTTACCTGCTGGGCTAGAAGAAGAACTTGTTAAGTACCTGCTTGTTATGGGAAGTAAATATTACGGTTTCACTAGAAAAGACGCTGGGTTGATGGATTGTCAACTTGCTAAACGAACTGAAAAGACACCTGCTGAGGTCAGTCTTAATATATTAACATACATGCTTTAAATGATTATATGCGATGCAAAAATATATTATCTATCTACTAATGTATGTTTTGAAAATATAACAGGTAAGGGTTCTCCTAAAAGAGTCAGAAACAAAAGTGGGTGCCATATTACCACCTTTACCCCTAAGAATTTGTGACCTTTTATTGCAGACATCTAAAGTAGAGAATATTAACATAATGATTATACATTAACTTATAATAACTAAGTGTATTTTACCTTCAATGAGAATTTTTTTTAAAAAAATTATCCGATTCACTCGCCGTTAACCTATATAGTAATATAGATTGTATTTCGTGCAAAGAAAACAATCTCGCTGTATAAATTACATATGATTAAAGCTTTGTTTATAAACTAAAATTAACAGACAATAAAAAAACGGTCCATATCTCAAAATATAATTATTTTCTAATATATATTCATTAGAAAAAGTTTGCCATTTTTGACCAGTTTTACTTGCTGTGAAAAAAAAGTGTCATTTTTATTAAACATCCTGTATCACTTGAACAGTCGAAAGGTCATTTTTGAAACGAAATAGAATTTTAAAGAGAAAATGTATTTTCAAATTATGATTACACATTAAGAGATATAACAAATTATTACTGAAATTTACAGATCGCAAGGAAATTAAAAGTTAAATTAATAATTAAGTTTAATCAAAGATTTACAAACAATATCTTGAAATGTCATAACATACTCGTGTAATGCGAAGACGGTCCTGGTTAAGGTCTCAGATAGTAACCCGTTAATGCGTAGAAGACGAACAGGACAGGAGTTGAGAGGGTTTCCGTGTCCTTTTGGGACAAACAAGTCAATCCCATCTAGCGGCGGTCACGGGAGTTAATGCTTCTCTCGGCGGGAATCAGCCTTGGGGGTATAGCAATACTATATTGGAATTATTTTAGATCTGAAATGGCCTTCGTCAAGTAACGTTCTTTTCCTCTTGGACAACAGAGTCCAGCACAAAGAGTGTAGACAATAGGAAGTAGTTAGAACATATAGAGGGATTCTATTAAATAACAACAGAAAATATATTTTATATATTTTTTTACGCTCAAAATTAAGTAAAGTTATATGATTGCTTAATTCATAGAACATTAAAAGCTGAGTTGAAAAATAAAATTATTTTAATTCATAAATGATGTACATTGGGATTTTCAACTTTGTCTCCACCATGTTAAATGAAAGTGTTCCAGCCTTTCAGTAACGCTTGGACTCCAAGAGAAAAAAAGTCTTGTGACTGCGTAAGGATCCTTGCAGAGGGTTCCTCACCTGGTCGTCAGTACTGAACGTCTTGCCGCCTAGCGTCTCTTTGAGTGATCCAAATAAGGTGCCAGGTTCGGTGAGTAAGCGGGATGCAAGACACTCAAAATGAAGATCTATAGTTTTGTGCCGTTGCATGAGCTGTGTGAGGTAGCATTATCTTGCTGGAAGAGTTGAAACTAGATTTATTTATTGGTGGGGTGTTTATAGGCCGCAAGTGACGAGTGCCAATTTGAAGTAGATAAGTGCGGGGGAATCGGGCTGTGGTTGGTAATTTAACCCGTTAATCGCAGATTGCTGCAGACCTCCAACTCTGCATTCACGAAACCCTCTCGCTAGGGCTTTCCGCTGATTTCTGGCAACCATAAGCTATCCAGGGCTCAGTGAATGAGAATTTGGTATGGATGTCGCCGGTAAATAACGCCTCGTGATATAGTTGCTGAGGATGTTTGTTCTCCTTAACATGAATATGGCCAACTCACGTCTCACGTCGAACCACAGGCCAGGTAGTAAACACGTAAACTTATTGAGTTCACCAAATGGTGCCGAATGCGAAGAGATTGTTATTTTAATAGCAGCCCAGTAATATTGTATCGGTATCTCGCGTAGTGATTGACAGTCAAGCCTCGTTATTGCAGGAACTGGTACTTGGTGCTTAGGCTGCTCTTCCGCTGATCTCCGGACAATGGCATCCACACGTATCTGGGCCCGGAAAATTCTGAAACTGCGTCACTTTTGGGGAAAATCTATCCCTTTTATACTAAATATAAAATGACGCTATTGACGGACAGCGGCGCGAAATATTCCCGCCAGTTTCGTGTTAACATCACACGTAGGTCAGCACTTATCTCACTGAATTTCATTTCCATTTGATGGACAATTTTGGTCAAGCTAAATGCTCCGCTATTTGTCAGTAAGATGAATTTAAACAGATTTTATACATTACGGTCACTGAACCTTTTACTTGGACACCTGCAACTTTGCCACCGAACACGCCGGTTTCTCGCCTGAGGCGTGGGTATTTCTAACCCAAGCTGCATACGAGAAGGGATTAACTTGCATTGTCTGACTTTTGCCAAGTCTTGCGGTGTTCGGAGAAAGACTTGAACTTTTCCTTACCTTGCTACATTAATACATGTTATCTCTTATACATTACCAAAATTACAATTTATGAGCACATTTAAACACTATACAATATTAATTCTACATGTACAAATTATGACATTAAAGTTCCTGCAGTGAAAGAAAATGCACAAAATACTTGCACATAGTTACTGAGTTGCTCATTCCAAAATTACAAATACTAATTATGTCAATCACTCTGTAAACGACGTGATTGAAATAAGGGACAGCTTCAGGGTACATCAGTTATGAACAAATCTCGGCGTTTCGACCTGTTGCAGGTTTCAAATGATCAAAAGATGACTCGCTGTTAACAGTCCATCCTCTGGGCATGTGATGATTGGACCTTCAGAGTCCCAGAAGAGCAAGAGTCTTCACTTTGCCGGCTGACACAGCTGTACGTTGGGGATGATGAACGTCGCCATTCTTTGCTGGCTCGCCTGGTCTCTGGCTGAGGTAGTGAACCCAGCATTCATCTCACCAGTGACTACACGCTTTAGGAAACCACGTCCTTCGGCTTCATGAGGTCATAAGAGTGTTTCACAAACATCCACACGATCTTCTTTCAGTTCAGGGGTGAAGTAGTAGTATATCCAGTGGAGACTGCAGAATATTGTGGATAATGTGGTGCGTAACAGCCATCTCATCGATTGTTACCGGCCGATTGTCTCTTATCACTTGTCCTACTGCAGCGATAGTGTCTGACGTAATCGCAGTATGCGAGCTGCATCACTCACAGTTGACACTCCACTTTTAATCTTTCTGTGCCACTCATAGATTGTTGATTTTGTTTATTTACGGACGCTCTTTAACCTCTCAGGCCATCAGCGTCCCATTCAATTCAGGGCGTGAAACGGTCGACAAATTTTGTTGAGAGGCGTTGTTTTTCAGGTTTGAGGTTCTTTATCGTGCCGTAAATATACGACACGGGACCCACGGCTTTACTTCCCTTCCGAAGGAAACCCATGCTTAGGATTTATACGCCCGAATAAAATCCATCGGTCCTGTCCGGGATCGAACCCGCGAATTTTCGAAATTATCAGGCCGTTTTCAATGGCAAGATTTTCACCAAGGCAGCAAAATCATCGCAGGCCAGTATTATCGTATAAAACATATCAAAGTAGGTTTAAAAATGAAAATATTAAAATATGAGCATTGGAAAACCGGAGGAAAAAATCTTGACCGCCTTTAAATGCTCGAACCACTTGGGTTTGAGGTATTCTACTATCACCTTTCACTTTGTCACTGAATACTGTGCATTGAAATTCTTCCCTTAGAAATGTCATCCGAAGTTGAACAAATACAACAGTAATTTGCTCAGGAAATTCCTCCTCTTAGCAGCAATAATTCAACTTGCATCTAGTTTCATGAACCTATTCAAAGATGAGAAGGGAAGAAGGGTGTAATATCACGACGAAAAATAAGAAGAAAGGAGACCCCTGTAACGGAGTGCTAATACGTGTCTGGAAAACCAGATTACAAGAAGAGCTGGCTTGTTGGATTACAGCTCAAAGTGCTTACAACTTGTTCCCAGGCATCTGGTGTATAGCGAAGCAACGGACAGACAAGGACAGAGATACAGAAGTGGTCACAGCAAATCAGTACCATCTCTCACCCTTAAATGCTCAATATCTCTCTATCAGTCCATCTCTTTTTAATCCTCTTACAACCTCCTTTCAAAACTCGGTGTATATCCCTTAATCTTTTTTTTTTTTTTTTTTTCAAACTTGTACACATTTCCAACCTCGTTTCTTTTATATTACGGAAGAACGAGTTAAGGGACACGTGTTAATAAATAAGGAACAAACGCGGCTAATGAAAAGCGCATCAAATGCAAGTTTCGTTTTGTTACAAAAAGAGGAGCAAAAGTTAAAGATTTTTGTTTCTTTGGCAATCTTCCCAAACGGGTATTAACAGGATTTCAGACCACGTATAAGAAACCCAAGGAGCCTGCACGATCGTAAATTAAACCTTCATGAAAGGATTATGCAATTAGATGTCAAAATTGTTTTATATGTGACACGTAGAGAAAAATTAACAAGCCAAAAATAACGTGTCTTTCATAATTATTGTTTTTAATATGTCGTATTATAAAACCAGGCAAACATTTATTATTTATTTCTCAAAAAACGATTCATAGTAAGAAAATCACCCCCGTCACAATATCGAGTAGATGATCTCGTGAGGCCTCCTTTGCACAAAACGTTGCCATGGTGTACAACAAAAGATACTCCATCTTTCATCTTCGGTGCCGATGTTAAATGAGTTCTAAAACAGATTCAAATAAACATTGCAGAAAATCTTCCACAAATCACATTTGCGGCCGCTAGGATCAAAAGGTGATTGAAGTGTGATTTGTGAAAGGTTTTTCTTCGGGGCCCGGTTTCCCCTGTCATTCATTACTTCATTATCACCCCTATCCACATCTTCATATGCATCATCTAGCGCAATGTAGGTCACAGGCGCAAGGAGTAGTAGTAGAGGTGTATCTTTATTGCTATGAAATTCTATATACGCAGTACAAATAAATTTTATGCAAGCGTCATAAACCGTACATGCGTAAGTACGATCTACAATTAGAAAGAGGAACTAATAAAGCAATGCTAATAATAAATAAACATTAAAATGGGAAAAAGATATCTAATTTTTTTATTTGTGTTTACGCCCATCTTTATTACTAAGGCCCCACAGGCGGTGACACTGATGATACATGAGATGAAATATATTGGGAAAAGGATTATTTTTTTCAAGGAAGGAAACGTTCAAGGCCTAAGTTTAGGGTATCTCCCCGGCATTTGCCATTTATGAGGACTGAATAAAAGCCTGGATAAAACTTCAGTCAGGGAGGACGGTCCTGACGGAATTCGAACCCTAGACTCCCGCTCACGAGTCCGCACCTTAACGACCTCGGTCACCAGTGGCGGTAAAGATATTTAAAGAATGGAAACATATTACATTATTTATAATTATACTAGTTATTGCTTCTACCTTCGCGCACTTTGGCTAGGAAAATGCCCATATTCACTTATTGTGCTTCGCAAACCGGTCCCAGTATGTCTGCCAATCTTTCTCTAATTGCCTTAAAAAGTTTTCAGGAAACAGCGTTTTTCTCCGGTGTTTCCAGTGGGCATATTCGGCCACAATATGTACCCATTTCTCACCCCCTCCACACAATGGGCAGATTCTCCTACCAAAACTATTCGTTATTTTTTGCCCTTCCAATTTCCCAGTCTAAACCAGACCATTCCTGATCTCGTCGTTCTCCATAGAACGAGCATATATACCTCTATACCTGAGGTTAATTTCATTTCATTCGAGGCTAGTGCGCATTCTGCCTCGACTTCCTGCCTATTGATATGCTCTAGCCTTGCTCTAACCTTCTTTCGTTTATTATTTGCATTGCCTCGTTGCCAAATCGACTACGTTTCTGCCCTCTGCGGTGCAAGTGCGGAGTCCCAAAATCCAGAAACTGCTTTAGTACTCGCTAGACATACATCTATATATAAGACCTGATCATTTGCCGAGACAATAATGGATTTGATTGTCCGCACACAGTTCCATTATTTGCGGCTTGGAGCGCTATCCTTCAACCCCAATTGACACTAGTAGGCGCACGTAAACGCAGTTATAGTATAACGTTTCGAAGAAAATACCAAGAATTGTTACAGCATAAATCATGTTTAACAGTACAAAGAAATTATATTTTAACAACAACATTGGCGACAGTATACATTTTAAAGTCTAATTTAGGTGTCGTATTAAAGAAAGGATTGTTTCAACATATTAAGCCAAAATCCTACAAAACCTACACTGTTCCAGAATCTGCCACGTCTAAGTTTCAGGTCTTCACAAAATTTAAAAAGCATTTTCCGCATGACACTTAATCCCACACAGGTTCCTCTGCCTACACCGTAATCGAGAAAGTGCAAAACTTGTGCCTTAAGTACACTTTCTTCAGCCCAATATTTAAATTAGACTTTTAAAATCTGTACATTTGCCAATTGCCCTCTAGGAATGTTGCTATACGGTCAATTGTAAATTTTGTCCTACTTTTTATTGGGTCAATCTCTACTGAAGTATCCCTTAGAATGAATAAAGACGCTCAGTTAAAACCGACTCTCCTCTGCCGGTAGCCCAACATGCCATTCTGCTTTTGATACACATTTTTCCATAGTCCTCATAGATACCATAACTGCTTCTTCCCCCACTAATACATTCAGAGATAGAGAGATGGCGGCCATAATTCTACATAAGGCTCGCACCGTTCTGGGTTTAAATCTTTCCCTTTAATTTTTGCAGTGTACCCCTACCATAGTCTTCATAGCCTCGCGTCGTGAACAATTGTTTATTACGGTTATGCAGTTGAGAACTTAATCCCAAAAATGTCCTAGAATTGTCTCGAGCAGATCGATACAAGGTCATTCGCCAGAACTATTTAAAGCTACAGTACTTCTCTCATGCTCTCTATTTGCTGGTATTCGTATGCCCGAATTAACCTTGCGTTCCCTTCACTAATGAAGGTTCCATAAGAGCTTAAGTGAATTGGTTGAGGAGAAAGTTTTTGACTGCTTGAAAAGAATTAAATGTATAACAAGAGTCTCAATAGATATTTTTGTGAAGTGAATTCCATTTAATTTTTTTTAACTTTTTTCATTTCGAGATACTGAAATTCGTTATGTACTTTTTAAAATGCGTAAATAATCACAGAAAAAATTCATAACGATCTAAAACAGACAAAAAAAAATTAAACCTTAAAATAGGCAAAAGAAGCCAAAACAAGGCAGGAAGAGGGAAAAATAGCCGACCTCAAATGTACCGCAACAGTTAATTTCTATCTGAATCTTAAATATATCCACCCAGATAGAAAAAGGCATTTTGTGTAACTTCGGGACTCTGGTTATGAAATAACAATCCCTTATTTAAATAAGTATCAGTTATTTACCATCAAGAAAGCTTCATAAAGAGGAGGCTAATTTTGATATATGGTTCTGCAGTGCACAGTTCTAAATACATATGATCTCCACAGGGGATTTGTAAAATTTTAACCTCTATATAAGACAATGTGCTGGGTACAGTCGCTTTAATACTTTGCAGAAATTGTTAAATTTGTTTAAGCGTTCTGTCGGATTTGAGATGGAATGTTCATACATTTGTGATAAAAAAACAGGGAATAAAAAAAAATTGAAAAATACACGACAAAAAGTAGTCAATACAGAAGGATTGAAAAAAATAAACAAAAAAATATGAAATGAAATCCGAGGGAAGATATATAGATGCAATGGAGGGAAATCTACACTAAAGGAGGGGGAAAACCCCTGAAAGAATGAGAAAAGAAAACTATACAAAAAAGATGAACAATAAAGAATAAAAGAAAAGGATAAAAAGTAACGAAGAAAGAACGAAAGGAAACGAAGAACAATTTCTTTCAAGGGTATCCTATGACCTAGCAAAGATGCTAAAACAACAAAATGAACATTCTGTAAATCAGATCTAATTCTTAGGGACAGTAAACTATTGGAGAATTGACTGCAGTGCTTGCCACAGAACAGAAACTTGTTCCGAAATGGCTGCCGGCCAAATAATCGGACTTGAGTTGTAGATAGCGTGAACCGCAGCAATCAATCTCAGCTGGGGGGCAACAATTTTATAATACACCTCCCCGCGTTAAATGAAATCACCAATAGATTTAACTTTTCGACACACTTTTGTCGAGTCGTGTTTTATTGGTTAGAGATGGTAATTTTTTACTACACCAAGTCTTTCTGAGGCAAAGCTACCCGCGCTGTACAATTTAAAATAGAGAGGAAGAAGGACATGAAAAGGATTTGCTCCAAACCTCGCTAGAAGACGTTTTAAATATTAATATAATGCAATTGCTTTGCAACAGAGGCAGCAAACATGATTACAGATAACCACCGATTATGAAACTACCTTAGACTTGTTCACGAGAAACGGTTAGGCGTTCAGTATTATTGATGATGAACTCCAGTGTAGCGAAGTGTAGAGCAGATGGGTCCCAAGACAGATATTCGGTTATCACAAGCGTGCGCGTCAGAAGTACTTGGATTATTAAGTTCGAGAAGAAAATAAAATTTTGGATCGGTCTTTTTAAACTGAAGGTGACTGTAAAATAAGCAAATTCCTCAACTAGTGGAATAACTTCAAAAAAGAATATAAAATCCAAATAATTGCCTTATTAATTAATGGAATGAAATAAATTATGACATCATTGTATGATATTAGGGAACAAAAGTTATTATTATTATTATTATTATTATTATTATTGAGATTAAACTACAAAAATTAATGGTATACTATCAATTAAATGAATTATATGACCACTAACAGGCAAAGATATACTATGTGGGTATTTTTAAATATTTTTAAATGTAACCATATTGATGAACTGAGCCCTTGATATCATTATTTCAGTGGCAGTTTTTCAGAAAACGCAAATGTTTTCTGAAGATTATTACAGAAGCTTTTACATAGAAATAGAATTCTCACACACATATTAGATTAATATTTCACATTTGCTATTTTCACTATGATGTTTTTGATAAACATAAAATATATGCAACGCTATAAATACAGCTAATATGCTAAGTTAATTTGTTCTTTTATTTTAAAACAATAGAGAGAAAATTAAACGCAAGAGGGTTTTATAAATTTCGGCTTTCGAGTAATCCTCTACTCCTAATGGTCCGTTTTTGGAACCTATTTTTATTTTATTTTAATTGAATGGAATATATCGACTTTTGTTGTGAAGAAGCAAATATTGGTGCTGTTAGGGTGATTTTTAAATTTTGAGTTTTAGGTAAACTCCTACTCCTAATAATCTGATTTCCCGGTTTTTCAAAAAATATTTCACTTGTTTTATTTAAATTGTATGTATGGAGCTTCGTTGCGTAAAAGGAAATATTGGTGTCGTTAGAGTATTTTTAAAATTTGGGTTTGAAGTAAACACCCTCTCCTAATAATTTGATTTCGCTGATTTTCAGAAACTATTTTTCTAGTTTGATTTAAATTGTATATGCTGATTTTTCTTTAAGAAAAACAATATTAATGCCGCTGGAGCGATTTATAAATATTGGTTTTAAGGCAAAGAACCCCACACTTAAATTTTTCCTCATTTTTAGAAATTATTTTTTCTTTTTTTATTTCAATGGTATATACCGATTTTCTTTTCAAAAAAATTTAAAATATGGTCGCTAGAGCGATTTTTAAATTCCGCTGTAACCCCCACTCGTTTTTCAGGTATACCCCCCTATTTCTAATAGCCCGGATAGCCGTGATTTTCGAAAACCACTTTCGCCAATTTATTTTCAATAAATATATTGAGTTTCGTTGAGAAAATAAAAAATTGCGGCCATTAGAGCAATTTTTTTTTAATATTAGTTTTAAGTTAACTTCATCCTCAAGATCCAATTTTACTGTTAACGAACTCGACGAAGCATTTGTCAATTGATGGCTATGTGTTGAGTTTCGTTGAGAAAAAAACGGGAGTGTTAACGGACACACACACAAATATATATATATATATATATATATATATATATATATATAACTCATAAAAAGTACTTAGAACGTAACATAAAAAATTCACACTAAAAACAGTAAAACTAAACACTAAAACCACACGATATTTCGAGCTTGTCTCTTGGACACGTGCTGAGAATAAACTGAGCTGTGGCGGGTGTGTCTGTTTTAGTGAGGCTTAAGGGATATGACGTGGCGGCAAAACTGCCAACTATAGCTGAACAAAGTAGTTTGGCAAAGCAATATTATAAGGAAATATTGAGGTCTGCAGGAATACGGACTTTATGTAAATCTATTGCTGCCATCTCTAGGTCTCTAAGTAAGGTATGTTTGGATTTTCTTTCATTTGGTGAAGGCTTCACATTTCTGTCTTGTTTCGTTGCTTTTGTGTGACTGTTCAAAACTGCACCATGACTTTACGGACACGCTGTATAATTCTAACATGCGATGAGAAATAGACCGTCTGTGACACTCCAAGATATCGTTAGCAGGCCATGAATCTATTCCTAAATAATCGAAACCACCACTCCACCAAAAGAAGATCACGCTCTGTACTTGTACATAGTAAACTACTGCCAGCCGCCCAAAAACCAACGTCCTTGAGTACTCTAACTAGCTGGAACATCCGTCGCTATTCTTTTGAATAATAATCCTAAACCACATTCCGTTTAGACTGGGGGGGGGGCTCTAGTGGTTCCAGGCACTGCAACATCTGATGATCATATTCTATTTTTATGGGTAATCAGTTCCGAAACTAAAGGGGGTTCTATCATGGCCTGAAAACAACAGCGTCTGAAAATGTTCCTCAGAAACTAAGCGCTCAACAATTAACACTGCACAGCAGCTGGACTGACTAATGGAGCTGTATGTTTTCTGATCTCAAGACACCGTTTCCAGTAGTACCAACAGAAAACTCGCACCACTTATAGTTCCTTGGAATCCAGGAAATTAAAATGCAACGCACTTGAGGAAACTCTGCATCCTAACTTTCTTTCGGATCGGCTTTTAGCGGTACAGCGTAAGAACAGAAAAATTAATAGGACAGAGATGTGTGAAGACATTGCGGGGTAGTAATTACAATTAATGATCCCCAAAACCCTGGGCGCTAAGCTCAATCGACGCTACAGGGAATATTACACCGACCCCTATTAATATTCAAGCAGGCTCGTCTATTTTCGAAGGAAAGGGCCAAAAGATGGAGAGAAACAAGTTAACAAGAGGAAGATCACGTCTAGAAAACACCACCCCCTTCCAACCCTTTTAGTGCCTACCGGTAAGAAGGTACTTTATATTCACCTCAGTTTCCCTCCTTCTCCCTTGAGAGGGAGTGGCAGCTTAGTAACTCAGCCACCAGGCACCGCCATCACCGCAGAAACTTCTTCCCTGGCTGGTTCAAGAGTCAACCAAACTGTTTGAAGGAGTTCGGAGTTCAAGTCCCCAATGAAGACATCGCCACTCGAGAATGAAGGCGAAGTATTCTGCCCGCATTTTCTTGAGCAAGCATTGGCGTTCAAGTGTCTTCATTAGTTGCACGGCTACAGGGAGATCCAGTGAAACGGCTACTGGGACAGCACTCACTTTCAACTGTAGAAATGTTGATTTGTTTATACAAACAATGCACGAGACAAAAGCATGGTGACTTATAACAGTTTCACCATACCAAACGCTTGCGGACCTCTTCAACAAAAGAGAAACTTTTTGGTTGTCTTTTTGGAGCATCAGAACCCAAGTACTGCTGATGTGCACGCTTTCAATCACCGAAAAGGTGCCTTGGGACCCATCTGCTTTTTCCAAACTAATGTTGAGCTCTGCGGCAGTTTCAACAACATTGACTAGCTTATAGTCAAGGAATCGCTACTGCAACTGCTTTTTCACTGTTTCAATTCCAATTTAAACCGCCCTCCCATTTCGGTGTTGGTCTCTGAAGAGTGTCTTCAGTTTTTAAATTTATCCCCAGTTTCAAATCGTCTCCACACTGAACCTACTTTCTGCTGCAGGTTTCAGACAGTTTCAGTCCATCTTATAACAAAAATCTCGAATAATGCTTCTTATATATGTATTTATTTAATCTGCAATTTATTTTACACCTGGTGGTAATAGAGAATATTATTAGTAATATTAGTAATATCACTAGTTACTAGTATTACTATAAATACTAATTAAATACATCTCAAACTAATTAAATGCATGTTAAAACAGTTTAATACATTTCAACCATATTATATACATGTAATAAAATGCGTGTCAGCCTTCAACATTTCTGTGAGAATTCATCATGAAATGCTGACAGAAAAGCCTGGCTGCAGCAAAGTTTGTCCCTTGGCTGTTGACACAAGGGGCCGCGATCTGTCACGTGTCCTTTGATCGCATCATTGAGGTTACAATAGAAATCTCTGGTGATGAAACACGGAACAATGTCCAATGATCAAAATTATGTAAAAATCTTCAAGACTGCAAAAACTCATCAGGGCAGGTCAAAGTACTTCTGAGGTTTTCTTCCATATTGAGGCCGAATTGTTGGCATTACCAAGCTGTCCTCAGCTGCCTCGGAGAAAACGAGAAAAGCAAGAGGTCCGTACTGTGGAGACATTTTCTGCAACACGATAACGCACCGGCAAATTCATCATTGTTTATTCGGGACTTTTAGACAAAAAAATGATGACTATTTTTTCTCCATCCTCCATACCCTCCTGAATTGGCACTTAGGAAACTATTTTCAGAAGCCCAACGTCGAATAACAGGGAGAGATTGCTTCGAGAGAGACGAAATTATTTTTTAATTTTTTATTTTATGAGCAAACATGATATTTGGGTTAACTGCAGCGGTACAAAGAGGAAAAGTATGTTTCTGTCTCGTATCGTCACCGTAGATGAAGTGTGATGACCACAGCCCGGATACTAGGCAAAATGCAATTTTTTATTTGGGTGGATATATTTGCCTATTTTGGTGACTGTTACCTATTTTAAGGTAAACACCCCCCTCTTTATTCTTGTTTTAGATCGTTGTGGATTTTTTCTGCGATTGTTACGCATTTTAAAAAGGACATAAAATTTCCTTATACTTAAGTGAAAAAAGTATAAAAATTAAATGGTATGTTCACCTTACAAAAACATCTATTGATAATCTTGCTAAATATTTATTTCTTTTGAAGCAGTTAAAAACTTTCACTTAGGTTCTTTAAATAGCAGAACCTTCATTAGTGAAAGGAACGCACTGTTACCTCGGGGAAACGAATACCAGGAAATAGAGAGGATGAGGGAAGTACTGTAGTTTTGATTAGTCCTGGCATATGACCTTGTATCAATCTGTGCCAGAAATTTTAGGAAATTTGTTGAAGGGGTAACTTCTCAGCTGCATAAATGTAACAAATAATTTCAAGCGAGAAAGATGAGAGCGGTACAGCTGTGCAATAAACCATCCCTACAATGTGTTCAGTACGGAAATAAGAGAGATACTAACCTGATTTGCGTATAAACACAAAATGAACTCGGCCAGAAACCACTGCGCATCTTTTGCTCATTCGCCAGGATTATTCAAAACTACTTTACTTTGTCTTGATCAACATTTCCATGATGTACTGAAAGGTGAATGTTCTGTTGTAACTGGTATGAGTCCTTCCGAAATAGTTTGTTTTAAATATGTTCCAATCACTTCAGTGGCAGTAGAACGTTCTTTTTCTATAATGACAAATGTTCTCTGTGACAAGCGGCTGGCTATGACAGTTGATACCTTAACAAATACTAATTTGCCTATTTTTAGTATTTTAACCAAAATAAACTATAGAACTCCCGGACTCTAATATTGAGACTATTTGTTAACCCGGCAGCAAATGACAAAAGCAAAGGTGGAAGCACGCGATCTCTTTCCCGCCGAAAAAGGGCAAAACATACTCATAGTTCGGGAAATTCCAGATGAAGTTCGACTGCGAGGGCTACAGTAAAAGCGAAGCGCTATAAAGACACTGCAAAAACTGAGGCATGCCATAAAATCGTCCTGGATTGCTATCAAACGGATTTATCCTTCTTCGTGATAACGCACGCCCCCACACTTCCCAACTGATGTGAAATGTGCTGCTTGGATTTGGTTGGCAAACACTTCAACATGCTCCGCAGAGCCCCAGATCTTTTCCCGTGCGATTTTCGCGTTTTTTATGGCCTGAAAAGACGACGAAACAGGCGAGGGCGTTGAAACTGCGTAAAGGGGATTTACTTTCTTGTTTTCCAGTGGGATAAATGTATTAATAATTACCGAGAATAATTTTCAGCTAATAAATGCGCAATGTAACTTTCTGGCATCTAGGCCGTTTTCCTTTGACTCATATATTTGCTTTTGACGGCGACTGTAATGAAAAAGATGCAAAAGGGACAAATCAGGAAAATGAATTACTTTGTGTTAATAGTTCGAAGGGTTTTAAGTTTTCTTCCTTCGTTTTCTCTGCATAGTTTGCATTTATAAAACACTCATTTACATGTGGGAGAGGCAAACATCATCGCTTATTGCCCACCATGTCTTCACGGATACTTCAAAGTCGTTTATTATCGAATTATACGTAACTTTGAATCGGAACCAGCCGCGAGATTTTATCGATTCTTAGATTTCTTGCCTTACCCTTTTTTTTTTCTTTTTATTTTTCCCTATTACAGTGATTCTTCGCTATTGCTAAACATAATAAGTGTGTTGGAAAGAATTCATTTCCATTCTTGTTCACGGTAGAATGAATTAACAAGTTTCCAATTACTATTTCATTATTTCCACACCATTCAACAAGGATTTCTTTTTAGAAATTCGTTTTCTCATCCTTTTCTGTTATTGGAGGAAAGAAAATTCATACTTTTTACAATATAAAGTTGTTAAGATGAAAAATTTTAAAGTACAGTGACTTACAAAAATGACTCCACCCTTGCTTTAAGTTGACAAGCAGCCGTTTTATTTCTTACTGTGAAATAGTTTTTTTTTTTTTTTGCTATAAACAAAAAGATAAGGCAGCCTTAAAATATTTTAAAATTGTTAAATTATTATTACTTTTTGAAGTATTATTGCAATAAAGAATGGTATGGTAGAGTCAGCTAGTGGTGATGTTTTATGGCCTTGCCTTGGGTGCGGTACTAAAAACTAATACACTAATTTAGAAAAAAAAATATTAATAGAATAAAAATCTTTAATATATATTTTAGAAACTGGAACTATACGTAAGTATGCAAACAATATTTACCAACTTTTGGTGACCAAAAGTTCCTTGAAAATACGAAGGAATGTTGGATATATAATTATTATACATTTTTGCAGGCATTGTTTCACATTTATTAATGTATACGAAATACGAGTCCAGGAGTGCTTTACACTTCTTGAATATTTTTCATTCACAAACACCCAAACACCGCCACGGGTGGCCGAGGTCGTTAAGGCGCAGACTTGTGAGCGGGAAGTCTGGGGTTCGAATCCCACCAGAACCGTCCTCCCTGACAGGTTTTTTCCAGGTTTTCCTCAGTCCTCATAAATTGCAAATGCCGGGGAGGTACCTTAAACTTGGACCTGGAACGTTTCCTTCCTTAAAAAATCTTTTCCGAATATATATATTTCATCTCATGTATCGCCAGTGTCCACCGCCTGTGGTGCCTCAGTAGTAAAAACGGGCGTTAAACACCATTCAAAAAAAAGAGGATTAATTAATGATATACTATTAATTTAATTATTATATTATTAATTTTAATTTAATCTCAATAATAATAATAATAATAATAATAATAATTATTATTATTATTATTATTATTATTATTATTATTATTATAAAAATGTGATGTCATTTTTGTAATACTTATAGGTTACAAGAATTCTAATGTTGTTCCCCTAACACCACACAGTAATGCTATAACTTATTTCATCTAACAAATTAATAAGATCATAATTTGTATGTTATATTCCTTTGCAAAGTTATTCTACTTTGTGAGGAATTTGCTTAGTTTAGGCAGCTCCTGTGTGACGGATTTTTGTTGATTTTAAAATAGCATTTGACTCTGTGGGGAGAAATTATGGCGTAAGGGTATTTCGAGCAAAATGATCCAGGCTCTAATACACAAATGTTTAGCTGAACCAAAATTGTAAATCTGAGTGTCGAGCAACGTCGAGAATAGTTAAGCAGGGGGGTATTTTGTCGACTCTGTTGTTTAATTTATTTGTTGATAACATTCCCCGGTATATTGCCCTTGGAGCAGATGGAAGCTCTTGAAACCAACTACAGCAAGATTCCATTTATTCCATTTACTAAATCTGCTCATTATTTGCTGAGAGTCTTCTGAAAGAACTGAACAAGTTTGAGGGCTATTGCGACAAACGGGGAATAGTTGTGAACGTCAACAAAACTATAACAATATTTTTTAAAAATGGACCAGTTTACGGCAAGAATGAGAAATGGGGATCCCAGTGCAAAGAAATAATGTAATACAATTTGATTGTCTAGTTATAACTCTTAGTATGAATTAAACACATAGACACGACGCCACACAAAACCCTGGGGCGAATGTCAGATGTTTTGCCTGATATTCCTGGAGAAAGTGCATAGCTCCATGGCAACCTGTCATGATCTATGGCTCTGAGATATGGAGTTGGGAGTAAATGGAATAACTGAAAAACGTCCAAAACGAGCTTTAGGAGTAGGGAGGAATACAAAATTGTGGGGTTTTACGGAAATTTGGGCTTTACTAACACAATATTCATTGTAAATTAAAAATAATTATTTACTGGCTACTCATAATAAAATGAAATCGCACAACTTTGAAGGTTTTATACTAAAAGAATCAAATTACTAATTGGGATAAAAAAAATACTGGGCAGTAAAAATTAACGAAGTGTAGAGTGGGAGAAGGTAGCAAGGATCGGTAATTATGTTTGGAGAAGGTACAAAACAGACTTAGGGAAATTAGCCAACAGAATGTAGCGGCAGAATACAAAGAGTAAATATCACGTAGTTTAGGCAATGAAATCCAAAATAGATCGGATCTAGCGTAGATTGGGTGCATGAAAGACGACTAAAATAACAAACGAGGCTGGGGAGAGATTATTTATTGTTTGTGGAGACAGAGAAAACTGGCAGTACATTCTAATGACCTGCTCAGGTACCGGGCAATGACAGAGTTAAGTTTGCTATGTCGAATGCGGTTGGGTTAACATGTTGGGGCCTGTTTGCATAGTAAACCAAAGCTTATTTCTTTTCTATGCAAAGTGCATGGGGTGTTAGGAGCTATTTATTGCAGATGGTGGGCTGTTTGAATCTGAATTGTGTGTGTGTGTGTGTGTGTTTTGAATAGTTTTACTCAAGGTTTTAATCCTCCTTACATTGCTATCATCTTTACATTCATTAAAATAGAGAAAAATTTCGAGTTACTTTGTATATTTAAGATGTTCAAATGTTTCAATAAAACAAAACGTGTTACTGTTTAAAACAATTACAATTACAATGTACTAACCAAATATACACAATCAACAATAAATAATAAAATTTTACATCGGTTTTAGTGACTTTGAAATGTGATTTTAATGTTATTGTAGTAAAACATGTAATGCAAACGATTTCTAAAGGTTAATACAGAGCCCTCTTACATTAAAATACAATTCTTAAACTCATATTAAATTAATATTTCACGTTTGCCATTTTCACGATGATGCTTTTGTTTAATATAAAACATGTATGTAAGTTTATATACTGAATTAATTTATACTCTTATTATAAAACAATAGAAAGATAATTAGAATAAACAGAGATTTTTAAATTTAGGTTTTTAAGTATAGCCTTACTCTTAATGGGGCAATTTTCCTAATTTTCAGAATCTATATTTTTTATTTTATATAAATGGAATACACCAAATTTTGTTGCGAAAAAACAAATATTGGCGCCCCTAGAGTCATTTTTAAATTTTGGGTTTGAAGTAAACTCCCACTTATAATTATCTGATTTCACTGATTTTCAGAAACTGTTTTCCTTGTTTGATATTGTTGGTATATGCTGAGTTTTGTTGTAAAAAAGCAATAATTGGTGCTGCTAGATCGATTTTAAAATTTGGGTTATAGGTAAACCTCCACTTTTAAATAGCCAAATTTCTCTGATTTTCAGAAACTATTTTTATTATTTTATTTAAATGGTATATGCAGAGTTTCGTTAGAAATAAGATGGCAATTGATATAATCAGGGCATTAATTCCTTCTAATTTGTTCGAAAAATCAAATATTAAAGCAGAGAGATATTAGAAGGATTTTTAAACGTTAGATTTCAGAAAAAAAAAACTCCTTATAGTCCTGTTTCCGCCATTTTCAGAAATACTATTTTATTTCAATGGCATGCATCGAGAGTATTTAAAAATATTTAAAATTGCGGCTACTACAGAGATATTTAAATGTTGCTTTAACTTCCACTTGTTTATCAGGTATATCCCTTCCTAATGGTCCAATTGCCTTGATTTCCAGAAAATAATTATATAAATTTATTTTAAAGAAAAAAAATTGCGGTCTTTAGAGCAGTTTTCAATTTTTTTTAAAAAAAATCGTTTTAGATTAATCCTCCTATCCCGAAAGATGGAATTTTGCTAGTTAACGAACTCAACGATTCGTTTGTTAATTAATGCCAATCGTTGAGAAAAAAAATAAAATTGCGACCTCTAGAGCATTAACACACACATACACACGCAACTGTGTTAACATAACAAAGCTAAATTCACACAAACAGAAAATGATGAGCACTAATCATCTTAGAGATTTACAGTTATAACAGTTGCTCAAAATGCCCACCATCGACGTCGATACACTTCTGAGTACGTTGAACTACTGATTGAGCAACGTTTGCGAAAGTGTCCTTAGCACATGCCGTTTCAATTTCTTCCCCAAGTACTGTCAGTGTAGCTGGTTTTCTGCAGTGTACATAATCCTTAAGAGTTCCTCATAGACAGAAGTCCAACGGCGGTTCTGTTCTGTACACACGTCTCCATTGCCTTTGAACTTCAACAACATTCTCGGTTTTCCAATACCACTTCAAAATTGCTTTCCGCTGTTCAGACGATAATCTTGGTTCCATTTTGTTGTAGCAACGCCAGCATAACGCAATGTGAGTCACGTCTGTTTACAGAATATCATACTACACATTACTGTTGTTTTTCGGTCCAACTTTGAAATATATTAAATAGATATCTACTGTGAAAGTGTGTATACACTTTTGGCACCCTCGGTATATACAAAATAATATTTTTCATTATTATGTTTGGTTCCTATTAGTAGAATCGATGGGGATTTGAAGATTTTTTTTCCGAAATCTTTCATCGGCACAAATTTAATGGCTAAATTTTTTTCGGAATTAGCTAAAAGCACAATATAACTGATTTGTTTATACATTCCGTTTATACTCTATGTAAGAATTCCTTAAACGTTAAGAACTAAACACATGCAAAGTAGGCTACAAACTCGTTCCAAAGCTCAAGATCCGTAATGACTAGCTTTCAAAAATATCTCATTATCTTAAATTTCACGAACAATATCTCATTAATGATAACAGCATTTGCTTCATATAAAATATAATTGACTACTGCTGGTCTTGTTACGCTTTATTTTTCATAATTAGAGACTCCCGGCACACAAAGGACTCCTGATGCAAATACAATGCTCCAGGGTTTTCTTGCTGCGTAAAACCATTATGTCATGTTTGTTGCTGTTAAGTCTTCACGACTGAAACGAGAAAAGGAAGCCGAAGACAATTGGTTGCTGCTGTTTTTTGCATGGAAAGCATTCTAATGTAAAAAAGCTGAGTTTAATTCCTTTGCCTGGACTGACTTCAGCCAATTGAAAGAAGAAACGGGAAAACTGCTCAGTGTTGGTGACTGCCATCTAATAGTGATGGAATTTAGTTATCTGCTACTTTATTATAAGACCGCCTCTGTAGTCTAATCGTAGCGTTTGAGACATCTAATCCGGAGGTTCTGAGTTCGATTCCTGGTCGTCACGCTGTCTGGATAAGGCTTTTTCGAAGTTTTCTCTTAACTTAAGAAGATGAACCCCAAATAGTCCTAATCGCCAAGGACTCCGAATTCGCCTTTACCTTTACAAGATCCTTATCTGGTTTTATACCTTAACTGTTAAGTAAATAATTGCAGCCGTAACTTCCATTCCGCTGTGTCCAGTTGTTCAGATATAGTTGCATAAAGAAGGCTATGTGTAGAGTATTGTGACATGTTCAAAGTGAAATATCGAGCTTTTATTAAGTTTGTCACAAAAGAAGCACCTACTCCAAATGAAATTAAACAGCGATTGGACAGTGTATATGGAGAAGCATCCCCCTCATATTCTACCGTAAAAGAATGGATAGAGAAAGCACTGACGACGAAGAACGTGCGGGTTGGCCCTTAGAGGTGCTCACTCCTGAAAACATCGCTCTTGTGGAAGAAGAAATTATGGAAGACCGGCGGCTCAAAGTTACAGAAATAGCAGCGAGGTTGGGCCTTTTTCAAAAACAACAGTCCTTCAAATTATTCTTGAACACTTAAACATGAATAAGGTTAGTGTCTAGATTTCTTTCCTCAGTACAAAAGCAGCAACTAGTCATCTGTTGTCAGGTATTTTTGGAGCTCTGCCGTGCCAACGAGAGAGAAATTCTGCAAAGCATTGTTACAGGAGATGAAACTGTGGTCCTCTACTATGATCACTTGTCCAAAAGAGAATTAATGGAGTAACGTAAGCCTGACAAAGTACCATCCAGATGGTCATGGCCACAATCTTTTGGGACTGTGAAGGAATACTCTTCATTGACTTCAAGGAGAGGAATACCACAGTAAATGGGGAGTACTTCCTGGCCTACTGCACAAACTACGAGCTTCCATCAAAGAGAAAAAGCGAGGAAAGATGAGTGCCCGTGTGCGCCTTCTTCGACAATGCGCCTGTGCATACAGCTCTTGTTGCAAATGAAACTGTGAAGAAATATGACTTCAAGGTGATCGACCATCTCCCCTACAGTTCAGATCTAGCTCCCAGTGACTATTTTCTCTTCTCAAAACTCAAGAAGGACCTTCGAGGAAGGAAATTTCAGTGTGACGAAGAAGCGATTGATGCTGTTTACACCCATTTTGCAGACAGGACTTCTGACTATTGCAATATAGGGTAACCATATTGAGAAGTGAAATACAGTTTTTGTGTTCAGCATCTTGGGAAATGTGACCTTAACAAGATGACAACCGCCAAGAGCGAGGAATAGCAAGCAATTAAGCTCTTAGGTAGTGAGGGCGAGAAACCAACAAACCGCAAAGTCTCCGCAAGGTCATTAAAACAACTCACTCCTGACCTGAAAGAACGTCGTGTGGATGTTTGTAAAACTTTGCTATGACGTCATTGTTTCCTATAACATTAGTCACTGGTGATGATTGCCAGCAAGACATGAAGCGAGCCAGCAAAGACTGGCAGCATTCTCATCACCAAAAACAAAAAACGTTCAGTACAGCTGTGTCAACCAGTAAAGTGATATTTACACTCTTATGGGATTCTAAAAGGTTCAAACATGGAACATTACATACCCAGGGGACGGAATGCTAACAGCGAATCATTGTGATCTCCTTGAGAACTATTTGAAACCTTCAACATGTCGAAACATCGAGATTTGCTTATAACTGGCGTACTCTTACAGCATGATAATGCAGGACCTCACACAGGTGATGCAATGCCATTTCAGATCTTCATTTTGAGTGTATACCACATTTTGCTTATTCACCGGACTAGGACCAAAGAGAAACTAGACGACAAGAACTTCCGCACTGAAGACGATGTGAAAGACTGGCATAGGTGGCTAGGCAGTCAGTTACAAAATATTTTCTCTTGTTTTCCAGACATTATTGAAACGCTGGAACACCTGCACTGAACATGGTGGAGCCAATTTTGAGAAACGAAGTGTTTACAATCCTCGTGTATATAATTTATGAATAAAAACATTGATGCTGCTTTGTTATTCGAGAGATGGAGTGATATGTTTAAATCTGGGAATTTTGCAAACATTAACAACTTCTGTTGTTAAGTCAATACTTAGGCCATTAAACAAAAAGTAGCGGAAATCATAGCATTTGTAAAAGAATTTTTTCGGTGAAAATGCAAGCAACTCTTAAGTCTTTTTAACGCGTGTATTATAAAGTATTTTCTTGTATGTTTCTACAACGCAAAAATTTCAATTTGCATTTCTATCGAAATAGCTGCTTTAAGGCAAAAGTTGGATTTCCTTGCGTAAGAATTGCGTGACAAAAGCGGAAACTGTGGCCATAGTCGGAAAGCAAAATTTCCGCTGATTCTCTCACGTCTACTTTGCGTTCGTGCAGAGAGGGAGGAATATAAAATTAGCCATCCCCGCTCGTGCACACATCGGCACATGGGGAAGAAAGCAAGCGGCTACCCGCATTGAATTTCTTTGTTTTCAAATCCAGACTTGGCGACGTCAGTAACAGAAGCCTGTGTATAGAACAGGCAGCCTGCAACGCACGTTCCAATATAGATTTGCATTATTTGATATTACTAATAAACCTCTGTTACGGAAGCAAAAATATTTACAGTGCGTATAGCTCCGACTCTAAACTTTCCTCTACGGCAAACCCTTTAAAGATCTCTCGCTATCACTGACCTTTGAATTTCAGTAAGTAAAGAATAAAATTCTAAACCTGTCGTCTATATACATAAACATACAAATGCACATAATTTCAATGTGTTCCTTTTTGTTGTAATTCACGCTTAACACAGTAGTAATAAACATAACAATAAATCAGCATAAATCCAAAATGCTTCCCTGTCGGTCCTGGTGGTGTAGTAGTAACTATACTTACGTTCTAAACCCAAGATCGTGGGTTCAAACCCGGCCAGGATCGATGGATTTTTTCGGGGGTAAAAATCCTAAGTATCGCTTTCTTCGGAAGGGAAGTAAAGCCGTGGGTCGCGTGTCGTACATTTACAGCACGAAAAATAACCTCAAGCCTGAAAGAAGAGGCCTCTGAGCAAAATTTGTAGGCCGTTTCACGCCCAAAATTGAATGGGACGCTCATGACCTGAGCTGTTAAAGAGCGTCCGTAAATAAAACGAATAAAAAAAAAAGTCCTTCCCTGGTTTCTGGAGTCGAAAGAACAGAAACCATGACACATATAGCGGAAATGCTTACATCAATGGAAAGAGTGTCTCTCCAAGTTTGAATTTATAAAGGTACACACCGTAGTTGTAGATTTAGCCGCTGGAGGGCAGTCATAGCGAAAACATGTCGTTCAATGTTGCACATGGTGCTTTCTGTGTGTTAAAATTCGCTAAACGTAAGTCCGTTGTGACAGTACAATGACGATTTCTTACGAAACATCAACAATACTCCCTACAACTAAAACAACTAGTGCATGGCACAAATAGTTTGAAGCGACTGGGTGCTTGTGTGATGAATAACGAACAAGCCGGCCAAGAGTGTCGGTTGAGACCGTTGAGCGTGTGCAAGAAGCATTTGTTAGGAGCTCTAAAAAGTCGACAATCGCGCGATTGCAGATTCTGCAGCCAACTGGCTGGCATATTTTACGTCAATGACTTAAAGTGAAATCATACCGGATACAGCTACTGCAGGCGCTGAGTCCCAAGGACCACAGTCGTCGTTTTTAAGAGCGACTAGAAGACGGTTTTACTGATTTTTAGTGACGAGGCCACGTTTCACATGTCCGGCAAAGTGAACTGTCACAATGTACACGTTTGGGACACGGAAAAGCCTAATGTTGTGATAGAACACGTCCGTAATTCCTTTAAAGTTAATGTGTTCGCCAAAACGCGTGGCCCATTTTTCTTTGCGGAGTAAACTGTTAGCGGTCCAGTCTACTTAAACAGTGGCTAATGGCATAATTACATGAAGATAGCAAGAACTTTATTTATGAGCAAGATGGGGCTTCATCTCATTTTTCTTCATGACGTCCGTGAGTACCCCAAAATTTCTCGTGTTGGACTTGGCTCTCCTCTTCTTCTGTCGCCTCCACGGTCGCCTGACCTGACCTCATATGATTTTTTTCTTTTGAAATTATGTCAAATATCGTGTGTTCGTGCCGCCGTTGCCACATGATTTAGTACAACTGCGAGAGAGGACCACGCATGCAGGCACTGGTAGGACGTGTGTGGCAAAGCCGCGCCACTAATGGAGGGCATATGCAAGATATGTGTAAAACTTAAATAAGCGTTTCTGCTATGTCTGTAATGGTTACTGTTCTACTGAGCCCCAAACCCAAGAAGGACTTTAGAATCACCCTGTACTACATTTAAAATGTCTATAAATAGCTAATAACATATACTGGCACGTTTATCGTAAATTGTAAAAATTGTATTTTGAATTTTGATCAGCTTTTTCCAAACAATGCGAATAATTGCATTTTAGATAAATAAGTGCAGAAAATTAATTTTGGCACAAATAAGGTTTTACCAAAGGCATTGTCTTTTCTTGATATTTCCAAGAAAAACTGGATACAAGCTATCTCAGCCTACGCAGTGTGGAAAGATGCAATTTTACTAAGGTAACTATAACAGATGGGGCTACTTTTTCGGCTTACCTATTACAATGCACCCTCCGGAGCAAGTAGAGGTCCTTAATTTGATTCCAACATACATTCTTTACCTTAATAAACACACATCAGAAAAAATGCCCATTTCTTTAGTATTTTATAACTCAACACTTGCTATAACTCAGGACAAGAAAATCTATTTTAAAATGTGTATTCATTATACATAATTGTCCTACTTTAACTATGCAACATTTTAGTGAAGCACTTGTAGTATTTTGGGAAAATTCACACAAGCATACAGAAGGAGAGATAGATAACTCAATAAGAACACTTTTTATTAACTAATTACAAGAGCTGTTTAATAAAAAATATCATAATTTTTAGGGGAATAAGTTCTCGCCCTAAAATTTAACTTTACACTGTTTTGTTAGCACAGTATTACTTTCCTGTTATCACTTCCGGTTTCCGTCTGTTAGAGATGTCCAAGTTGAGATATGTTCAGCTCCGTCTACAGCAAAATGGAGGTGGCACGCGAAGAGCAAACTGCTGCTACAAAATTCTACTTTACTCTTAACAAATCTTTATGCAATGTTACACAAGGCCTATAGAGAGTCTTTCCTTCCTTAAAGCATAGCTACAATTGGTTTAAAATATTTAAACAGGAGAAGCAATCAGTTTGTGCTCTAATTTAATAAAACATTAACACCGCTGATGACATTGTGAGAGAGAATCGTCGAATAATATTAACAACAGTTTTCACTGGGAGTCGTCCGCACGTTAGTAAATGAGAAATGTTGCACATGGCAAGTGATTGTGCACGGTTGGTTCCAAGATAACCGTGTGCAGGTTAGCAAGCAGTTGAACAGAATGTTACAGGAATATAAACACTGCTGATGATGATGCTTGGCTACACCATTTCCCTCTGTGTGGTAATTTTCATCATCACCACACAAAAGTGGTTGCTTCTGCTTGGAAAGTTATAGTCATTTTATTTTTAGATATTCAAAGAAAGGTTTACCAGCATGTAGTACCTGCCACATAACTGTAAAAACCTCTGCAAGACTGTATCACACACTTGCAAAAGACAACAAGCTGAATGGTGCACCACGACAATGCACGACCGCATATCGCTGAATATCTCATAAAAATCAATGTGAAATGTATTCCTCACCCTCTCTATAGTCTAGATTTAGCTCCGTGTGGCTTTCTCCTTTTTTCCAAATAGAAGAAATTCCTTTATAAGAGATATTTTCCATCATTAGAAGTTGAGAGATGATTCTGAAGAATTTGTCAAAAATGACTTTCAGTAGATCTTTGAAGGCGGCAGAAACTCTGGGACACTGCATTACGTCCAAAAGGGAATACTTTTGAGAGAGTTTATTAAAAATATGAGGATTATTAAGTGCATGAAGTCAGAAAAAGTATCATAATTTATCATTGAACAGCCATTGTATGTTCTGGGACGCATCATTTCAGAAGCGTCGACTATCGAAGGATAACAACCTCTGTAAATTTAGCGTTTTAAATATTTTTGAGTGTAAAACAGAACTGCTACTATTTAATTATTACAGGCAACAAGGATTTACCATAATTGACAAGACGGGGCGGAAATTATAATGATTGGATGCAGCCTGAAGCGTGCTCCGCCTTCATATGTCTGTTTTAGTGACCGACGACGTCAAGTAGCAACTCACTGTACAAAACTGAGGCTTCCTTGCCCATAGTACTGCAGAGGCTGCGGAGAGCAATACAAAACAAAGTACGTGGAAAGTGTTTAGGGGCAAACTTATACATTTCACGTGTATGCAATGAAAATTGTCACTTTATGGGAAAGGCCTCTACAAAAATTCTCTCTACCCCATATTTCCTTTAGCTCCCAATAAACCCTCAATAACATTTTAATACTAAAACTACCTGTTGTTCCATGTTATCAATTCTTTAACTTCTCTCAAAAAAAAAAAAAAAAAAACTCTTTCTTTACATTCTCTATCATATCCACACCAGTCCAAGCCAATTTTTTCCACAAGCTTATTGATTTTACTAACCGAGTTATTTCCTCCCCGCACTTTCTCTTGCGTCACTAGACAATGTTTAAAAATGCAATTCTCTTTTAAATTCTTAATCCTAAACCATTATTTCAAAGTTCTTGACATTACTCCGTGCTCTATCTAATTCCGCTTGTACAACCCCGTTTGTTGAGCTTTTTGGTAGGCCCTGAGAGTATGGACATTTACAGAGTTTGCGTTTTAAAATTTTAAACTGATAGTAAACCAGAAATTTTGTAATACTATAGGGATATTTCCAAGTTTTTTCATTTAATGTTTCCTAATTCCAATATTTTTTTCATAAATATATATTTTGGCACATTCAGCGTTTCTCATAATTCATTCATGTGCCCCAACTTGGAAAAGACTTTTCATAATAAAAAAAAAAGCTCTTCATACATAGGAAATACTTGCATTCGCTTAAGACGCTGCAGTTGAAGCGAAACAGTGACGTATAAAAAAGAACGTATTTAGGCGAGAGAATATCAAGGCCTCTCGCTTCTACAGGATTTCAACTGTTTCGAGTACTTCCATCTTATTTTATGAGCCTCCATCAACCAGTGAAATGGATCCGCCATGCTTGTTTTACATACGTATGAGTTCCCACGCAAGGTAAAACCATGCATGAACAGCGCAGGCGTGAGTTGGCGGCGTAATATCAGTCGAAGATCGGCTTTTAGCACTACATTGGTTATAAAACCTTTTGTAAACCCGATATAATAGACGTGGCGTTCTGTAAGGAAAGGGAGGGAGGGGGGAATGGATTTGTTCGCAGTCGCGGAGTAAACACATTCCTGGTTTGGGGGGGGGGGGTCTGTGAAGGTAAAACTTCCACGTCATAGCGTTCTTTTATATTACTTCGTACAGGGTATGTTAAAAGCACGAAAGATTTCAATTTTTTTTCTAAAATTCAGTAAACATGCATACTAACATATAATATCCTTGCAATATTTTTTTTAACAATTTTGGTAGATATAATTTTGAAACTTTCCATTTCACATTCTAAGTATTTTTTTTCTTAATAGTGTTTAAGGCCCGTTTTAGCTACTAACGCACCACAGGTTTGAATTGATTTATTTCATTTTCGGACGCTCTTTAACATTTCAGGCCATCAGCGTCCTATTCAATTCAGGGCGTGAAATGGCCGACAAATTTTGCTCAGAGGTCTCTTCTTTCAGGCTTGAGGTTCTTTATCGTGCCGTAAATGTACGACACGGGATACACGGCTTAAATTCCCTTCCGAAGGAAGCCATACTTAGGATTTTTACGTCTGAAACGAAGAGGAAAAGCGAAAAATGCTTCAGACTGAAAGATAGCGGCCTTAACTCGTCCTTGAAATACCATTCTGAATTTCATTTTAAGGTCAAATTGATTTTTTTAAAACGGAATTGTGTAAGTTCTTTTCCGGGAACGTAAAGAGCATTCAATTTTCAGTATAAAAGTTGTAGTATATCTATTAACTAGGTGTGGTACTGGACAAATAAGACAGCAAATGTTTTTCACTCTATTGCACTTCTCTCTCTTTTGTTTTGTTGTTGCTATGAAGGAAACTCATTTGTTTATACGCAGATGCTCATTTGTTGACATGGTACACAAACAAATGCTCATCATTGCCGATAAAAACCTCAAAGGATATTATTCTCAGCTTCGTTTTTCAATCATGGATGTTCGATACACGATCAACGAGAAGATCGATATGGTTGACATTTATGGCGAAGTTTATAAGAACGCTAAAGCAGCTTGCAACTTATACGCAGATCGATATCCTGAAAGGAGGCAGCCATCTGTTAAAACTTTTCAACGATTTGTCAACTTACGGAAGGTTTCGCATCAAGAAAACACTATGGAATGAGAAGTGCTACTGGGGAAAATTCGGAAGTCGCTGTATTAGCTGCTGCTACCGCTAATCCTCATCGAAATTCGCGTCAACTGGAACATGATTTGGGAATCTCTCAAGCGAGAGAGATTAAGCGTCATAAATATCATCCATATCACATTAGCCTGCATCGAGCCCTTCATGGGGATGATTTTAGAAGCGTGCTGAATTTTGCCAACGGCTCTACGATACATTCTACAGTAACTTTTCTAACACATGCCAGTAAAGTGAAAGTGAATGAAAAACATTTGCTATCTTATTTGTCCAAAAGCTGATAGATGTACTAGAACCTTTTACACTGAAAAATTGGACGCTCTTTCCATTCCTGGAAAAGAAAATACACATTCAAGTAGAAAAAACCAGTTTGACTACTGAAAATATCATTTCAAGGACGAGTTAAGATCGCTAACTTATGTTCCACTAGGAGTGCTTCAAATTTTGTCTGAAGCATTTTTTTTTTTTTTTTTTTTTATTTTCCCCTTCATTTCGGAGGAAAATGACCGCGACATTATAAATGCTGCAACCTGTATACTAAAAGCTCATGTTAACGAAAAGTAGAAAGATGGCTAAACGGCGTTCTCTAGTGAGCAATTGCGGCGTTTTACAGAAAAATGAACATCACCATTGAATTCATTGGCAAGTACTCATCTTATTGAATTTTGGTGTGGCTTTCTTTGTTTGTACCTGTGGGTTTTTAATGTCCAAAATAAAAACTACACCAGTGGCACATGATAATAAAATTATAGGTTAAATTTCTTAAGTTTGAACTTCACGTGTTTAGATGAATTTTTACCATTAGGCGATGTTACTCGAAAAACAGAAACTGGGAGTTTTTATTGAAATAGCAGGTTGGACAACACGGTCTAACAACTATCTCTTATGTAGAGGGAAGCAGGCTGTATAAAAAGCAATCACTACCTTCTCACAGAAAAGTTAACTTATGCAAAAGAAGTTTCGTTAAGGAAAGCAGTGAGGCGAGCGGTACATAGGTTTAAAGGTTACGAAGATGTTTCCCTAAAGTGCAAACAAGGTTCATTAAATGATGCGGAGGCACCTCTAAAAAGGCGTTTGATCCCCTGTACCCCTTTCTCAAACCTCTTTCAATTAGCACACCCCCTTTCTCTCGCTCAAAGTAACAAAATTTCATCATTAATCTGCCAGAGTGAAATTTTATGCTCGAAATTTTCCCCAGGTGGCAAAGACGAGCATGCAAACAATTTCCTCTCCAGCGGTGCTTCAGAAAATTTTAATTACGTGGAGGAGTGGAATTGGAAAATGTTGCTACAGCGATATTGGATAGCAACAGTGAAAACTGAGGGCACTTGTCTGCAAGCGCAGGTATTCGATTGTTTTATTTATCAAAACAGCTAAGCTGGCCTTCAGCCGCTCCACAGCTCGTTTGATATTTAACTTAACCTAACCTAACATATCACGTTTTGTTTTTCTTTTTAGAAGAGCAAGCGTTCTCTTATCTATCACATTATTTTAAATATTGAAGCTTAAGTAAATTACACACAAAATTATACTACCAAGGCTTTAGGATCGATAACACTGGTCTACAAAAAAGATTTTTTTTGCTTTTTTTTATTATTTCACTTGGGTATATGTAGTATGAATGCCCTGAATTCAAATGTGTTTTCCGTTTTACTCTACAGGGCTAGATTTTTAAACAAATGCATCAAATGTAATAATATATAGGTTTCCTTAAAAATTATAAATTTCCAAACTTTTTTCACTATTAGGGAGACGAAAACTGCGTTTTTTTTTTCGAAGTTCTGATATGTCCTTCACTAGTGTCCACTTTAATCAGCCATCATTGACACATCCTAATTGTATTGTTAGTGGGTTTTCATTGTTTTAATGTCTTTCACCTTGTTCTTCACTCGTTGCACTAAATTTGCAGGTAAGTAATCAATATGGCTGTTGAGAAAATGCACTTTAACACTCATTCTAATCCCTAGGTGCCTAAAATGTTGTAACATTTCCTACACAATTTCTTTATAGTTCTTAGATTTCTTGATGACAAGAAAGTTTTCTGTCTGACTTCTCTAATTCGGACATCGACTGAGGAAAGGTCTCGTCCTGCATTAGCTCACGAATCTGGGGGTACATCTAAAATACCTGCGGTTATCTTAGCTTCATTTTTCTGTGGGAATTTTGTAACAAGAAGTTGAAACAATCACTGTCCTTATTCAGAGCAGCAACAAATTGCTTCATGAGGCCTAACTTAATATGCAGTTGTGAAAAAAGGACATTAGAAGGAGAAACCAATGGTTTGTTATACACATTTTTTTCCTCCAGTTACAAAATTGCTCTTTGTGCTTTTTTTGTCCCGTCCAATGCTCTGATTTAGCTCTACTGTCCCATTCACAAAGTGAATTTTGTCCAAATCTCTCAGAATATTTATTTTTTATTTGTTGATTTCTGAAAAACTTATACCCGATGAGAAAACTAAGGCTGGTGTGAGAGATTCCATTTGGTAAGGAATGAGAAAATATGAATAGTTTTAATTCAACAAAAATTGTGTAAACAAATGTAATCAGGCATAATTCATCCAGCAAAAATTTAACTTTACAGTATTTTGTTAACTAATGCGTAATTTACACGTGATACTAGTTTCATTGCTGTCACTTCCGGTTCCAGCCTGTGATAGGTGTGCAAATTGAGACATGCTCATTTTCGCCTACAGCAAAATGAAGGAGTTTGGCGATGAACAGTACGGTGCGCTGAAGAACAAACTACGGAGAGTTGGTGCTTTCCTATACCACAACTCGAAATGTTTCACATAAGACGGTTGGCTCATAAACACGAACTAAAAGGACGTTCTTGTGCAGGATTGCATACAGTTGAAGATGGTGTGACAGAAAGTAGCAAAGCTAATCACTGCTGATGAAACTTGACTACATCATTTCGATCTTGGGAGTAAACAGCAAAGTTCTCTGATGAAATATCCAGCAACACCTAAGTTTTGTTCATCCCATTTTTCGATATTCAAGATATGGTTTACCAGTATTACACTAGTAAAAGGCCACATTTACTTCAACAAGCTTGGTGCTGTACCACAACACACAACAAAAGCAGTTGCTTAACGTTTTCAGTCGCATTTTGCTGTACAACAACTAAAACGGAATATGATTAAAATTTAAGCTATATAGCTAATTTTAAAAGTACGATTGCTTGTTTTTCTGTGCTCCGAAAACGTTGTGTCCTCTCTACTTGCATTTGTCGGTCCTGGTGATGTAGTAGTAATCACACTGTCTCCTAAACTCAATATCGCGGGTTCAAACCCGGCCAGGACCGATGAATATTTTCGGGCGTAAAAAAAAACCAAGTATGGCTTTCTTCGGAAGGGAAGTAAAGCCCCTGTTGTACATTTATAAAGAACCTCAAGACTGAAAAAAGAGACCTCTGAGCAAAATTTGTCGGTCGTTTTACGTCCTAAATTGAATGGGACGCTGATGACCTGAGATGTTAAAGAGCGTTCGTAAATAAAACAAATCAATCGTCAACGGCTATATCTTTGATAAATATCAAAAGTATGAGGAAAAGTAAAAAAATATACGATAATTAATGCGGATTTCATATTTGTAAAACATTTCTTCATAATATTTTTCCTTTCTCCAATAATTAGAAATAATTTCTTTTTCTTATGTGCCAATAATAGCAATCATAGAATCCAACTGTTCATTAATGACATGACATTCCATACAGAAGCAATATTCTGTACTGTGATGCATCAATAACTTCTTCAAATTCTGTCACTAGTTCCTCAGTCGATGTTCTTTAGTGCCTGGAATATGGTGCACCCTCATGCTTGAAACACTGGTACTGGCACTAAATTACAATCTAACAGCCTTGCACAGCACATTTGCAAAGTTAATATTTCAAGTGTTATTGTAGCGTGCAATTATCCAAGAGTCCGTGTTATATATCGATGTTAGCAACGAACGCCACTGTCGTCAGCGACTGTAGGAGTCGGTTGCAAACGAAGTTGACAGGAGACTTTTGGAGAAGGGTTTTCAAACAGTTCGGAGTGGGAAAGGGAGTTAATTTAAACAACATTGGCACCCCTCCCTAGCGCTGGAATTTAATGCCAGGGTACGTGCTCGCTTGTACGTGTTTTTTTGTTATCAATATTATGAAAAGTTGCAGCAGACTGACAGGGGTTGGAGGTTTACGGCTGAATTGTCCCGCAGAGGGCGTATACTCTATGCATCACAGAACAGGCGCTCCAGGGGGTAAGGCTCCTAATCTGGGAAATGTTACCATGTCTTCCCTGAATAAAAGTCTCTCACTGTACAGCATTCTGGCGCATTCGGTAGCGCTTTATGTTTCCTTAATAGAATACGTGAAAACTGTTGGCAATTTGTAAGTATTCAAATTGAGTACCGGAGTTCCAGTAAAGGATTTTAATTTTTATTTTTTATTTATGGACGCTCTTTAACATCTCAGGTCATCAACGTACCACTCGATTCAGGGCGTGAAACAGTTCATAAATTTTCCTCAGAGGCCTCTTCTTTCAGGATTGAGATGCTTTTATGAGCCTTAAATCTACGACAAGGGATCCATAGCTTTACTTCCCTTCCGGAGAAAGCCATACTTGAGTTTTTAGGCCAAAAAGATTCATCACCTCTGGCCGGAATTGATGGGTATACGAGGTCAGTACTAGGATAGGTCCATTAGTTTCCGGCCTAACCGTTTTCTAGGCATGATAAAGACAAAAACTATGTTTCACTTTTCAATATAGTTACCCTTTATTGCAATATACTTCTCACATCTTTGAATTAACATTTCAGCCCCCTTAAAACAAAATTAGTCAGAAGTCTTAACTGCAAAATGAGCATAAATAGCTTCCATCACTTCTTCGTCACACTTAAATTTCCTTCCTCGAAGGTCCTTCTTGAATTTTGAGAAGAGGAAATAGTCTCTAGGTGTTTTATCTGGACTGTAGGGTGGATGGTCGATTTCCATGAAGTCACATTTCTTTACAGCTTCTTTTGTAACAAGAGCTGTGTGCACAGGCGCGTTGTCGTGAAGAAGGCGCACATCATCACTCAAATTTCCTCGCCTTTTCTCTTTGATGAAAGCACGTAGTCTGTGCAGTAGGCCAGCAGAGTACTCCCATTTACTTTTGTGCTCCTCTCCTTGAAGTCAATGAAGAGTATTCCTTCACAGTGCCAAAAGATTGTGGCCATGATCTTCTTGGTTGACTGAGTGACCTTGGCCTTTAGAGGCGGTGCAGTTTACGCCATTCCATTGATTCTTTTTTGGACAAGAAATCATAGTAGAGAACCATGGTTTCATCTCCTGTAACAATGGTTTGCAGAACTTCTCTCTCGTTGCCACGGCAGAGCTCCAAAAATGCCTGACAACAGATGACTCGTTGCTGCTTTTGGATTGAGGAAAGAAGTCTAGGCACCCATCTTGCACTAACCTTATTCATGTTTAAATGTTCATGAATAATTTAAAGGACTGTTGTTTTAGAAAGACGCAACCTTGCTGTTATTTTTATAGCTTTGGGTCACTGTTCTTTCATAATTTCTCCTTCACAAGAGTGATCGATATTTTCAGCAGTGAGCACCTCCAGGGGCCGACCTGCACACTCTTCGTTTTCAATGCTTTCTCGATCCATTCGAAAAAGTTTGGCCCACTTTTTTACGGTAGAATATGAGGGGGATGCTTCCCTATATACACGGTCCAATCGCTGTTTACTTTCATTTGGAGTAAGTCATTCTTCTGTGAAGAATTTAATAACAGCTCGAAACTCCATTTTTAACATGTCACAATCTTCTACCCATAACCTTCTGTATACAACTATATCTGAACAATTGAACACAGAGGGGCCGAAGTTACAGCTGCAATTATTTACTTAAAGATAAGGGTATGGCACCAGATTTTGTGAAGGCGATAATCCCTATCGGCGGGGCCGGAAACTTATAGACCTACCCTCGTGTGGTTACCACTAGAGAATAAGGACCCACACAACTTTTTTGCAAAGATTTTACCATCTGATGAGAATGTTTGTACAATTTAAAAATTGTACAAACATTTTCATACTTCAGCCTTGCTCAGTGCTGACCGTTTGCGTCTACGTCCCAAGTGGGAGCAATTTCGACTCTGTAACAGAACCAACAGAAGGAAATGAAGGAAAGAGCCATTCCAGCATCCCTGAGCGAAAAAACTCCCGGGATGGCCGGCCCTAAAGGATGTGAACCCCAGTCCTGCCGAATACAAGTGCCAAACGTTACCGCATGAGCTACCGTACTCCAGTTTGTCTTTTCTTCATAGAATTTATTTTATTCTCTACTTTAGACATCTAATGTCATTTTAATGTCGTGTGTTTGTTAGGATGAGTTGCTTTTTATATAAGAATATTAATTAAAAAAGCAAAGACATTTTTACTGTGAGGGTAAGTCAATAAGTAGGTTGCAAATTGATAAAGAACATAAACAAATGAAATAATTTTATTTCTAAATACTGCTGAGACATGTTTCACACGTTCCTGAAACCCACCAGCATCTGTTATTGTAACATGGCGGTGTCTTCCGTTTCTACTGCTTCATCGTCGGCAAAATGTTCACCCAAATGAACATGTTTAAGACGGCGGACTAAATCGAAGTTGTTTAGAGCAAGACCGGGGCTATACGGAAGATGCTCAAGGACTTCCCACATGAAATTTCATATAGCGTCTCATTTGTGCTGTTGGCAGTATGAGGGCGCGCGTTGTCATGCAAGAGCAACACACCTTTGGTAAGCAGTTCTGTTCGCAATGCCCTGATGAAGTTTCTTGAGGAATGAACAATAAGAGCCAATGTTTACGATTTAATCTTGAGGCAAAAATGTTTTGAGGATCACTTTAAACCCCCCCCCCCAAAGCGACGCAGGATGGTTTCGCTGCATTGACACACGCTTTTTTTCGGACTTGTAATGGTAAACACCCAAGTCTTATCACCTGTGACAATTCGGGCAGCATATCGCGGCGTGCAATCTTTTACATTTTTTTTTCTCAACTTTATGAAAGCCAGTCGAGTTAAAACAAAAACAACGCGTGTACTGTATACGGCTCCCTGATATCCTATCTATAGTTGCCCTTCAATCTGTTCGGAATATATATGCGTCTGCGATACGTGTCCGCTCTTCAGAAAATACTATATAAATTATGAAATTTCTAAAAAAAAAAAAAAAAAAAAAAAATGGTTTCGATATTGTCTAAATGCAAGAATAAATATTAAATAAGTTAGACGTTGATGTGCAGTACCACATGTTTGAATGAGACACCTAAGGCTATTGCCGCATTATTACGGTGGCAATCGATGTTTACAATTGCGAAACAGCTGTTGCAAAATGGTGGTGTCTCTGAATGATTACAGCTCTGATATAATTTCCAAGCTGTTGGCCCCATTTTGAAGAGGTATATTCCAATTTTTTAACCGTGATGTAACAGTAACTCCATTATAATTATCTAGGGCGGGGGGGGGAGTTGGAAATACTGTTATTCTTCTTGTTCAAAGAAATTTTAAAGCTCAAAATTCAGCAGTTTTTCTATTTTTTACAAGACAGTAAACCTGCCCAAGAGCCCCATATTGCGTTTCAGAAAAGTTATGAATTTGCCGATGAATTGATTGAACATTCATTCATTCCCTATTTTTCACAGATTTAACGTTCTCGTGTTTAAAAGTATCGTTTAAGTGACAGTTGTTTACGCCACTGATATCACAGGTTGCAGTGAGTAAATATGTATGCAGATGACAGGGGAGGTAGATATACGTGTTTATAGAACGTGGGAACGGCATTGGAATACATTTCACAATTTTTTTTAAAAACAAAACACGTTCTGTAAGGGTAGATAAATATAAAACTTTATTACATTCCGTCGTGCATTTGTTTAAGTATTTGGCCTTGATTTACTTTGAAGAATCAGGCCGTGGAAAGGGATAGCTCTTTGCCTTGCAGACGTTTTTCCTTTTCCTCTTCCAACTATGTTTTTTTTTTTTTTTTTTTTTTTAAGAGTTGGTATAAATTCGTTTCTGTTTTGTTTCTACGCATTACATTGAGAGTGATTTTCAAAGGGAAAGCGCTACATGGAAGCCTGAACTGCGCAATAGGCCTTGTAGGAGTTCTTGACTCTTATATTAAAGAAGAGAAATGGAAAAAGGAGGGGAAGAGACCAAAACGGTGTTGGAGATTAAAAAAAATTGGGGGGGGGTTTAAGTTCCTTATTAAAAACCACAGTAGGAAAATTCAGGAAAAAAGAATTAGGCAAATATACCTCCGAACAGTGGCGGCTCGTGAATGCTGTAGAAGGGTCGGGATACCCAAATGGAGACTGTTTTATCGTATTCCACCCCGACATTCTCACAGAACTGCAGTGACATCGTACTTTTGAGATATAAACTTCGGGTGTATATGTAACTCTTCTAATTCAGTTGTTAAAGTACGCCTTAAACCTTCTGCAGTCAATTGAGAAACAGCAACGAATTTTATGAATACTTCAACCGTTTACCCCTACTGAAGTATCGTGATATCACAACAAAGTGTGACATGCATATCATATGTAGGATGCAAGAAGGTTACCAGTATACCAACATGACTAATAAATACAGGCGTTGCCAAAAATGTATACACACTTCAAGCAAATAAAAAACTGTGTTAACTTAACAAAACTGAATTCACACGAACAGAAAATGATGAGCACTAATCATCTTAGACCTTTACAGTTATAACAGTTGCTCAAAATGCCCACCATCGGCGTCGATACACTTCTGAGTATGTTGAACTACTGACTGAGCAACGTTTGCGAAAGTATCCTCAGCGATTGCAGCACATACCGTTTCAATTTCTTCCCGAAGTGCTGTCAGTGTAGCTGATTTTATACGGTATACAACATCCTTAAGAGTTCCCCATAGGTAGAAGTCCATCGGAGTTAGATCCAGAGAACACGGTGGAAACCTCTTTGTCCTATTACCTTTGAACTTCAACAACATTCTCGGTTTTCCAATACCACTTCAAAATTGCTTTCCGCTGTTCAAACGATAATCTTGGCTCCATTTTGTTGTAGCAACGCTATCATAATGTAATGTGAGTCACGTCTGTTTACAGAACATCATACTACACATTACTGTTGTTTTTTGGTCCAACTTTGAAATATATTAAATAGATATCTGCTGTGAAAGTGTGTATACATTTTTGGAACCCTTGCTGTACTGGTAAACGTGTTATTGATGCTTTTAAAATTGTTCTGAGAGGAACTTTCATTTGAAGTTATGGTTCCGATGATTTAGTCTAGTGCTATAGCTCTTTGAAGTAAGGTAGTGGTGTGTTATTTTCGGTCGATGTAGTAACTTTATTTCTGTGTTCGGCAGGATAAAAAAGAGGGACTTCAGTGCCGTTATCTTCCAGGTAATTTTTGTTATGTTTGTGGAAAGTTGACACCAAAAACCTAAAAGAAAAAATGTATAAAATTGCAAAAACAGCTTACTTTTACTACTTTGATAAAGATAAAACGTGGGTCCCAAAACAATGCTACGTTACTCTATTTGTACAGTTAATTTGAGGAAGTTTATTAAGGAAATTAAATCCTTAACATTCGCAGTCCCTATGATTTGACGAGAACAACTAAATCATGTGAAAGACTTATTTCTGTTTGACTAAGAAAACAAAATCCAATGCTAATGACCAAAATGTCCCATCTGGATTAGAGCTGTCTCTCATAGGGAAACTTTACCAGTAAAAGTTCCCCCAAAGTCATTTAAAGAAGCTGATAGTATCAGCTGTGATGATTCAAATAAGTTCATTTGATTTAACTTACGAAACCTCCACCACAAGAAACGCGGTACAGCTGTTCGATCAATCAAGTTTAGATGATTTAGTCTGAGGAAAAACAAGCAGAGACCTTGGACTCGAGGTTGCAACAGTACAATATGCTTGCTGAAACTGCTAGAGTTTATAGTCTATAGGAAACAGCACGGCGTATTTCCCAGTTTGACATATGCAAAGTTAAAGGAGGATATTTTCGTTGATCTACAAATAATGAAGTTTTAAGAGAGGAAGTTTTTGAAAGTAGGCTGGCAAATGTGAAACCTGGCAACCTGTCGTGCTTTTAAGGCAATCGTAGAAGAATTTCTTCGCCATAAGGATTAACAATATGAATATACTACAATGATATAAATAAATTAGCTATCAAGATATCACTAAAACTGAATTTCCTCCATTCACATTTAGGCTTTCTTGCTGAAAATCTGGGTGCTGTAAGTGATGCACAGGGATATAGAAATTTCATCAGGACATAGTCACAATGTAGAAACGTTATCAAGGCCGTTGGGGGTCCTACAATGTTGGGGGATTATTGCTGGTTTCTTAAGAGGGTCAGTAATTCTGACTACGGGAGAAAGACACCAGACTTATGAAATATGTGTTTTATTATTTCCCATTAAAAATTAAATACTTTAAATACTTTGATTTTTCTTGGGTGTTTTCTGAACTAAGCTCGATAGGAAGAATTCAAATCATTTTCTGAATCAGCGCTTTGTGTTACATAAGAATAAAATATTTTCACTCTGGAGGTTTATTTGTGGACGCTTTTTAACATCTCAGATCATCAGTGTCCCATTCAATTCAGGGCGTGAAACGGCCGACAAATTTTGCTCAGAGGCCTCTTCTTTCAGGCTTGAGGTTCTTTACCTGCCGTAAATGTACGACACGGGATCCACAGCTTTACTTCTCTTCCGAAGGAAGCCATATTTAGGATTTTACGCCCGAAAAATATCCATCGACCCTGGTGGGAATCTAACCCGCGATCTTAGGTCTAGAAGGCTAGCGTGGTTACCACTACACCACCAGAACCGACACACTAGAGGTATGACCAACCCTTTCTGCTTTATTAATCCAACCGTTCATTTAATTTTCTATGACAAGTTAACATGGGGTTATGTGAGGCATTATGTCAGCAAATGCATCATGGAATATTCTGAAGCGTTCAGTTTCCTTGAGGACGCAAAGTTCCAGGTGAGCCTACTTTGCATAAGAAGTATTTCAAGCCCTCTATGATAAGACACTAGATACAATAAAAACCAACATATGTTAACATTATAACAAAGCAATCCCATGAGCATATAATCTGCAATAGTAAAATTGTGACGTGTGATTAAAAATATTAGATAGAAAACGTGTCATTAAAACAATCTAATTTGTTTTTCATTATTTTGCTATTCTAATCTAGACAATGAGGTCTGCTACTGGCCTTAAAATAGTGCTTTAAAAAGAAAATATTAATTTATATTATTAAAACCCGAGCATTTAGCTTGAAGATATATGTTTTAATTCTTTAAAAAAACAAAAAAAAAAAAAACCTAAGCCTTTTTAATGGGGATATTGATTTTTAAATATAAGTTTTCTGTCTCTAAGGGAACATAAAGGATTTGCAATATTATTTCTATTTAAGGCGTAAGGACAAAAACCTTTCATAAAGCACTTAATGGAAACGAACTCTGTATTGCATTCTGCAATCCAAAGCTGGGTTTTAATTTTAACTGACCCCTGGCGGGCAGGCTACCCGTTTTCAGCCGCTGCGTTGCCAGGCAACCGCCTGGGTGCCAAAGACACTTCATTACTGTGTTATTAAACCCACTCTCCGCATACTGTTACCAATGCTTTGTTGTGCATGCAACCCACGTGACCGATATGAAACAATATTCACTTCCAGTGCATTTCATTTCCTTTCCCAGCCAATTGAATACCGGCAATTTTCTGCCCGATGTCGCGAAGGAAACGAGGTTTTGAACGGCTATTTCCAGCGGATTACGGTAGCTATCGGCGCAGGGGACGAAAATGAAGAGAAATTCTGATAGCGAGATGGGGAGGGAAAGTCCGCCAATGTCCACCTGAGGAAAAGAACCAGAAAACGTATCGAGTAAACAGGATTTTCACGTTTTTATCTGTCTCGAAGCGATAAGTGTTTCCGTTTCTGATATTTGATATACAGGAGATGTCGTATTATAATTACTAATAAGGGAAATGGTTAATAGTTTAACTTTAGGCATAAAAATTAGACATAAACAATTTATTAAAATGCCGAGGGTCAAGGCAAACTTTTCTTTGCTTAAAGGCTAACGATGTTAATGAAATAAAACGCAAATTGTAGAGGGTTTTAAACCAGGAATTTGGGTTAAAGAATCTATGGTCTCCGAAGAAAATAAACGGACTAATATATTGATAAAGAAGTTGAAATTGGATGCTGATAAGTCAGTGTTAAAATTAAATGCAGTAAGTCCTTCCTTGGTTTCGAGGCTCGATGGAACAGAGACCATGAAAGATATAGCAAAAGCTCTTGTATCAATGGAAAGAATATCTCTCCAACTTTGAATTTGAATAGGCGTCATGACATAGTTGAATATTTAACTACTGGAGGGCAGTTATAGCGCAACATGCTGTTTACTGGTGCACATAAAGTTTTCTGCGTGTGAGTCAGTTATCATGTTAAACGACGATTTTATGCCAAACAAGAATCATCTATAGCCAAAATAATTCCTGCGTTATACAAAAAGTTTGAAGTGACTGGCTGCTAGTGTGATGGACAACGAGCAGGTCGGCCAAGAGTGTCGGTTGAGACCGTTGAGCGTGTGCGAGAAGCATTTGTTAGGAGCTCTAAATTGCGCGAGCCAGAAATTGCAGATTCCGCAGTCAACTATTTGCAGTATTTTCTGTCAACGACATAAAGTGAAACCATACCGGATACAGCTGTTGCAGGCGCTAAGTTCCGAGGATCACAATCGCCGTCTTCAAATCTGTGCTGATCTTCGAGACCGGCTAGAAGAACACTAATTTTTAGTGTTCACGTTTCTTGTGTCCGACAAAGTGAACCTTCACGATGCATGCATTTGGGGCACGGAAAACTTAGTGTTGTGGTAGTACACGTCAATGATTTCCCCAGTGACGGCTGTTTTTTTTTTTTTTTTTTTTTTTTTTTAACAGAGAGCCAGGACTTTGTTTATCTGAAACATAATTTTCATCATGACATCCGTGAGTACTTCGATGCTCAAATTCCACATCGTTGAATTGGTCGTGCTGGGCAAGATGACTCTCCTCTTCTGTGCCTCCGCGGTCACAAGACCTAACCCCGTGTGATATTTTCTTATGGGTTATGTCAAAGATCGTGTGTACGTGCCGCTTTGTCACATAATTTAGCACAGCTAGAGAGGATCATGCATGCAGTCGCTGATATCGACCGTCAGATGTTGGGACGTATGGCAAAAGTTTGACTACAAGATTGATGTCTGCCATGTCATCAACGGAAGACATATGGAACATCTGTAAGGTATTTCCAAAACGGAGAGATACTCTATCCATTGATGTAAGGGTTACCGCTGTGGCTGTTATGGTTACTGTTCTATTGACTTCAGAACCCAGGAAAGGATTGTGAAGCCACACTGTATACCTTGGATTGACTTCAAACCTGCATCGCCAGCGACAAATTTTGCTCAGAGGTCTCTTTTTTCAGGCTTGAGGTTCTTTATCGTGCCGTAAATTACGACATGGGACCCATTGGTTTACTTTCCTTCCGAAGGAAGCCATACTTAGGGTTTTTACACCCAAAAAATCCATCGATCCTGGCCGGGATAGATCCCGCGACCTTGGGTTTAGGAGGCAAGTATGGTAACCACTACACCACCAGGAGCGATTGAACAATCATTAAATTGATTAAAGTGTTACTTAGCTTACACTAGAGATAGATATCCATCTGGCTGTGTGGCCTAATTTAAGGGATTGGGTTTTGTAAAATAAAAGTTCACGTGTCCCGGTATAATTTATTTATTTACATTTCATTTTATGGTGCAGCATCCTCATATATAAGATGTAAAAGAAAAAGTAAAATAAATAAGAAATTAAATCATTGATGTTCACGCTCAATAACAGCTATTCCCTTTTATTAATACGAGGACTGTTCGATAAAGAATAACAACATTGTTTAAAGGTAAAAATCTCATGCTAAAGTTTAACTTTACAATATTTTGTTATCTTAAAGCGTAGTACACACGTGTTACTCGTTATTTTGTTGTCACTTGTAGCGAGAGATGTGCAAGCTGAAACATGTTCAGTTCGGTCTGCAGTGACACGCGGCGAACTACGTCTAAACAAATATTCAGCTTATGAATAGTTTATTGTTAACTGTAGCACAGATCAAAGATGTTTTAAAATGTTTAAAGATTGGAGGAAATCAATTTCAAAGAAATGTAGAAACGGGGCTGCAGTTTGCTCTCTAACAAAGAAACAATTAACACCGCTGCAGGAATTGTGAGAGAGGATGAACAAATAACATTATGAACACTTTCAGAAATTCTGAAAATCTAATTGGATGCCACCCAATCATGGATAACTGAAAAAAGACTGCTCGTTCCTGAACAAAAGGGCGTTTGCTAGCAGTTGAAGATGGTGTTACATGAAGATGCGAAATTCCTTTCAAAGGTAATCACTGCTGATGAAACTTGATTACATCATTTCCAGCTGTTATGAAGTTCTTCACAAAAGAAGGACTTACTCCAAATGAAATTAAACGGCAATTGGACGGTGTATATGGGGAAGCATCCTCCTTATATTCTACCGTAAAATGGGCCAAACTTTTTCGAATGGGTAGAGAAAGCACTAAAGACGAAGAGCGTGTAGCCCTTGGAGGTGCTCACTCCTGAAAACATCGCTCTTGTGGAAGGAGAAATTATGGCGGTTCAAAGTTACAGAAATAGCAGCAAGGTTGGGCAATTCTAAAACAACAGTCCTTCGAATTATTTATGAACATTTAAACATGAATAAGGTTAGTGCAAGATGTGCATCTAGACTTCTTTCCTCAGTTCAAAAACAGCAACGAGTCATCTATTGTCAGGCATTTTGGGAGCTATACCTTGGCAACGAGTTTTGTAAACCATTGTTACAGCAGATGAAACTATGGTCCTCTACTATGATCCCTTGTTCAAAAGATAATCAATGGAGTGGCGTAAAACTGACGAAGCACCGCTCTAAAGACCAAGGTCACTCAGTATACCAAGAAGATCATGGCCACAATCTTTTGGCACTGTGAAGGAATACTCTTCATTGACTTCAAGGAGAGAAACACCACAGTAAATGGGGAGTACTATGCTGGCCTACTGCACAGACTACGTGCTTCCATCAAAGAGAAAAAGCAAGGAAAGCTGAGTGATGGTGTGCGCCTTCTTCACGACAACGCGCCTGTGTACACGCCTCTTGTTGCAAAGGTAGCTGTGAAGTAATGTGGCTTCAAGGAGATCGACCATCCAATCTACAGTCCAGATCTAGCTCCCAGTGACTATTTCCTCCTCTCAATACTCAAGAAGGACCTCCCAGGAAGGAAAGTGAATTGTGACGAAGAAGTGATGAATGCTGTATGTCCATTTTGCAGACAAGACTTCTGACTATTTTGTGGGAGCGGGGACTGAAATGTTAAGTCAAAGATGTGAGAAGTGTATTGCAATAATATATAACCATATTGAAAAGTGAAATATAGTTTTTGTATTTATCATACTTAGGAAATAATTAGGCGGAAACTTATGGATCTACCCTTGTTTTTTGTTCAACACAATTTTTGTTGTTGCTGTGTATTTACCTCGAAATGACATTGCTGTTGTTGGGACTTTGAAGTTGTAATATTCTATTCTATTGTATTTTTTTATTTTATTTAAATCTTGTATTGCTTTGTGTAGTCTACATTCCTGACAAAAATGAATACTATATCATCTGCAAAAAGCAATATATTTATTTTCTGATCTATGACTCTGATGGCCTTGTTTAGAAATCAATTTCCTGTTTGCATTTGAAGAATGGGCTGATGTATTGCATGGAACGTGAGCTCCCTTGAGAAAAATCACCAAAAGTACGTGAAAGAGTAAAGCTATATTGTTAAAAAAGTTAAGTTCATTCTTTATAGAACAGCCCTCGTTTTTTGTTCAGCATTTACCTTGAGATATCTGGTCTGAAATTGATAGAACATATTTGATCACATTATTCTGAGTTAAAACAGCAACTAATAATCATTAATCTATTATTTTCAAATGACGTCACGTCGTGATAAAACGCTAAACTAACTGTCAAACATATGCCGGTCACATAACGCAGCAATTTATTCCTCTGTAATGGCTGATGGAAATTATACTGTAACGCATTTACTGCTATCAAAACAAACATGTTTACCCGGACATACAAAGGCATTAGAGGCAACATCAGTTGGAATCTTATTAAATTAACGAATCCTTTGACCACAACCAGTGCAAACCGCGTTTTCAAACAATTGAATCACAGGCTCTCAAACAAAAACTGGCCAAACCAAAATCCTTGTTATTAAACAGTGAAGGAAGGCTGGCAAACTTTTGCAGACTTCAAAGGTACACCAGATTTAATAACAGCATCCTTTCTGCCCTTCCGTTTTCCTCTTATGATATTATCCAAGTTTAACTGAAGCTTTCCGTTAGTTTTAGGTAAAGCTTTTTAGACATTGCTTATCCTTTTGATAGAATTAGCTCTGTGAGTGAAACAAGTAATAGAATTTAACAAAGTACACAGAGATTGGAGTCAAGTGCAATTATAGCAAAGGGAAAGGAGGTGTGGGAGGGTGCATGTCCCTTTCCTTTTGTAAGGTTTTAGAAGTAATCACATTTAAATTAACTCGAACCAAATTTAGATATGCTAGCAGAACCTATGGGCTCTGTCTAAAACGTTTGGGATCTGGAATTCAAAGAAAAACAGACTTCCTTTGCATGTATCTTACTTTGCCGAGTATGTTTAAATAAACTTTAAATTTGAAAAAAAATACGAAACGCAGGAGCTATGTAAACTAAGTGAATTCCTCCCCGAGTTGAATAACTTTGAAAATTAATATAAAATCCAAATTAGGCCTTATTAATTAATGAAATGAAATGAGTTATGGCATTACTGTGTGGTATTAAGGAAACAAAATTATATTTCTTGCAACCTATAAGTATCACAAAAGAGAGTCGGTCCTGGTGGTGTAGTGGTAACCATACTTGCCTTCTAAACATAAGGTCGGGGTTCAAACCCGGCCAGGATTGATGGATTTTTTCGGGCGTAAAAATCCTAAGTATGGCTTACTTCGGAAGGGAAGTAAAGCCGTGGGTCCCGTGTCGTACATCTACGGCACGAAAGAGAACCTCAAGCCTGAAAGAAGAGGCCTCTGAGCAAAATTTGTCGGTCATTTCACGCCCTTACTTGAATGGGGCCTTAATGACCTGAGATGTTAAACAGCGTTCGTGGGAAGAAAAAAACAATCTTGGTGACTCAATTTCTTTAAATTTCAGAAAATCTTGTTTTTACTTGATTTAAATGGTATACACAGATTTTTATTCTGAAGAAACAAAAATTTGTTCCGCTAGAGCGATTTTTAAATTATGAGTGTCAGGTATACTCCCACTCTCAATGGCCCGATTTCCTTGATTTTCAGATACTGTTTTTCTTATTTTATTTTCATACTATAGGCGGAGTTTTGTTGCGCAAAAACAAATGGTGCCCCTGGAGTAAATTTTAAATTATGGGTTTCTGAACCCGTTTCTAATAATCTGATTTAACTGATTTAAAAAAAAAACTTATTTGATTTAAATGGTATATTTCAAGTTCGTTGTAAAAAAATCAAGTATTGGTGCTGCGAGAGGGATTTTCAAATTTTGGGAGGTAAATCTCCACTCCTAATGACCCGATTTTTCCATTTTCAGAAAATATTTTTGTTTTATTTAAATGGTATATATGAAGTTTCGTTGCGAAAAAAAAAAAACCAAACATTAATGCCACTAGAGTGATTTTTAAATTTTTGGTTTCAGGTAATAACCCCCCCCCCTTAGTAATTTTCCAATTTCACTGATTATCAGAATTTTTTTTCTTATTTTATTTCAATGGCATACATCGACTTTCCTTTAAAAGCGTTTAAAATTTCAGTCGCTAAGGTGATTTTTAAATTTCACTTTAACCTTTAATTGTTTTTAGGTATACCCCTATCCTAAAGTCTCGAATGCCCTGATTTTCGTAAAATATTTTATGTGTTTATTTAAAAGATATTTAATGAATTTCGTTGAGAATAAACAAAAATTGCGGCCACTAATGCGATTTTTCAATTTTTTTACAGTTTCGCTTTTAGGTTAAGCACCCCAAATGAATCAATACGTTGAGAAAATACAAAAATTGCGACCATTAGAGCGATAACGAACACACACACGCGCAAGTGCCTGTGACGTCAAGTAGAAGTTCTCTGAAGGGCGGACAGGTATCGAAGACGAACACCGACCTGCCATCGAAGATTGCCACAGAGCCGAATTTGCAAGAAGTTGAATTAATCCGAGCAGAGAGGCTATTGGTTGCTAATACGGCATGGCCTAATCCCACAATGAATGACAGGTTAGGTTTTCACAAACTCTGTGCAAGAAAATCTCCGCGCATCCAGACCTCACAGCGAGCAGAGCAAAGAATGGATCTGGCATCACAGCATCTCAATCGCTATTAAGATATGCTAGGGAGACAAGCCGTGGGGCAATGCGAAGAAACGCCGCCTGCGAAAAAGTAAATAAATATTATAATATAAAGAAATAAAATAAGATAAAAAATTAAAAATAAAAATAAAAAATCACAGCTTCCACCAGGAAATAAATTTTTCATTAGAACAATTGAAGTTTTCTTATGCAAATCAAATTACATATTCACCAGAGCTATGTATAAAGTCTGCAACTTTTTTCCCACATATATAAGGCAAATTATATATTTCATTATATTTACTTTTCCAGTAGCTTAGCTGAAATTCATTGTGTTACTTGTAGAGAGCATTGTAATTAGATATAAATAACTAACAATTTTATATTTATATGGCTTCACAAAAGACAAAAGCTCAGTCTTAAATATCCAAGGGGCCGAAATAATGTATACACACTTTCACAGTAGATATCTATTTAATATATTTCAAAGTTGAACCGAAAAATAACAGTAATGTGTAGTATGATGTTCTGTAAACAGATGTGACTCACATTAGCGTTGCTACAACAAAATGCAGTCAAGATTATCGTTTGAACAGCGGAAAGCAATTTTGAAGTGATATTGGAAAACCGAGAATGTTATTGAAGTTCAAAGGCAATGGAGACATGTGTACAGAACAGAACCACCAACACGAGTAACAATTGCACACATTCGAGACAAATTTGAGACTCATGGTACCGTATGCGATGTCCAAAAGGGCAGAACCGCCACGGGTGGCCGAGGTCGTTAAGGCACGGACTCGTGAGCGGGAGGTCTGCGGTTCGAATCCCGCCAGGACCGTCCTCCCTGACTGGGGTTTTTTCCAGGTTTTCCTCAGTCTTCATAACTGGCAAATGCCGGGGAGGTACCTAAACTTAGGCCTGGAACGCTTCCTTCCTTAAAAAAAAAAAATATCCTTTCCCAATTTATCATTTCATTTCATATATCATCAGTGTCCACCGCCTGTGGTGCCTCAGTAGTAAAAACGGGCGTTAAACACTACTCAAAAAAAAAAAAAAGGGCAGATGTGGGAGACCTCGCACAGCAACAAGCCCCGCGTCCTCGGCTATGCTCAATCAATAGTTCAACGTACTCAGAAGTATATCGACGCCGATAGTGGGCATTTTGAGCACCTGTTGTAACTGTAGAAGTCTTAAGATGATTAGTGTTCATCATTTTCTGTTTGTGTGAATTCAGTTTTTTTATGTTAACTATTTTTTTTTTTCCTTTGCTGAAAGGGTATACACATTTTTGGGCCCTCTGTTATATATTCATGTGTGTTTAAATGATCAAATTATTTTGTAAGGCAGTAAATTTGCTTAAAGTAATAACTGTGCATGTTACACCAATGAAAAACACTTGAGTAAGTGGTTCTTATTTATGCAAGTTGCATTTAAAAGCGGAAGAGAAAAAAAAAAAAAAACAAGAAAAGAACGTTTGGGAAGAAACAACGCGTTTATATTAATGTGTTAGATATATCGTGTATTAAAATTTAGAATTATGAAATAAAATTTCAATAAATAATCAGTTAGAATTTCTTATGCAATTCCTACATTTTAATATAACAATAAAACAATATTTAATTACTGTAAAAAAATTAAGATATAGTTCACTGGAACAGAACGATAAAAATTGAGGCTAAAAGCTATATATATATAAATATTACTATAGCATGAGGCACAAGAATAAACTTTTAAAACTATTTAAAAAAGTATTAATATAAGTTTTTCTATTACCTATTAAATTAATTGAGGTTTTCTAATGTTTCAATTGATTTTTCGGATATAATATACATATATTCTGATTAATTATTTTATTTAACATAAATTTAATTTAGAAAACGTCAATTCAGATATTGAGCGGGCGGTTTAAAACCAACGTTGATTACATTTTCAGCCACCCCCACTTTCAAATTTCAAACGTCACTCCTACATTTTGACGGTTAAATTTTAATGTAATGTAATGAACATGGCTTTAAAGTTACCCCCTTCTAAATTGACCTCTCTTTTCAATTAAACTCATTTTAAGGTAATTATTGAGCCTGGAAAGCTTTGAAATGAAAGTGCTGTACATTTCAGAGCCGTTATTAATATTTTATGCAATCTATCAACGTAAAACTTTTAGGTGTCATTTCTTTATCTCTAAATATGTGAACGTTAATCATTAAAACTGCAAAAGAATTCCTCTGGATGTCATATCAGGCTCGTTTCAGCCAGGAGCAGTGCCTGCAGCCCCGATGTCCCCCATCGGTAATACAGACCATGATGAATGGCTTGATTGTATGACAGCGGAACGTCGATAAGGCTTCCCTTCTGTACAGTTATCTGCTATAAATCATCCAACACGCACCCGCGTTTTTATATGTCACGAAAAGTGACCTATCGGATCGCGTAAAGCGATACATGTACTAAGTTCGGCCGTTCTGTGAAACTTTATATTCTTTAAGCGGGTCTCTAAAGTGTTGCAGTATTTTTTAATTATTTTTCGTCTAGAATTGTATTTCACGTTACCTGTGTGTTCAAAATTTTAGTGCACTGCTTGTGTAAATGCGTTGTTTTAGTGGTTAGCAGTAGTAGAAGGAGCAGCAGCAGTAGTAGTAGTAGTAGTAGTAGTAGTAGTAGCAGCAGAACTTATAAACATATTTATATGACATCGTTCGTATCGCTATTTTGACCCTAAATACTATTCATTACAAAGACACTTATAGAAATAAGAAAATCTACTTCAAATAAAATAACATTTACAATTATGATCATCTAAGTACGCACTCACTGTGAATAGAAAAGAACCCATCTTTAGCCAGTTTTCATCCTGTGTATTTAAATTCCAACATGCTAACCTATGCCTATTTCACTTAACAAACTTAGCTACAAGCGCAATCAACCTTCACTGACCCGTATCCCGAGATTCCATTAGCACGTACTGCTAGTTTGCTTTTTCTCCACAAAAAGCACACTTGCCCGTACAGAGTGCTCAGTCCTAAGTCCCGGGCGGCAGCGGAGAAAGCCGAATTCCGCAGTCCCGAACGGTAGCGGAAGAAAGACTGGAGCATAAGGCACCCGCGTTGATACCAGCATTAAATGGAATATATGCAAGTCCCAACTCTTCTGTCCTCCAGTTGGAACAAAATAAAAAAATATTGTTGGCGAGATTTTGAATGCTACTAAGGGAATTTCCAGAACAAGAGAACAATAAAATACATCCTGAGGGCAACCAACATGAAAAAGACTAACGCTTTTAACACTGTCAGTTTTACATGTATTATTATTATTATTATTATTATTATTATTATTATTATTATTATTATTATTATTGTTAAAGCTAACCTAACTTAAAATTGCAAACAGTACGTTGTTCTCCCTTTAAAGTAACATCGCTAACCAACTGGTGGAAAGAATACAACGACGTAGAGCTTATGTAGTAATGAAACAACAAAGGTGTTTATTTTATTTGAGCATGTGGAATAATTATATGAAATTACAATCTATGCGTTGTCCTCCCTAAAAAGTCACATTTAATCTATAAAGAACAGTGTTGAGAAGTTATGAAGGTTACAAGAGAGGGGGGGGGGGGGAGTCAGTCCGCGAGGAATCGAGCCCATGAACTTCCCATTATTTGCACAACGATCCAACCAACTGAGCTAACAGGCCAGCTAATTACTGCAATCGTGAGCAGTCGGCCTTCTTCGTTACCGTTCGGGACTGCCTACTGTATATACCTTTTGTTTGTGCGGGCAAGTCTTCGAGCAAACTACTGACGATGTACACCGCAGCAATGGACGAAACGTTAGAACGAGAAGAATTCCATTGGACCAAGGCATTGCAACCCGGGAGGTTTTAGATTATATAGATATCGATATATTTTAGTGTTCTAATTACAACTTAAGAGTTGTAGAAAGTCATATCTCTGATGTAGCGCCAAAACAGGCCACTTTTCATAATGCTTTGTTGAAACGCTTTCCTCCATTCAGATTTTCCTTGAAGCATTAAGATTTGCTAACCTTTCGACATGACTTTTCTAACAAGCGTAACATATTAATTTCGATAAATCTTATACCTACAAAGATAACATGTAACCATACCTTTTAGTCATGCATCACTAGGAAAATACTTGTAATCATTAACACAGCCACAGATTAAACACGGTTGCCAACCTGCAACAAAGAAAACACTGCATAAATTAAGTTTTCTATTAAAACTAACATTAAATAGTTACAAGAAAATACTACTAAGATTGTAAAGAGGTTTCTATTCATCGAAATGCGTTAGTGGTTAGGTTATTGAAAATTATGTTTGTATCGGATTTAGTTATAATTTGTTTAGTATAATTTTATCAACATTATTGTTTTCATTTCTGTGTAACATGTATTGCAAGTATTTTGGAAGAGAATTATTGATGATGTGTGCATAACAAGTTTAAATACATAAATAATCTAAATATAATTAATACAAATATTAATATGTTTTGATTTTTAACACCAATTTTAAGATTATGTTTCACCTCAATATCTTCACCATTTTCTAGTTATGATAAAGCAAAAAAATTTACTTCACTTTTAAATATTGCAACGCACTTCTCACATCTTTGAATTAATATTTCAAACCCTTCCCCCCAAAAAATAGTCAGAAGTCTTGTCTCAAAATGGGCATAAACAGCATTCATCCCTTCTTCGTCAAACTTGAATTTCCTTCCTCGAAGGTCCTTCTTGAGTTTTGAGATGAGGAAATAGTCATTGGGAGCTAGATCTGGGCTGTAGGGTGGATGGTCGATCTCCTTGAAGTCACATTTCTTGACAGCTTTCTTTGCAACAAGAGCTGTGTGCACAGGCGCGTAGTCGTGAAGAAAGCGCACACCACCACTCAGCTTTCCTCGTCTTTTCTCTTTGATGGAAGCACGTAGTCTGTGCAGTAGGCCAACATAGTACTCCCCATTTACTGTGGTGTTCCTCTCCTTGAAGCCTATGAAGAGTATTTCTTCACAGTTCCAAAAGATTGTGGCCATGATCTTCTTGGTTGACTGAGTAACCTTGACCGTTAAAGGCGGTACTTCGCCCGGTTTACGCCATTCCATTGATTCCCTTTTGGGCGAGAAATCATAGTAGAGTATCACAGTTTCATCTCCTGTAACAATGGTTTGTAGAACTTCCGTCTCGCCGCCACGACACACTCTCCAAAAATGCCTGACAACAGATGACTAGTTACTGCTTTTGGATTAAGGAAAGAAGTCTAGGCACCCATTTTGCACTAAACTTATTCGTGTTTAAATGTTCATGTGTTCATGAATAATTCGAAGAACTGCCGTTTTAGAAAGACCCAACCACTCTGCTATTTCTGTAAATTTGAGCTGCCGGTCTTCCATAATTTCTCCTTCCACAAGAGCGATGTTTTCAGGAGTGAGCACCTCCAAGAGCCGACCTGCACTCTCTTCGCCTTCAATGCTTTCTCGACCCATTCGATAAAGTTTGGCCCATTCTTTTACGGTAGAATATGACGGGGATGCTTCCCCATATAAACCGCCCAATAGCTCTTTAATTTCTTTTGGAGTATATCCTTCTTTTGTGAAGAACATAATAACAGCTCGATACTCCATTTTGAATATGTCAGAATCTTCTACACGCAGTCATCTTTATGCAACTATATCTGAACAACTGAAAGCAGCGGAGCGGAAGTTATAGCTACAATTATTCACTTAATAGATATGGTGTGGCACCAGATAAGGCTTTTGTGAAGGCGATAATCCTAATCAGCGAGGCCGGAAATTTATGAACCTACCCTCGTATGGTAATATAACATTATAACTCAAAATAATGGCTCTTGTCTTTAAAACGTAAATTTTTTTGTTTTTTTTTAATTTTGTTTGGCGTCTTATTTTAATAAATAATAATAAATCATGACACGGTGCTGTTATTACATAGGAAATCCTAAATGTCCTAGTAGAGGAAAATATACGATAAAGGGGAAAATAGCATCCATATAGTTATACGATAATTTTGAAATTTTCTCGCTTGTTGATTTGATATCGTTCATTTTAATAAATTTAAGATTTATAAGGTGTTCTTTAGAATTCAGTTTTTTTTATAACATGCTAAAATTTAAATCAATTTCCTTAGTTCAGATTTCTGAAAGATTAATCTTAATAGCTATACATTCATTAAGTCAAATTTGAAGTTAAAATATTGAAATATATAGTTTTAAAGAAGAGAGAAGAAAGGGAAAATTAAAAGAAAGTATGAAAAATTATGCCAAATATAGAGAAGTAAATTGATAAAGGAAGGCGAAGGAAGGAAAGCCGAGATTATCAAAGAATGAGGAAATGGACGGAAGAGAAGAAAAGAGACAAAACAGAAGGGTAGAGTTGTTAAGAACGAACGAGAGGAGGAAAGATATGAGAGGACAAGTGCGGAAGAGAAAAAGAATATAGGAGAGGACCGATAAACGGTGAAAATATTGGCAAAAAAAAGAGGAAAAGAAGCTGAGAAGAGGAGAGAAAGTAGAGTATAAGAGAGAAACGATGGAATAGATGAAAAGAGCGGAGAGCAAAGAAGAAAAACGGTGAGTAGAGGGTAAAGAGAAAAAAAGTTGAGAAGAGGAGAGGGTAGAGAGGAAAAGAGGAGAGCTAAGTTTAACAAAATCGAAGTGAGAATAACATGAGAAGAATAAGGAAGGAACAGAAGAGAGGAGAGTAAAAAGAGAAGTGAAAATTAAAAGGAAAGGATGGAACAAAAAAGAGGAAAACAAATCAAAAGAGAATAGATGAGATGAGAGGTAAGTGAAGGAGAAAAGAGAATAGACGAGAAGAACTAGAGAGAAAGGGATGGAAGGGAAGAGAGAAAGAAAATTATGAAAGAGAAAATGGGAATGAAATGGAGAGGAGAGGATGCAATAGAAGAAAGAATTGAGCTAAGGAAAGATGAAGGAAGAATAGAGATGTTTAAAGGAGAGGATAGAAAAATGTCGAGGATGGAAGGGAGGAGATGATGAAACAAAACAGGGGAGAATTTAGCAAAAGAGAGGAGAAGATGAAAAAAGAGAGAGAGAGAGAGAGAGATTAAAGAGGAAATAATGGAAAAGAATCGTGACAGAAATGTAAACGAGAGAATGCAATAGAAAATAAAGGAGAGCTAAGGATATGTAACAATGGAGAAGAGATATGGTGGGGAGGAGGAGGAGAGGAGAGGAGAGGAGAGGAGAGATGAGTTAAGACAGCTCTCAGTAAGTTAACGTGACAGTGCTGTACAGATATGAAGTCATTGTCACGGAGGCCTGTCTAACATAATCCTCATGCCTAACAAAACACTTTGATCGCATCACCCCAAGACCTGATCGGCAAGCTCCACACTGCGATCAATAAGGAGAGAGTCTGCAGGATTCGCGCCCCATTCCCACAATTTCGGTTCAGCTACTAAAGGGCTGGCTCAGCTCCTTTTGTCTGCCAAGTCGTGGCATTAACGTTAAACTCGAACTGTCTTGACATTTGGACGATTTTACGTGAAAATTAGAACAGCTGACTTCGTTTTTTAAATGGTACTCTATTTTTATATTACTAAAACACATAAGGACGATTTTTGTAATATATGACGTAATAAAGTTCATGTAAAACTTCACTTTATTAGCCATAGTTACATGTTTGGGTACTTTTTGATCCAATGTCTTTTTCTTTGAGATAGCTATAAGCTTTTATTTACCCACATTTGATAACATGACCAAAGATGCTCTAGCAAATTATTTCATTCCAGCAGGAATAGTAATATATAGGCTGTTCGGGTATTTATTGACCTGTGTATGTTCGTACTTGTTTTTTGAATAATTGAACCCATAATATAACTTAAACCCACTGATTATTTTCAACAATTTAACACCATCTGTTGCTCGCTATGAAAAGAGAAAAATTAAAGTCATAATTATCCGCAGAGTTCGGAGGTTGGGCAAAATTCTTTTTCTACCTAGTTAAATATTTAATCAGATAGAAATAAACTGGTAGGGTCAGTTCTTATTTTGTGTTTTTTAGCTCGTTTTGCCTTCTGTTTCCTATTTTAAGATTTACAGCCTTTGTTTTTTTTTTTTATTCTTTTGGATCGTTTGGTTTTTTCTGCGATTATTTAAACATTTTAAAAACTGAATAAAGAATTTAACTTTATCCATATAAAGAAATTTGTAAACATTAATTGCTTGTTCGCCTCACAAAAATATTTATAGAAAATCCTGTATGCATTTATTTCTTTTCAAGTTGTTTTCCTAAAAACAATCACTTCAGCTCTGTAAATAGCAGAACCTTCATTATTGAATGGTGTGTTCGGTAGAAGTACTGTAGTTTTGAATAGTCCTAGCGAATGATCTTGTATCGATATGCGCGAGACAATTCTAGGAAAGTGGTGGTGGGGTAACTTCTTAGCTGTATAAATGTAACAAACAATTGCAAGCGAGAAACATGAGAGCGGTACATCTGTGTAATAAACTGTCCCTACAATGTGTTCAGTACGGAAGTAAGAGACACTAACCTGATTCCCCTATAAACATATAAACAGAAAATGAGCTCGACCAGAAACTACTGCACATCTTTTACTCATTCGCCAGGACTATTCAAAACTACTTTACTTTGTCTTGATCAACATTTCCATGAAAGGTGAATATTCTATTGTAACTGGTATGAGTCCTTCCGAAATGACTTGTTTTAAATATGCTCCAATCACTTAAGTGGAAATAGAACCTTTGTTTCCCATGATGAAAAATGCTCTTTCTGACAAGCGGCGGACTATGGCAGCTGATACCTTGAAAAACATCTTGTTATTGCTTGTAACCAAGGAAAGTAAGATTAAGTACTTTAATTATGAGATAAAGAAATTATTAAGTATCTTAAATATCTATTTTCATTAATAATGAGTGATATCGCTCTCTATTTTCTCTTTTATTAATATACATTTTAATAATTATTTTGCTGCCTTTATCACGATCCAATTCAGTTAATTATTAATATAAAGAAACACACGTACACACACTAAATGAGAAAAGTAAAAATACGAACATCCTAACCGAGTAACTCAGCAGTTAAATGGAGCAGACAATTGCAAGTATTTCAACTTTTTCATCTATAACCCATAAGCTACTTGAACTAGAATGCTCAAAAAACACCATTCACGTTCTAATTTCCTCTAGGCTTATTTTCTTGATGTCAATAGGCGTGTTGCATTTGAAATAAGCCTTTTTTTCAGAAATGCACATTCTAATAATTATTAATATCTGATATGGGTTGCAATTATGAACTTCTGCCTATAGTTCACTTCCTGTCAGCAGCACAATAATAGAGCCTTCCATTTCAGAGAGATTTGCGGTGCAAGTTTTAGGTGATTGATCCTGTATGTAGGGTGTACACAAAGGATTATATTTTTTCTCTGTGGTATATTATATAACTATGAATCATAACTTAAATTGAAGAGAAACTGTGGAAGTTACCATAACACAAATTACAAGTATTCAATATGATCCATTTGTGACACGACATACATACAGCCGGCAGACACTGATGTTAGCATGTCTAATTCAACGGCTGTAATAATCCTGCGTCTCAACTCAGGGAAAACTGCAGGTAGGGCAGTACACGATCTTTATGTACCCCGGTCAGATCTGGGGACCTCAGAGGCCAACGGAGAAAAGTCAAGGCATCCGGATTATGAGAACCAATCCAATGGGGAAATTTTGCCTTTAGCAATTGCAGACGATATGGTCTCTGTTGAGCATGTTTTTTTTAACACCTTCCACACTGTCGTTGTAGGAATTGTTAATTCTCGAGTCGCCTGCCCCTCAGATTTTTTAGAACTGTTCTGATTCTCTACACATTCATCTGACACGCGCGGTAGTCCGGGGCTGTTTCCTTTACAGAGACACCCCGTCGTTTGGATCTGATTGTATCACATACGAACGTTGTTACCAGAAGGGGCGTTAAGACCAAATCTTCGCATATACGCCCTCAGGACTGCTTTATATTTCGCGATTTCCAAGACATAAAAACATTTTTGCACAGGAGTTGTCTTATTTTGTTTATTTTATTACCATGGCTACAAAACAAATTTTGGTAATATAGAATTGAAACTTCTAGAGTTTTTCTTCATGATTATGATTCAAAATTACGTTTTAATACCACTATACACACTTTTTTCAAGGCGATAACTATTTTTAAGAATTCTAAATGTACTGGTTCACACTGAATCGCCCATAAAAAGATAAATTTCAGAAAAACTATGTGAAAGCTACGGAAAAATTACTTGTTTTTGGTTTTAATTTAATTGATTAAGAAAACTAGTCGAAAAGTTAACATAACAGAAAGTGATTAAATTTATAGAATGTGCTAAACTATAAAAATGATAGAAAGTGAACGAAGAAAGAGGAAAGAAAGTGTAATACAAATGTGTTCAGAAGCTTCAAGATACAGAAATCCTTTTTGGTAGCTGCATAAGCCAGTACCTAAAACAAACGAAACTCCCGCCGCGCTTTAAAGCAAGTTCTCATGTTCCATTCCTTTCTGAAATCTCTCCCCTCTCCTGCAGCAATCCTACATAATCCCTTAAATGAATTATATTACTCCCACGGTTTTTCGTGCACCCTTCTTCTGCCTTTGCTTTTTCTACCTTGGATTAAGTTCCACCCGTCCCCGTCAGAGATCTCTGCTGTCGCACCAAAGTCGGGGCTTTTAACACGCTCTGCCCAAAATAGCTGTATGAAATAGTGAGTAGTTGATGAAGATAATGGCAAGAGAAGTAGGTTAAGAGAAGATGGAAAGAGTCTATCTCGCAAATGCTAACATACCTATCGATTATAAAAGTAAAACATTTGTGGAGCATTTGCCATCTCTTAACTAGGTAAGAATTAATTTAAATAAACTACTTATATTTTATAAATCGCAGTCAGTAAACATTTGAAGTCACTATTGGAACTTAAACCATAAATGCAATAAATAATAAAATATTTATTATAGTAGCTTAATTAATACAGGCAGTGATATGTATAACCCCAGAATTACATCTTTACATATATATATATATATATATATATACATACATATTCGGTTTAGGAGGATAGGCCCATAAATTTCCGGCCTCGACGACAAGGATTACCGCCTTCACTAATCCTGATCTGTTAAGTAAGCAATTGCAGCTGTAACTTCCGCTCCGCAGTGCTCAGTTGTTAATATATAGCAGCATAAAGAAGGCTATGTGTAGAAGATTGTGACATGTTCAAAATGCAGTTTCGAGCTGTTATTAAGTTCTTCACAAAAGATGGACCTACTCCAAATGAAATTAAACAGCGATTGAACGGTGTATATGGGGAAGCACCCCCCTCATATTCTACCGTAAAAGAATGAACCAAACTTTTTCGAATGGGTCGAGAAAGCATCGAAAACGAAGAGTGTGCAGGTCGGCCCTTGAAGGTGCTCACTCCTGAAAACACCGCTCTTGTGAAGGGGGAAATTGTGGAAGACCAGCGGCTCAAAGTTACAGAAATAGCAGCAAGATTGGGCCTTTCTAATATAATAGTTCTTCGAATTATTCATGAACATTTATACATGAATAAGGTTAGTGCAAGATGGGTGTCTAGACTTCTTTCCTCAGTTCAAAAGCAGCAACGAGTCATCTATTGTCAGGAATTTTTGGAGCTCTGACGTGGCAACAAGAGAGAAATTCTGCAAACCATTGTTACAGGAGATGAAACTATGGTCCTCTACTATAATCCCTTGTCCAAAAGAGAATCAATGGAGTGGCGTAAACCTGGCGAAGCACCGCCTCTAAAGGCCAAGGTCACTCAGTCAACCAAGAAGATCATGACCACAATCCTTTGGGACTGTAAAGGAATTCTCCTCATTGATTCAAGGAGAGGAACACCACAGTAAATGGGGAGTACTATGCCGGCCTACTGCACAGAGTGCGTGCTTCCATCAAAGAGAAAAGGCGAGGAAAGCTGAGTGGTGGTGTGTGCCTTCTTCACGACAATATGCCTGTGCACACAGCTCTTGTTGCAAAGAAAGCTGTGAAGAAATGTGGCTTCAAGGAGTTCGATCATCCCCCCTACAGCCCAGATCTAGCTCCCAGTAACTATTTCCTCTTCTCGAAACTCAAGAAGAACCTTCGAGGTAAGAAAATTAAGTGTCACGAAGAAGTGAAAGTCAGAATGCTTGATTCGACCCACCTGCCCTTAGGTGTGGAGCGGACAGACAAAGGAAATACACCCATTCTTTTGGGGTTCTTGTGTGTATTGCGAAATATTTCTAGACAAATTTTAACACATTATAGCACAAGTCTAAAGACAACCTGAGCTACTCGCGGAATTTTGTATCATTGAAAGCTGGCGTTGCACCAATAAATATATTTTTGAACTTCTACAACAATAGCCTAAAGTGCTACACATGCAGATGCTCAAACGTCAAGCCGTTCATTTACATCAGTCATTTGTTTTCGCCCCTTCACACTTTACTGCCAGTTAGATTAGATATCTTTATAGGCATACTCACCGACACCCGATGACGGAAGTTACCCGTCAGAGCAATTAAAAAGTGGTGGGACGCACCGAGTTAATGCATTTTAAACTGATTCTAAACAACTTCCGGCGGGGTGTGCGCCAGATGTGTTCTGTTATTGTTCTTCACACGACACAATTTCAGCTCCCGACAAATATAGTAAAAGCAATATTCAAAATAAACATATGCATAAGTTTAAAGTTGAAGTATCGATACAATAATAATATAAAACACAATATTAACGAGAAAGACTATGCGAATGGTCATATACTAAAAATTAAAAAAATTATATTACCGAGTTGTTCTTATGATTTTTTCTAGGCTTTCACGGCCAGTGTTATAAAACAGTTAAAATGTTCCAGAAGTTTTGCCGTGGTCCTGATTTAATATGCTACCATAGCTTTCGCCGACTTCTGCTGTTGGCATCATCAGTGGACGCTGAACAACACCTGGCTGCTAAAAGACGACAGTAAAGATTCGCATCTGTTTGGTTTTAGAAGGTCGATCAATGTTACGTACGTAAGGGAAGGGAGAGGCGGGTTAGTGTTTGTTTTTAAGAATTACGTTCCATGTGCTACTCTGATATCCGCCGTCTCAGTTAAAAGTCGGTCCTGGTGGTGTAGTGGTTACCATACTTACCTCCTACACCCAAGATCGCGGGTTCGAACCCGGCCAGGACCGATGGATTTTTTCGGGCGTAAAAATCCTAAGTATGGCTTCCTTCGGAAAGGAAGTAAAGCCGTGGGTCCCGTGTCGTAGATTTACGGTATGTTAAAGAACCTCAAGCCTGAAAGAGAGGCCTCTGAGCAAAATTTGTCGGTCGTTTCACGCCCTGAGTTGAATGGGACGCTGATGACCTGAGATGTTAAAGAGCGTCCATAAATAAATCAATCAATCAATCAAGTCTCTGTTAAAAGTGTTTGTATCTTGTATTTCCAATGCCTCCCTTCTGGCTATTAACATGCAAATAATTATATTACATGAAAATATTTCATATTACATGAAAACATATACACTTTCTCTATATGCTACCAATCTTCCAGTTTACTACAAAGAGTGCAAAACTCTATCTCCTGTTCAGTTCGTAATATTTTGTGCTTTTCAAGTCTAGCTATATCTAATCGGTTCTTAAAATTCAAATTAGGTATTTTTTATTAGTGTTTTAACGCCCGTTTTTACGCCTAATGGACACGGGTGATACATGAGATGAAATTATATATTGGGAAAGGATTTTATTTTTTAGGAAAGAAACGTTCCAGGCCTAAGTTTAGGGTAGCTCCCCGGCATTTGCCATTAATGAGAACTGAGGAAAACCTGGAAAAAAAACTCAGTCAGGAAAGACGGTCCTGGCGGTATTCGAAGCCCAGACCTCCCGCTCAGAGTCCGCGCCTTAACGACCTCGGCCATCCATGGCGGTGCGGTAGTAACTGATGATACATGAAATGAAATGGTAAATTGGGAACGGTTCTTTTTTTTAAGGAAGGAAGCGTTCCAGGCCTCGATTTACGGTACCTTCCCTGCAGGTAGAAAAACCTGGGAAAAAAAAAACCCTCAGTCAGGGAGGACGGTCCTGGCGGTATTCGAACCTCAGACCTCTTGCTCACAAGTCCGCGCCTTAACGACTTCAGCCACCTGTGGCGGTAAGTTATGTATGTATAATTTCTCTTCCCAAGATACAAGAAGAAAGATATACCATTATTTTAATAGTGTTTAACGTCCGTTTTAACTACCGAGGCATTACAGCCATTGGACACTGATGAATTTATGATGCATGAAATTAAATTATAAACTGGGAAAGGATTTTTTTAAAAGAAGGGATGCTTTCAAGGCCTAAGTTTAGAGTACCTCCCAGGCATTTGCCATTTATGAAGCTGAGGAAAACCTAGAAAAAAGAAACCTCAGTCAGGTAGGACGATCGAACTCCAGACATTCCCCTCACAAATTCGCGCCTTAACTATTTCGGTCAGCCGTGGCTGTGCTGATATCATTACTATTGATAATTTTGAGGTAAATTTTTTCATGTAAGTTGATAAATAAGTAATTCATAAACATATTTCAGTGAAGGGGTTCAGTTCATTAAGTAATTTATCTTTGTCACATCTAAAAGTTAACAAGGCCAGAAATTTTAGAGATGTTACCTTATATATGTAAATTAATTTAAAACAAAACCAATAAATATGACTCTATGTGGGGTCTTTAAAATAATCTAATGAACCCGCACGCTGTACTTGGCGAGACAGCCGGTTTTATCTTCATTAGCTATACAATTCACCTCATAACATTCTGACTGTTCGTAAATCTCTAGTCCTCGACGCCGACGTGAAGCATAACCATTAGTAACGGCCTGAGATGAGCTGTAAAATGCATCTCCCGTCGCTAATTGGTCCAAGATCCTCGCTGACACGCTTTCCCCATATAAGTACAGGTCGTAAATAAGTGTAAAGGTCTGTTTTTATATGAGCATGGTAACTCTATAATGTGAGGTTAGATATGCAAGGGTAGGCATGGGGAGTTATGACTGTTTGCCCTCTTGCTGTTTCTTTGTTACTAGCGACACTGAGATCTGAGTTCGATGTTCCTAGAAGTGATTTACTTTTGTCAAACCTATTTCTCGATCCCACTTAATTAATATTTTTACTTGGTGCTTATTTTATCTCATTAGAATACTGAAATCTACAAATGGTGGAATGAAAGTATGAGATAGATTCAATTAATTAGGACAATTTTTCTTACAGTAATTTCAAACTGGAATTAATTATCGTCTCTTCTTTTCCCATAACGAATTAGGTCCTGCCTGTTCCGATCTCAACTTTTGTTTCTATCCATTTGGGGGGGGGGGTGCAGCGGTTTTTAATGTGATGTTGGAGGGGTCCCGCTCCGTACCCCGGGTCTTTCAGGGTCCGAAGTCCTTACTGGTAACGGAATGAGGGTGATGGAAGAAAGAGGTTCAAATCACACGATAATTCCTTTCATTAAACGACTAGGAGTATTTATTCACACGACACTTTGTTGTCGACCACCTGGTCCGTTACCTCTATGACTTTAAGGCCAAGAGCTGCATACGCTGCTTGAAGTGGCATCTGTGTACCTCTTGCCCACACTCTCCTACTGTATCTGGAACCGTGTCCTAGTAATTACTCTACTATACTGACCGGAAATGTCCTTACTGTCCTGTCCTCTACTATACGGCACTGACGAAGAAGAAGCAGATGATGAAGATATCGAGGATGGCGTGTTTTCCACTTATATACTAAATTCAAAGTGTCCCCACATGGTCACAAGAGCTCACGGGGTCCATTGCCTAGCGCCCATAGAGTCTGAGCCTTCAAAATATTAAAATCTTATTGGTGAGCTCTTTTTCTCCCAAACACGCTCTGTTTAAATTTGTCAACTCTTTGACTTCCTCATTGGAGAGCTCATGATCATTCAATGTAATGACTTCATCGCCAACACCTGTTCATTTTCTAACTTTAACGAATTTCGGAGCATCTCCAGCAACTAAAGATACAAAATACCTGTTGTTCGAACACCTGCATGCACTTAGCTTTGTCACAACAGAGAGACCCACAGTAAGTGCGAGCACCTCTCGTCAAGGAGTTATACGTCCATGGAGGCTTTGAATACATTTTTGTGATACATTAAACGTTCCTGGTTGTTGCTACAGGCATTGCAACATTTAATAATTATTACTATTTAAATTATATAATATGTTCACTCTAGGGCACGAGTGGGCGTGAGGACCTGTCACAGGTTATGTGTGAATCTTATATTACTATTGATTCGTTTTATTTACGGACGGTCTTTAATATCCCAGGTCATTAGCGTACAATTCAAATCAGGGCATGAAAATCCGATAATTTTTGCTCAGAGGCCTCTTCTTTCAGGCTTGATGTTCTCATTCGTGCCGTAAATCTACGACATGGAAACCACGGCTTTACTTCCCTCCCGAAGGAAGTCATGCTTAGCATTTTTACGCCCTTGTCCGGATTGAATCCGTGATCTTGGGTTTACTCTCTGAAAGAAAGGCACCTGTAAGATTCAATGAGGGCCAAAATATAAACCTTTTTGAGTTTGTTTTATAATAATTCAATGCTTAATACTTTTCTAGTACTAAACTGAACGGTAACCGAAAAAAAAAAGTTCCTTGACCACGTTACTCACCAATATCCGCTGCCTCTTTAACTGAATTTTGGTTATTTTTTGTAGTAAGTCAATAAATAACAGCTATTTATTTCTGCCGAAAATTGTAAAATCTTTTACATGTATGTCCCTTCTGCAAAGGTCACAGCCAATGTGTCCTAAACCGCAGGAACATAATTTCTGACCAAGACAATAGCACAGAGTCTGTACACTATCCAGTCCGGTGGTTAAGCCCGTTATTTTTGGCGCTGGTCATAAATTACAAAAAACCGCTCGTTACATGAGCATACGAAATGTAATATTTCTCTGAAATGTATAAATCATTGTAAAATACCGCACAGCTTATGCACACGTGTTTGTTTGTTTTGCGTGCGCGCCTGCGGAGGGGGTGGGTGGGGCGGCGTACAACCACAAAATGATAACAAGTTTTCTTTCAAAGTACCAATAAAGAATTCGGGCTGGGCTCATATATAACGCTGTCTGCCTTGATTGCCACATGAGAAGAGCATTAAAATTTATGTGTGTATTTAATTTGCTTACTTAAGTATGCATGATCTCAAAAGCAAACATCGCATTAAATTTCCGCCGGAGATGCGTGACGCTGCAGCAGAAAACTGTAGAACAGGTTAAAAAGAAGATATATACACATATATTTATTTACATATATATATGATTCCAAACCCTGACGTTAAATGTATGAAAATGTATATAAAATTAATGGCAATTTTAAATACTTTGAGATCTACCGGGTGTTAACAAATCACACTGTAATAATTTCAGAGACATTGAATCCACGAGGGTAGGTCCATAAGTTTCCGGCCTAACCGTTTTCTAAGTATGATAAAAACAAAAACTATATTTCAATTTTTAGTATAGTTACCCTTTATTGCAATACACCCCTAACTTCTTTGAATTAACATTTCAACCCTCCCTCACAAAAAATAGTCAGAAGTCTTGTATGCAAAATGGGAATAAACAGCACCCATCGCTTCTTCGTCACACTTAAATTTCCTTTCTCAAAGGTCCTTCTGGCGTTTTGAGAAGAATAAATAGTCACTGGGAGCTATATCTGGGCTGTTGGGTGGATGGTCGATCTCCTTGAAGCCACATTTCTCCACAGCTTCCTTCGCGATAAGCGCGTTGTCGTGAAAAAGACGCACACCACCACTCAGCTTTTCTCTTTAATGGAAGCACATAATCTGTGCAGTAGGTCAGCATAGTACTCCCCATTTACTGTGACGCTTCTCTGCTCGAAGCCCATGAAAAGTATTCCTTCACAATCCCAAAAGATTGTGACCATGATATTCTTGGTTGACTGAGAGATCTTGGCCGTTAGAGGCGGTACTTCGCCCGGTTTACGCCACTCCATTGATTCTCTTTTGGACAAGGGATCATAGTAGAGGACCATAGTTTCATCTCCTATAACAATGGTTTGCAGAACTTCTCTCTCGTCGCCACGGCAGAGCTCCAAAAAATGCCTGACAACAGATGACTAGTAACTGCTTTTGGATTGAGGAAAGAAGTCTAGGCACCCATCTTGCACTAACCTTATTCGTGTTTAAATGTTCATGAATAATTCGAAGAACTGCCGTTTTAGAAAGGCCCAACCTTTCTGCTATTTCTGTAACTTTGAGCCGCCGGTCTTCCCTAAATTCTCCTTCCACAAGAGCGATGTTTTCAGGAGTGAGTACCTCCAAGGGATGATCTGCACGCTCTTCGTCTTCAGTGCTTTCTCGACCCATTCGAAAAAATTTGGCCCATTCTTTTACGGTAGAATATGAGGGGAATGACCCCCATATACACCATCCAATCGCTGTTTAATTTCATTTGGAGTAAGTCCTTTTTTTTGTGAAGAACTTAATGACAGATGGAAACTCCATTTGGAACATGTCACAAACTTCTACACATAGTCATCTTTATGCAACTATATCTGAACAACTGAACATAGCGGAAGTTACAACTACAATTATTTAGTTAACAAATAAGGTATGACACCAGATAAGGCTTTTGTGAAGGCCGATAATCCTTATCAGTGAGGCCGGAAATTCATGTACCTACCCTCGCACTGTACATAACACCCAGTCTTCCAGACTGTATTAAATAGTGACCTAGTAGAACAGAATAACGCTCATGCAAAGCACTTGCTAACACAGTCTCTCACTTTAAGTACAAGCTACTACCTGACCATGCATTTTACCGCCTCACGACTGCCCCCTCCCCAGTACACCTAACTCTGTCAACCCTTAACTCAATAATCTCACTGCAACTGTTGAAGTAAGTGTGAAACTACTCGAAAATAATTTGTGAACTCTTGAAGAAAACAGGAAAAGTGAAAAGACAAACGATTTCACTGAAATAAAACAAGAAGCAAACATCTAGTGGCTTTGAAGGTGTTCTTCACTGCTTTCAGTCAACAAAAATGACTCTCTTTTTGGGACGAAATGTGACCTGAGATGTAAAGAGAATTCTCTATAACAACCGGGAGCGATCTGGCGTAACAAACGTTTAGGCGAAATACTGTCAAGAAACTGTCAAAATTTAAGATGCTTTAGTATTGGCAACAGGGTTTTATGTACACCAAGAAACGTCAGCAGTGTTTCTCATTCATACATATGTTTTATTATACCCAATCAACTTCACAGTAAATAGACTAGCCTACCCAACGGTCCTCCCATGCTGAATCCCGCTGATGTTCTCCAAACAGGAAGAGCACAGCTGGATGTGCTCGCGGCTGTACAGCACTACAGTTCTGCAGTGCGGGGACTCAGCTTTGCATGATGGGTCAAAGACAGTGTGTGCCCGACGTGTCTTACCCGGATCACCCTAGTGTCAGCTTCCTGGCAAAGGATACTTGGTGAATTAGCGCGAGGGACAGTATAGCGCCTAAGACTGTGCTTCATATCCTGAAAGGCCGTCTTGGTATACAAAAACTGCATCGTGATGGGTTCCGAGCCTTTATCGGAATTGTAGAAACGGCAACGGTCCCACTTGGAACGCTAAGAGCGCGAAGGGGAGAAGTTAGCAACGGTGGATGAGACATGGGTCCGGTTATGTGAGCCCCAATCTTAAACGCCAATCCAACGAATGGTATCACGGGTGTTCAAGAACCGCTGCGTCTTGAGATCAGCAATGTGTAAGAAGTGACGACACTTTCTGCAAAAGTCCTCCTATCAAGCCCACATGCATGTCTCACAACCGGTGGCTGATTTATATGTTCAATGCTTTATCATCCTCCATACTCCCCGTGCTTAAGCCCCAGCGATTTTAATTTGATTCCGAATATGAAGGAACCGCTGCCTGGCTTCCGAACTGTTGCCGACCTTCTGCTAGCAATAGACCGCTCCACTCGACCACCAGAGAACAGGAGTTGCTATTGACGGCTTCCACATTGCGGGCAACAGGTGTTGCATATGTAGGGACTACACTGAGGGAATAAAACGGGCTCCCCTGGGACCAGCCCGGTGCCGATGGCCTTTTGCTTTAGGAGGTTCCTAGGTAGACCGACTGCCGTTCGGCTGTAGGCAAGTAACGCTGATCAGACTTGCACTGGTCGGTCGGCCTGACCTAGCCACAGCCTACTCATTCGTTAACAGAAGTTGACCAGCGAGTAACCAGAGCATTTAGGGAATTCACCAACTTCCTCTGGGACGAACAGCGCTTGAGGACTAAACTTCTGCCAAATGGTAGCGCCATCCCAAGTGGCACACTGCAGCCGCAGGTACCCAAATTACCGTGAGTCGCGGGACTACCCCAGAGTCCAACCCATTGGGACACTCACCGAAGGGAGAGGCTCGAATAGTCCTGCCCTGTGTAATGTCAGAAGTGCCACGGGCACTCAGGGGCCGCAGAACCCGCACCTGGAACACCTGAAGAGCCCCTCCACTGAGTGAATGTAAATATGTATCGGCTATAATTAATATTACCCACCCTCGTACATTTGAAGCTGCAAGGAAAACCGCCAGCACTAGTCATTAGGAAAGAGGTTATTCTTCATGATAACGCCCGGCCACACATCTAGCAAAGAATAGTACAAAAGTTGAATGAAATGGGCTACGAAATTTTACCTTGCCCAGCATATTCAGTCAATCTTTCAGTAAATGAATTTCACTGCTCAAACACCTAAACAATTTCTTCAAGAATAGTTTTTTCAGAACAAAAAAACTTGCTGTGACAGAATTAAAAATTTCAACGGTTCTAGAAGCCACAATTTGTATCGAAATGGTGTAAATAATTTTTCTACTTATAGACAAAAAGGTGTAAATGCGTATGATGGTTGTCTTGTTTAATACTTTTGTAATTTAAAATCACAAAATCGTCCTTAATATATGAACTGACAGCGTTTTATTTTCATTCATATGTTTCGCAAGATAAACACTTTGGAGTATGCTATTGCTGTGAATGTTTTTCCCTTTAAAATTACGCACACAAAATATTTATTTTTCAATCCATAACGCAACTTTTCCGTTAATTTACTACTGCAGCCGGTGAAAAGACGGAACATACTTGGAAACTGGGAGATACAAGGCAGATTTCTTCCGAGTTTATAATCCTACGAAGAAAACGATAAAAAACCAACTGGCTAGAAACCTTATTATTTCCAGATCAAGCGAGGAAAGGAGGATGGGATGAGAGACTTATGGAAATATTGATGTTACAAGGGAGGCAGAAAATAAAAGTGCACGTTTGAATGGCCTACTTTCCACAGAAGTTCTTTTACAATGTGCGGTTTGCTTTGCTTGAGAGTCGGGCATAAATTCACTTATCTTCTTGCCTAGCAACTAGGACAAATGAAAGTTTCCCTTGTCAAATAGCACGAATATAAAAAAACAAAAGAATTTATGCATCAGTTTTAGTTAGTTTTAGATACTTCAAGTGAATAAAACTGGCGCATATAATAAATATTTCTTAGCAAATGTTTCCTTGTAACGAAAGTGTATTCCGGATATATTTATAATAAACTGAACCAAAAATTGAAATAGCAGCAAGTGATTGGGTACATAATTCGCTGGTTCCCTTTCTCAATAGTTTGCCGCAAGTTCCAAACGTTAACGCCTGAGTGACCCCGCTTGATAAGCGAGTGACAAGGTAACATTTTTGTTTCGAGATAACATGGTAATAATAATTTACAAGGGCTGAACACCAAATATATTATTTTTATATAATACATAAATTGTAAACCCCAATCGGCCGTACTTTCAGTGTTTACCGGATATATGTAGCTGTTAAGACGATGTGGTATTTTTCACTTCTTTCGGTACCTCCCCACCCGCTTGGGGACAGACATATGTGCCGTACAAATAACTTTTACCGTTAGTGCTATAGAACAATTTTACAGCTTGATCCAGATTGATAGTATCCTTGAACCAAAATTTTCATTCATTTTTCTATCAAGAAGACGCACAAGTTCCTATCAAAATATTCCCGGACTATCGCTTATATTCAACAATTTTAATTGTAAATTAAACCAAAACGTTCAATTCATTTATGTACCAAAAAGATACACGAGGTACTATAAAAATTTTTAGGATATCGCCTATATTCAACAATTTTGATTGTATACTAGAACCAAAAGTTTCATTCATTTATGAACCACGAAGACGCACGAGGTACTGTCAAAAATTTTCAGGACTATCGCCTATATTTAACAATTTTCATTGTATAATTAAACCAAAACTTTCAATTTATTTTTGTACCAAGAAGATACATGAGGTGCTATCAAAAAATTCCAGGACTATCACCTATATTTAACAATTTTCAATGTATAAATAAATCCAAAACCTTAAATTCATTTATGTACCAAGAAGACGCACGAGGTACTATCAAAAAATTCCAGGATTATTGCCTATAGTAAACAATTTTGTCACAATTCTCGTGTGCAGCGCTATTCCGCTTTCAGCGCATTTTCCACATTGTTAAAACTCTCTGAAAATACTCTTCTCGAACCACATCAAGTACCTACTGCGATTCGAGCTGAATTTCGTTCACGGAGTCAAAACGAAAAATCACTGCAAAAGGAAGAAGTTCAGGGGTCCAAATCTGGCTAATAGTGTGAATGAAAAAGAGTAATCAGTTCAGAAACTCGTTCGTTAGTAACTCTTTATGAACGGGTGCGTTGTTATGATGGAGCTTTCAACTTTCCTCCCGTCACATTTCAGTTCATTTGCCCCAAATATTCTCTCTCAGAATGTTAGCAATGTCCTGGACGGTTTTCCAAAGATTTTCACGCATAAATCCTCTACGTTTTACCACTTTTCCCACGTTTGTGCTCATTGACTGTTGCAATGACCTCTCTTCAACATACAGCAATGTTTGGCCAATCAAAACACTTCAAACGACGCATTCCTTCATTGCCAAAAGTTGAATGATTTTAAACGTCTCTGCTCCAGATTTTCCCAGTTTGAAGCAAAATTTTATGTTAACTCTGATCTAAGTGGCAGTCCATTATGAAATCGCCAATTACTCCCTACAGGTTGTGACGAAAACTTGTACAGCTTCCGATGAATCAGCCCACTAAGCATAAGCGTTAATCCACCAGAGCTCGGAAGTTCAGGCACTTATTTTCGTTAAAATAGACAGACAAAAAGATACTTAAAAATATATAATATTATAATTAAAATAGATATTTTAACAGTGAACACAGAGAGGAATATATCTCATTATTAATGAAAATAGATAGAAAGATATTTAATACTTTGTCACATAATTAAAATGTTTAACTTTACTTTTCTTGGTTAAAAGCAACAAGAAAATGCTTTTCAAGGTGTCAACTGTCATAGTCAGCCGCTTGTCAGAGAGAACATTTTTCATCATGGAAAAAGAACGTTCTACTTCCACTGAAGTGATTGAAGCATATTTAAAACAAGTTATTCCGTAAGCATTCATACCAGTTACAACAAAACATTCACCTTTCAGGACATGATGGATATGCTGATCAACACAAAGTAAAGTAGTTTTGAATAGTCCTGAATAGTGTTTCTCTTACTTCCGTACTGAACACAATGGAGGGGACGGTTTATTGAACAGCTGCATCGCTCTCATCTTTCTCACTTGCAGTTGTTTGTTACATTTATACAGCCGAGAAGTTACCCCTAATACAAATTTCCCAGTGAAAAGTGAACAACGTGGGTATGTGAAAATATCACTTCTCAGAAAATGCCATACACAGCTAAGGATGCCCTGCCCTATAGAACATTGGCGAGGTGGATAGAGGACTTCAAACGGGGCAGAACGTCGCCCTGTCACGCAGTGGAATTCCTGTGTCCGCTGAGAAGATGTACATGTGATGGTGGAAGGAAAATAATATACATATTAATTACCAAGGGAGTATTTTGTTATAGTTACACAGTTTCAACATATAACACGTAAAAAGTTTAGTGAAGTGTTGAGATAAGAAAAATATAGTGATTAAAGTTAGATAAAAATATTAAATTTGATAAAATTTATAAAATTATTAAAAGGTTAATAATAATAATAATAATAATAATAATAATAATAATAATAATAATATACTTAAACTTAAAGGAAGCGAATTATAGAATTAGATATTAGGGTAGAAACTGTACAGTATGTAGCTAAAATTGTTTTATATACATAATTAACAACAATTTATGTAACTTATTTGCGACATAGAAGAAATAAACTTAAGGTAAGTTATAATTGTACTGCATACCAGTACACATTTTCGCCGGAAACTGGTGGAACAGTTTTTATTCTCATTTAGTAGTAAATACTAGTGTTGTTTGATAATTTGTAGTTTGTTTTAACAGCTGATTACCAGTTGTAGGTCAGTGCTGGCTACCAGCATGTATGGGAACTTATAATTTAGTTTAGTTTCACGTATATGTTAAAATTGATATTCTTTTAGTACTTTTTCCTTTGTTCTTTCCCTATTTTATTATAATTATTATTTTAATCATTTTTATTCTGAGTTAGCTTTCAGATTTAAATAAATCTGAATAATAACAATGTAACAAAAGTACAAATGCAATTTTTCTAATAAAGAATAAAAGTTCTGGAATTTACGTCCCGATGTAGGAAACAATGTACCGAAATGTAGTATTACATGTTTTTATTTTATTGTATTTTATTTATTTTGATGGTGGAAGAGCGCTTATGTGATTATAGCCGCTGGACACTTGAACAAACAGGAGTTACGGCAAAAACAGTGCAGTGCATTTTACTGGAGAATCTGAACATGTGGAAAGTGGATGCCACGTCAATAAGTGAGGTACAGAAACGGACTCACTACGAGGTTTCAGGAGGAAGGAATCGCATCATTGTAACTGATGGAACGTGAGAAAGGACGTATGAACCAGAACCCAAGCGACGGTGCAGTGAATGACATCATTGTGGGTATGACAGTCAAGCTGTGCTTGTGTGTCATTCAGTGTGTGAGGTGACCGCTGTGAATTCCCAGACCTGTGAATTGCAGCTCTTTTTGGTGTCTCAATGCCGCGGAGAAATGCTATTTTCACATACGCACGTTGTTCCATCTTATGATATTCCTGGCCACTGTTGCTCACCAACTGAATTGGAGGCGCTGAGAAATTTATCCATACAGCAAGAAAGATCTGAGTGGTATGCGGCAATGATGGTGGGGAGAGTCGAAGGTGTGATCTGCCCAAGTACAGCCAGATAACAAGGCTTTCAAGTTCAACGGTATAATAGCTCAGACGGTTAGAGCGTCATGCTATAATTGTGAAGATAGTAGTTTCGAATCTTCAGATCCTGATGTTTTTTTTAAAGGCGATTTGGAACCTTTCCAATGATTTACTCGCTAACATAGTACCACTAACACAATGTGCACTATAAGTTGATATTAATGATTTTTTTCTGCAGGAATCAAAGGAGATTTGCCACCATACCCGCCCCTATCAATTTCAATTTTCGAAAAGGAGTGGCCACTCAAACAGTGTGTGCTATCTCCCGCTCGCAAGTTGCTCGGGACTGCAGCTCTACCGCACCAGCAGGACCAGATCTTTCTTGCTGTATGGGTAAGTTGCTGAGACAAGCCGTATACCATCTGGTGACTTCATTCAAGAGTACGCTTTCAATCGTATGTCTGTTTTTTCGTGTTGCCCCTTGCTGGCGAGAAATAAAGAAAAATAGTTGACAAGACTAATGACTTACCCCTCGTACAATACAAATATATTTAATTTACTAAAAAGCAGATAATGTCGACATGAGCGCAACGCCGCTTGACCAAGGTCGGTATGTTCCAGCACTATTACAAAGACAACAACAGTTTTTTTGTTACGACAACAAAAACCACAGGCAATAGGTGCGCTAGTGAAGTAAATTTTCTCTTATAAAGTGCATTAATATTTCACAAAAATAAAGTCTACAGAAATAATAAATATAGTATACAGGAACTTTAAGAAATATTTACCCGCTCAAGTTTATTTACCTGCAAGTAAATACAAATGTCGTTAAAATACGTCAGACTGCACAAGATTATATTTCCAACGACTATGTGTAGCTAATTTTATATAAAACTAGGAGCAAAGTGCCCATTAAGGTTAAAGGCTTAACAGCGTAACTAACATTTTTTTATTAATTTTTACTGACCAATTGAAATATGTCTCAATTTGAACTTGGCGATATCGGATCACAATAATACGAACGAAGGCTTTGCTTGCTTTGCGCAGGCGTAGTATTTTCTAATAACTCTCAGGGAGAGGTGAAGGGGGCCCTAACTGCATAGGCTTAATCTACCCTGTTTTGTGGAACCTAAAGCCCAATATTCAGCATATATCATTTTAACGCATAACAATTTTATGTGTATTTTGGTAATATGGAATAGAGTAGTTATATTATTTTAACACTATTTTTAAAACTGATTCTTAAATTAACTAAAAATACTTCAGTATACGCGGATCGTGCAATATGTTGGTAACTCTTTCTTTACAACTGTTTTCCCTTCATTTCTACGTAATTGTCAACGGCAGTGGAACGGCGCGATATATTAACAGCATTATGTTGAAAAGAGTGTTAAAATTTTAGTGAAACATCAAGAATTTATTCAAGAGGTGTGTACAGAAAAAGGACCGGAGAATTTTCCTTCACGGGTCCGTACCATGTGCAGTTAGCCGCAGTTAGTAGAGCTTTGCAATTTTTGTCCCGTTCCTACGTTTGAAAGTCAGACAGGGAGATGGAGGGGAGGTTAATATGAGTTTAACTCTAGTTTTATTTTTTTTAATAGATTTGTTTACGAGCACTCTTTATCAGCTCAGGTCATCAGCGTCCCATTCAAATCAAGGCGTGAAATAGCCGTCAAATTTTCCTCAGAGGCCTCTACTTTCAGGCTTAAGGTCCTTTATCGTGCTGTAAATGTACGACACGGGAACCGCGGCTTTACTTCCCTTCCGAAAGAAACCATACTTAGGATTTTTACGCCCCGAAAAAATCCGCCGCTTCTTGGCGAGTTTGTATCCGCGATCTTGGGTTTAGAAGGCAAGTATGGTTACCGCTACATCAACATTTAAATAAAGTTTACCATACATTATTAAAACAAATTCATTTCCATTATATTAAATATATGAAACTAATTATATTCATTTATAACCGCGGATGCTGGTACAATACTATCTAACCTTAATAACACTTACCAAATCTAAATCTACTTAATGTCAATAGTAATTCACACCGGGACAGACATGAGTTTAGCTCTAGGAACGTACGAACACTGTGCGACAGAGTATTAGTATTCATAGAAGGTGAAATACAGTATATCAAATACGTTATATGACTCATTTCACATATTATGTTCCCCAAAGAGGCCTCTGAGCAAAATTTATGGGCCGATTCATGCCCTGAATTTAATGGGACGCTTATGACCCGAGATGTTAAAGAGCGTCAGTAAATAAACCAAATAAATTTTAAAAAAAAAAAACTCCGGAATATTTTTCTGCAGCCGTTACGCAAGCCATTTGACAGATGAACAGAAGTGATACTTTTAATGCAATAGCACACCTGCGACTAGGTTATTGAAAAGCAGTGAGGTTATACTAAAGGACTATTAAGAGATGCTGTCAAAAAACTAAACGTGTTTATAAAAATGATTCTCGTATCAGTGTCATTCAGTGACTGCCGTCCGTCACGGGTGGCCGTGGTCGTTTGGGCATGAAATCACGAGCGGGAGGTTTGGAGTTCGATTCAGCACCTGACTGTCTTCGTTGACTGAAGTGTTTTCCAGTTTTTCCTCAGTCCTCATAAGTGTTAAATGCCGCGAATATACACTGAAACGTTTCCTTCCTTAAAAAAAAAAAAACACTTTCCTAATACATAATTTATTTCATGTATCATCAGTGTCACCTCCTGTGATGCCTCAGTAGTAAAAACGAGCGTTAAACTCTATTAAAAAAAGTGACTGCTGAAATCAAATCAACTACTTCCATATATAAGTAGTTTTTGGATAAAGGCATGGAATCAGTGACACCACGATAATGAGTCAACATTTAAATGTCTCCAAAAATGTCCTATCTTGTCTCACTGACTATCAAAAATAAATCTGTATTGGTTAAATGATTACGTTCAACTGTAGAAAATTAACGACCATGTTTGCTGAATAGCCTCCTAGAGGTCTTCAAACAATTAAAGATCAAAGAATTTCTTGTTGCATAACGTTGAAGGAAGAATACTGCAAGAGCACTGGAGGTTTTGACAAAGTTCCAAGTTACCAATTCGATTATAATCGATAGTTTTAGCAAATGAGGCACTGTTTGGTACTTCATTTGTTCTTTAAAAAATCATGAAGAGCATATCTGATGATTAGGAAGGTAGGCTACACAAAACCTAACCGGTTATAAATCTTTAAAGAAGACCCGGACTTCGTTCGGAAGACAGTAAGTTATTCCTTTACGGAGATAGATGCTTGCAATAAGATATTTATCTTATCTCTACTAAGAGGCTTTCCTTCGAAACCTGAGAAGAGGATGCAGTAGAACTGGGGAGATGACTAATCCTCCCTTAGAATTTATAACAAGAAAATAAAAAAGAATTTCTTCCAAACTGTGAACGTCAATTGGTGGTAATCTTGAGATCTGGCAAAGAGAATAGTGGATGACAACGTGATTTCCTAGTACATTAGAGCTAATCCATTTCAACAAAAGTCCGGCTGTCTGTCGGGCCAACCTTTCCTCTGTTAGGAGCTGACACGTCGAGCAGAGTAGCAGGCCTATAAAAAAAAAATGCAACCGGTTCTAAGTGCCGCTGTTTTTAGTTTAACTGATGGTACAATTTTATGTGCTGTGATAGACAGTTGAATAAATGTTTATGTGTGTTCTATCGCATGTCAATAAAATCAATAGGTTTTTTTTTTTAAAAAAAAGTACTAAACAGCAACAGGTGTCACTATTGTAGATGCGTAAAAATCACTAGCACTAAAAAGATTATTGTTTAATTTCATAAAAATTTAGGTAAACTCCGTCCATTTAAACATCATAGGGTTGCTGTGCTTTATCCAGTCGGCGCGAGTTCCAGAGTCGATGAATTTTTGAGACGTTAAAATCCTAATGACTACCTTGGGAAGGGAAGTAAAGCCAAAAAAGAACCTCAAGCCTGAAAGAAGGGGCCTCTGAGAAAAATTTATCGACTGTTTCACGTCTTGAATTGAATGGGACGCTGATGACCTGAGATGTTAAAGAGCGTTCGTAAATAAAACAAATCAACAAAAATTCCACAAGGAAAATGTTACTCCCTAACCACAAATTTTTGTACGAAAGGTTTAATGCACACCAGTTTCATCATTAACTTAAAAATTAGCATCATGTACATTATTTACCTACTCCTCCTTTAATTACTACTATTTAGGAAATGTAAACGTGGTATTATGTCGTGTGCTGTCATAATTAAGACGTACAAGAGCAAGCCATGTTGTACTAAATACTTTCTATTACACAAGTCTCTGGTGTGATTTCACTAAATCAATATTAACGCAAAAAAAACAACTAAAGTAGTAACACTCTACTGTTGATTTATTTACAACTATAAATCACTATTTTAAACCAGATTACTGCAACAGAGCAAATAAACAAACCCATGTGTTAATAGCAGCAACATGACCGACTCAGTACGGGTGCTGTCTTGCATAACTTCGCTCATTAAAACTCTCATCATCGCAATTCAAAGCCCACTTCATAGTTCTTTGGGATCTTTCATTTTATTGCTAACTGACACTGCCATATACCATGGTAGATTAAAGAAATACGGAAAATGTCCTCGTAACCACAAACCTTGGTAACAAACGTTTAATACACATTACAAATACAGTTTTATCATTAACTTCATTTTATATGTCATAATTAAGACATACAAGAGCAACTCATGCTGTACTAACACGTTTTATTATACACAAGTTCCTGGTGTGATTTCAGTAAATCAATATTACTTAATAAAAACACCCTATTGTTTATTTACTTATAACTGTAAGACATTGTATTAAACCATGTAACTGCAACGAAACCAAATTATTAAACCCATGTAATTAACAGCATTAACCACATTTTCCCCCATTTTGTTACTACCTATACTTATATTGGGGTCTGGTAAATATTGTGCAGACCAAATAGATCGATTAAAACTTTCTTTGTAGAAGATATCAGTGGAAATTAGCATCATGTCTCAGAGAAATACGTAAATTCGAGGGAGGTGATGATAGGCAGAAATCGACACCCAGTACAAATATTCTCAGTTGTAAGACTGAAAGGTTGTAACTTAAAGTAGAGCGATATTTTATGTGATACATAGATATTAATACATAAATATACGTTCATGTAACTCGTACTATAAATTTCATCCGCTGTTCTATCATTTGTTTCGTATTAGCTTTCGCAAATGTCATGAAAACATGGAAGAGTGTTCGGTACTACAGGTGTTACAGATTTCACAACCACAACAAAGTAGCTGGAAAGACCACCCTTTGCACTGTACATCCGCTCTTGCTTTGATCCTGGGATTAACGCCCGCAAGCCGTTTTTTCGCTCTCTCTCTCTCTTTTGTAGCATGCCTGTGCGGTGGGGTTATCAGGAGGCCATGACTAGGTGCAATGTTTAATGTGTTTGCATAGGGGCGGCGCTGTCTTGTGTTACATGCTTTGTGTCTCTCTAGTGTTTCCGATTACAAGGCCTCGTCGATGGATTAGCATTCGGGAGAGCACAAGCGAAATGGTACCGACCTCGACTCCCCATGGTGTCAAAGCCTCTTATTGTGTATGCACTTTACACCCCCGTACTCCATGTATATGTTGATATTCGTTTACAATCCCCTAACAATGGACGCATTAACCCCCCATATTTTATTTACTTCCTTTCCGTAAATTCAGTTTCCAAAAGTAGTAATAATATACCAGTGGATTTTCCCCACAGAAAGTAAATACAGTATGCAGCAAAACAAACGACTCTATCCATCATTTGCTGTCCTAGGTATCACAGATATAAAGTATTGATTTATTGTATGTAATAGTTTGACACATGGTGAACTCGGTTTTGTATTGATTTCTAAAATTATATATCTCACGACAGAAGAGAAAAGTGTCGGTATTGGTAACTATACTTGCCTCCTAAACCCAAGATAGCTGGTTCAATCCCGGCCAGAATCGATGGATTTTTTTCAGGCGTAAAAATCCTAAGTGTGACTTCTTTCGGAAGGGAAGTAAAGCCGTTGGTCCCGTGTGGTACATTTACGGCACGAAAAAGAACCTCAAGCCCGAATAAAGAGGCTTTTGAGCAAAATTTGTCAGCCCACACCGTTCCCTTCTGCAACGATACTTTGGAGATCACCTAATTTCTCTTAAAACTCCATTACCGTATCCTGACTGCCCTCCGGATCTCACGGCCCCGGATAGCAACACACGGGGCATTTTAAAAGAATCAGTTTTCAGGACAGATGACCCACCTACTATTATTCCAACTACGCGAAAAGATAACAACGACATTTTGTGTTCTTACAGCAACCTTTGTTGATCAAGATATTCAACAATTTTCAGAAACGTTATGAACAACGTGTAGCATGTGAAGGTATACGTTTTGCATACATTCTGTACCAATTCCGTTACCAAACATTTCAGAGTCATTTATTTTGGCGCATACAGTATATAAAAGTTTTAATTTAGGTGTGAGATATTATTAATGATATTTTTATAGTTTGGCCTAACAAAAATGTTGAGGATAATATTTTAAGAACAATAAGATACAGTTGGCTATAATTTCTATTTCCATAATTATTCAATTAATTTCTTGAACTATTTTAATCTCAACCAACTTACTATACAAATATTTAATATCGTAAAAAATCAAGAAAGTAACAAAATGGAAAGTTTTTACAGATAATTTACATACCAAATGTGAACAATCACGGTCAAACAATGCGGAGTATACATTGCGAACTAAATTATAGCATATAAAATGATCAGTTACTACTACTTTTGTATTTATCCACTAAATTAATAATTAAGAATTTATTAAAATTAAAACAAAAGCAATTTATAGCAATGCATGTTGAGGCAACTCTTCTATTGTACAGTACATTTGCAGCTTTAGTTTATTGTTTTAGCTCTGGACTAGACTTCCTCTGTATAGAGGAAGTTGAAGAACCGCTTGAGGGATATGGATAGACAGCAGACAATTTCTGCAAGTGTAAGGAGATGATTTCGCTAGAAATACAATCTGAATCTAGAATGGAGCAGTAGGTTAAAATAGGGCCTAAACCTACTAGTTAGATAGCACGAGCATGGCAGATGATTGAAGTAAAGGTAGGGGAGAATGGAGGGAAAATTATCAGCCACACTTATTTATGGAATCGATCAGATGAAGATGGGCAGACAGGAAAGAGGAGAAGAAAATAGGTAAATTTCTGATGAAAATGAGACTGATAACAGGAAAGGAGGTTGCAAGATTCAAATTATAATGGATCCAATCTTTTGTGTGACATTCCTAATATTTTTTCTTTTCTTTTCTTTTATTGTTAAATATATTATTATTGTTGAGATATTTTAATGATATACTCCTGATTAGGATCAAGACTCAGAATCTCTCGATCAGTCAATCTTAACTCCAAATTTTCAGTTAAGTTCACTTCTTCTATCTCTCCAAATGCTGCTAAGTTTCTAGATATTGGTATCTCTTTATGCATTTGTTCTATTCTTATGTCCGTGCACATTAAGGGCACTAATTTATAACAATACCTTTATTTTGATAGCTTTCTTTCCTACAGATCAAAATATATAATTATTTTTCTATTTAAATCTATGGCCATCGTCTTTGTATAACTTTTCATCTCCTAACATCTATATTATAAACGTAACTCAAAAGACAAAAAATATACTTTTCACTTTTAGAATCTCTTATCACCCAGCACACAACAAAATTCCAATGCAAACCTAACACTTCTAACACTAAAACCATTAACCTTGTTACTACTTTGTGCCTGGAATTAAATGCATTAAATCTAATTTGAAACAATGCCACGATACTTTATCAATGCATCCATCTTTAAGTATTTTTCTAAATTTGTACCCCGCCTTACTTTTAGAACACCCCCTAGCCTTAAAAGTATATTTTGCCCCAACCTATCACCTTGCAAATTACCTCGTTCCATTGCAGGGTCATGTCAACGCCCTAAATGTAAAACCTGTGCGCTAATTATGCCTTGTCATTCATTCCACAGCCCTAATTTATCCAGAGAATTCAATATTTCTTCATTTGCTACCAGTTATTCCAAGAACGTCGTGTATATGTAAGTTTTGCACAGCATTTTATATTGGTTTAACTTCTACTGTTGTTTCGCTACGTATGAACAATCATAGACGTTCTGTTGAAACCAAGTCTCCCTTGTCGGTTGCCCAACATGCCTTATCTCACTGTAAGGCTTTTGATGATGCTTTTAATCTAACACTTATTGATGCGTTACTTGTACATAGCTCTGAAAGTTTACTCAGAGATAGAGAGATGGCAGCTATAGTTTTGCATAAAGCGCGTATACCACCTGGTTTAAATCTTATGTATTAATATTCTACTTTTTACTTTGTTATTATTGTTTTCATTTTATTTTCGATTATTAAAATATTTTAATCTTTTTTCCCCCTTCTCTATCCTTTTCCTCTGTTTCCACGAATTATGTTATTTTCGAGATTCTATATTTACTCTTACCATATTTCTGCTTCTCTAGTTCTTGGTATTTTAGCTACATTGTTCCAAGAATGTCTTTATGTTATTATATGTTTATTTTACTACTACCACTATTACAATAAAGTAATTTGCATAGTAAGAGCAGTAACAGGTGTTAACAAAACGGAAGCAGAACACCTGGTTTGTGACAGTGATTTGGCACCTGAAATATAACTTTGTGCTGGAAGGTAAGGGTCGATAATTGATCATTAAACTATGAAAGAAAACATATGCTCGTTAATCTTTTCAGTTTTAAATACTGAACGTTTAAACTATTTGTAAATAATTTTATATATATATTTCTGTCATATGAAAAACGAATTGATTCCATAGCGACAGCTCGTGTTTTGTCTTTTCAAAACGCAAACTACTGTTAGCTTTTCTACCTTCGCCTGTTCGCGATTGTCTTCTGTTTCTTTTTACGTTCGCTCCTCCCATTCTTTCCGCGTCCACTAAGAGCGCTTGAAGCGTAAAAGCCTCAACGAGAAAACGTCCGTTTGATTGACAAGGGTACAGACGGAGGCCTGCCGGCCACAGCGTCTGTTGCGCACAGGTTGCGTGCAAAGCAAAGCCCCATCACGTGTGTATTTGTGAGTGGAGTAGGGAGGGCCTCAAAGCAAACATCAACAGTAGCCTATCTCAGCTTCCTGGGCTTTTTCTTTCTTACAACATTGCATCGTTTTAGTCATTTAGAAATAGATTTTATGACTGGTAGCTTGTAGATGTTAATCTATTTCATAGCTAAAAAGGATAACTAGAGAAGAAATTTTTTTTTACACTGGTGAAACTACAAAACATAAAGAAAAATATTGATAAAGGCAACTCGGGTTTAATTTATGACCACTTGCAACTTAAGGCAGGTTTTATGAGATTTCCAAGAAGCTGCAATATGATATAATTATTTAAAGCTATTGCTACCTTTACTGCCTAAAAATCTGTGGGCTGTTCTGTGTTAATTAAAAGAAAATAATAATTTAGCTACATTAGCAAAATTTATTGAGCAATTATTCAAAACTACAACGGAAATATTTTATATGATGATAATCTGAACAGATTAGGTTTGTATATTGCAGACGAAACAAGTATAGCATGAAATAATATTACAATACTAAACAAAAAATTAATGTATTCACAATACACTTTTAAAGCTACTTAAAGCATTAAACATTTTTATTTTACAAGGAACAAATGCCTCGAAATTTTTCCACAATAAAAGGACAAAGAAAACTATCATACCAGCTTGCAATTGAGCTTTTGCCTATTAACACGCCATCTTTTATAATATCTTTAAACAAATAACAAGTACAGCACTGTTGAAAGTTATTAAGTAGCTATCCGTTATATCCCAGGACAGCCGCGTGACTATTCTAACAACATATTCCAAAATTTGGCTAAAACCTACATACACAATTTACCTTTCAAATAAAACAATAAAACTAAATCTGGCTCACCATGGTAGGCAAGAAGCTCCACTTTACATTTTAGAAGGATGTCCGAAACGATATTCATTCTCCCATGGGAATGTTTCACCTACGGCCTGCACTACTTGTGCTCAGAAGGAAAAGACAAAAATGCTCGCGCTGATCCAAAAATATAAGACACGTGGTAACCAATCATATTAAATCTCAGATTACATAATCATGCTCACGTTGCAACAGCTAGAAAACGAACGAGGAAATATCCATTGGAAGAAATTTCTCAAGTAGCACCAGCACATTATGGAAAGTCCATAAGATTTAAGTTGGCACGTATTCTACTGTTCTTGTCTTCTACGGGTCGTATAATCGCTAGAGACAACACCGTCTTTTGTCATAATTCCTGGAAATAACAGGCAAAATGCACCCTTTTAGTTCTGTCACAGCACTTTACATGGTTATAAGCTTGATCGCTTATGTTGAAGTGGGGTAGAGAATCGCTATGTTTACTTTGTTGAATTTGGAATAAACAAAAATCTTATTGCATTTTTCTTGATTTGTTTCACCAATAGCAATGATAGGACCGGTTGAAAAACGCTGAAAAGTTTTAATGCTCCAATGGCATGGAGATTGTTGTAAACTTTCATATATATACTTTTTACGGATAAATATGAGGCCCTGAAATGCTATAAGCCAGCAATTGAATGGTTTGGGATGGCGGCTCGCGTGGGTATTGTTTTGAAATGTTTTGAGTCCGTCCCACGTCGGTAGGCCTATGTTTGTTAATTTTTTTTTTTTTTTGAGTAGTGTTTAACGCCCGTTTTTACTGTTAAATTACCACATGCGGTAGACACATGATATATGAAATGAAATGATAAATTGGGAAGGATATTTTTATTTTAGGAAGGAAACGTTCCAGGCCTAAGTTTAGTGTACCTCCCCGGCATTTGCCATTTATGAGGACTGAGGAAAACCTGGAAAAAACCTCAGTCAGGGAGAACAGTCCTGGTGGGATTCGAACCTCAGACCTCCCGCTCACGAGCCCGCGCCTTAAAAGATCTCGGCCACCCGTGGCGGTAATGTTTGTTAATGCTGATTAAGGTTTAATTAATTGCCGCTGGAGCTCGCCACCCAATTCCTCTTCAGATTGTACTCAGGGGTGTTGCTGGATTGTGCCGGGTTGAGTGAGGGAAGTTTAAAGATGTTGCATATGTAAGAAACCTGTTCTCTGCTAGTCGACGTTGTTTAGTGAACTATGTGCGTACCAGGGCGTTTCTCGTCGGACCGTGGAAAAGCAACAGCTTGGTAGACCCTTGGATCTATACGGATTATCAATTAACAGCTGTATAATCGGAGAGCAGTAAATTAAATGTCCGGGGTTCGTATCTCGGTGTTAAGTGTTTCAACTGAACACTTAGGCCACTCTTGCTCTGGCTGCTGGGCTAGACTGCCGACACGCGGTCCTCGCAGTGTTCGGGGTAGCCGAAGTCGCAGTCCAGGTCGTCGAAGAGGCAGCTATAGAGGTTTTCACGTGGACGGCCGATCTTTATATTTCTAAAGCCCGCTTGACCACGTGATCAGAAGAAGCCGTAATTTTCGCGCCACTACATTCTGATAGGCTCTTGGTGACATTATGGGAATTTGTTGCTATTCGCTATTTCAATTTACGACGGAATATGTTCCGTGGTTCGTTTTTAGCTCAATTTCAAGCGTTAAGGTCTGTTACAGGTCAATAATCTGCAAGGCAGTACTGGTATCCGGTACTCAGACTTATAATCAGTAAAAGTTATTAACTTCACATATTCAACTGATTTCTGACTCACTTTTGTTTCAGTGTGAAAGTTGTGCTTGTTTAGCTAAACACAGTTCTTTAATATTCGGTTTCAGCTGACTTAACTTCTTCTGACTTAACTTCTTAAATCGGGATCAACATTCAAATTATTCTTGTACTTGTTTTTAACATAAATTAGAGAAAAAACTCAATATTCACAAAAGTAAGTAATTACATACACCCCCCCCCCCAAATACACTTTTTCTAAAATCATAAATTCGTTTTTTCTTGCAGTCAAAAATCTGTTAAATTCATCTTCACGATAATTTCCTATGACTTCATTCATCAATTCGTCTTTATCGGAAGCAGTTAAGAGTTTCTGATAAGGTGTCAACAGAAGAAAACAACCCTCTAGTTCAAAAATTTGAATCCAGGTTTTCAGGCAATAAACATTGAAATCTGAGATGAAACTCCCAAAGTGCCCCTTAATATTCACTGCCAGTTCGTCGGTCCTGGTGGTGTAGTGGTTACCATACTTGCCCCCTAAACCCAAGATCGCGGGTTCGAACTTGGCCAGGACCGATGGATTTTTTCGGGGCGAAAAAATGCTAAGTATGGCCTCCTTCGGAAGGGAAGTAAAGCCGTGGGTCCCGTGTCGTACATTTACGGCACGAAAAAGAACCTCAAGCCTGAAAGAGAGGCCTCTGAGCAAAATTTGTCGGCCGTTTCACGCCCTGAGTTGAATGGGACGCTGATGACCTGAGCTGTTAAAGAGCGTCCATAAATAAATCATTCAAAAAAAAACTGCCAGTTTATAATGAAGTGCCCTCTCCATTTTTCTTTGCTATGCTCTCCGCTATCTGTCGGTAAGAGATCAGGTTTGACATCAGCACCGGGAAGCCACATGAGTTAAGTGACTCCAGTCTCAGTTTCTTGAGATGTGTTCTGCAATATGAACTTTGGAGACCAGAAGGCTTTCCAAGCTTGTGCTACTCTCCTCTTAATCTCTTCACCCATTTTACAGTCAAATGAGACCGTCTGGCCTCGATATATGTACTCATGTACATGCAAAATCCCTTCACTGGTGCATTGTTCATTATTTTAGTTTTATTGTGATTCATCATGAGGCCTATGGGGTGAGAGCACTGATAAAAAATAATGCGTATACTCACAAACTACCAGTTACTCAAAATGGCATACAGCAGCCACGAAGTAGTTAAGGCATAGAGGCATGCGAGGAAGATCTGGTTTGATTTCCGCCAGGGCCTTCCTCCCTGCCTGAGGTTTTTCCAGATTTGACGATCCTCAGTTTTCATAAATAAAAAACGCGGGTGGTAACCTACCTAATCTTAGCCCAGGTACGCTTACTTCCTTAAAAATCCCTTCCAAATGTTATAAAATCATTTCAGGTATCAAAAATGTCCTTCGCAGTGAAAGAGAGCACTAAAATATTTAAAAGTCCGTCACGTAGGGAGCTATGTAAAGTAAGCGAATTGCTCAGCAGGTCAAATTTGTGAAAGTAATTAAATTTTGGTTTTCAGGTATACCCCAATTTCCAATAGTCTGAATTCACTGATTTTTTAATAAGTATTTTAATTATTTTATTTCAGTGGCATATACTGAGTTTCGTTGAGAAATAAACAAAATTTACGACCGTTAGAGTGATTTTTAAACTCTGGCCCTAGTTAACCCCCGGCCTTCCCACTCTTTAAACTTCGATTTCCAGGTATATCCCCATTCTTGATCCACTCTTTATTTTCAGAAATTAATTTTATTAAATTATTTAAATAATATAGACCGACTTTCGTTGGGAAAACTCAAATACTGATGACGCTAGAGTGATTTTAAGTTTTGGGTTTCAGGTAAACCCGCCTTTGTAATACTTTGATTTTGCTGATTTTCAGACACTATTTTTCTTTATTTATTTCAGTGATATATACCGAATTACATTGAGAAAAAGCAAAAATTGCCCCCAATGGTCCAATTTAGCTGGTGCCCAAGGAGCTCAAGAGGTGTTTCTGACGTCATCATGATGATAAAATGTGGATTTACCAGTTTGACCAGGAGACTAAATGACAGCCGGCAGTTTGGATCTTTCCAGATGATGATCCCCCAACGAAAGTGAAATGTTGGGAAGAAAACGCTGGTCACATTCCTCTGAATGAACAAAGAACTGTTTCAGCTCATAGTACACCACAATCTACCTGTCGAAAGTTTTCGACAAGCTCCCAGAACGCCGTCCACTTCTTCACCATGACAACGCCTCAGCTTACTCGGGTAACATCGCCAACCAATTCCTGGAGATCATAAAAGTCAGATTCTGGTTCATCCTCCCTACAGCCCTGACCGGACTACATGCGATTATTTTCTCTTTCCACTGGTACAAAATCTCCTGCGAGAAAAGCGATTTTCCAACCTTGAAGGGATGCAACAATCGCTGTGCCTCGCTCCAATCCCAATTTGACGTGTCTCAAAACGTTCGTAGTGGTCACAAAGCTTTCAGAAAAACCAATTCAGAAACCGGCCATAGCATCCCAGCAAATAAATATTATGCTGAAATAAAACTAATTTTAATGTTAAAAATTCTTTGCTTATGATAAGGTCAAAACCTTTACAGATCGCCCTCATGTGAAGAATCATTTCTGGAAAAAAAGTATTTTAAAATATGATAATTTTTTCTATAAAAAGTATCATTTTTGTTTAAACTATTTCTATTCAAAAACAAATTTCTCACTGACACGAAATAATTCAGTTCGAAACGGTATTGCATATACTTACTTTGGTAACAGCCGGTAGATTTTAACAAATCATCCCCAGCAACGCATGGTATCTGGACAAGGACCTGAATTCTATTATAATTCCATGTGATGTATGCACTGTGAAGAGTGCGGGGTGTCACGCTCTAGCACTATTGGTCAATCAAGGCGGCGGGTAGCTTTTCCATCATCACGTTGCATTTTCACTCTCTTCTCTTATTTTTTATTTTTTTCTGACTGACAGGAGTGCCTCTTGTTGCTTTAAACAGACACTCGTCGAGCGGTACCCCTGTGGAGAGGACCACAGTTCGATTCTGTGCCTCTGTTACAATAAATGAACACACAGACTAATGCTGTTTTATTTGCGTTTTGTTTAAATTTATCGTTCAGTCTCTTAACACTATTTTGTTTGTATGTCGCTGAACAAAGCAACGTGGCCGACTGTATTTTAAAATCGGACGGGATATTAGAAAATTTGATCTCTTAATTCACAGCTCTAAACAATTAAGTTTGAACATTTGTACTGCTGGATTTAGGATATTAATTTTTTTTTCAGAAAGTTTAAACCTTTATTTAACAGCAATGTATATATTGTTTACTTCTATTTCACACAAGGATGTATCCATCCTGGAGGTGTAGCGTTACCCATACTTGCCTTCTAAACCCAAGATCGCGGGTTCAAACCCGCCCGGGACCGATGGATTTTTTCGGGTGTAAAAATTCTAAGTATGGCTTCCTTCGGAAGGGAAGTAAAGCCGTGGGTCTCGTGTCGTACATTTACGGCACGAAACAGAACCTCAAGCCTGAAAGAAGAGGCCTCTGAGCAAAATTTGTCGGCCGTTTCACGCCCCGAATTGAATGGGACTCTGATGACCTGAGATGTTAAAGAGCGTCCATAAATAAATCAAATAAAAAATACACAAGGATGCTATAAGCGAAATTAAAGCTAATGTTGAAAACTAAAGTGGAAACGCCTTCAATTAATTTTGCATATAAAGGTACACTTAAAAATAACTCTAGCAGCAACAATATTTAATTTTTCGCAACGAAGCTCTGTATATGACATTTAATTAAAATAAAAAAATAGTTCCTGAAAATCAGGCCATTAAGAGTGAAATCCAAAATTTAAAAACCTCTCTAGCGGCAGCAATATTTGTTACTTTTCAATAATATATATTATGTAAATAGAATAAGAAAAATAGTTTCTGAAAATTAGAGAAAGTGTTCTATTAGGAGTAGAGCTATACTTGAAAACCGAAATTTAAAAAAAACGCTCTTATGTTTAACTTTCTCTATATTGTTTCAAAATAAAATGATAAAGTAATTCTGCATTTAAACTGTATATATAACGATGCATGTGTTTTGTATTTAACAAAAGTATCGTCATGAAGATAGCAAATGTACATTATTAATCTAATATGTGTTTGATAATTATATTTGTATGTCAGAGCGCTCTGTAATAACCTTCAGAAAACCTTTACGTTACATGTTTTTAATACAATAACATTTAAATTAAATTTCAAAGCCCCGGAAAATCGACGAAACTTTCGATTGTTTATTGTTGACTGTGTATATTTGCTTAGTAACATGTTTTTGTTTTATTTAAACATATGAACATCATCTTCTTAAATACCCAATGTAACTCGAAACTTAAAACCACACAGTAATGCCATAACGTATTTCAATTTATGTATTAATAAGGTCATAATTTGTTTTTACGTTCTTTTTTAAAGTTACTTTTTTAATGCCGAGGCATTACAGAATGTTGATTAATGCTATAAAATGAAAAAGCCTAATTTAAAGGTCCAGGTCTAGGTTTAGGATACATCCACGTATTTGCCATTTCTGAGGACTGTGGAAAAGGAAAACCTAGAAGAAACTTCAGTCAGGGAGAGGGGTTATGTCGGGAATTGAACCCACCCCTTCCATTTACAAGGCCATGTCTTAACGACCTCGGCCAAAAAAAAAAAAAAAAGAACAAAAAAAATCTTAATGGGAGACATATTCTACTGTACGCTAATACCCTTTGCAGCGAGACGAAGTTGTAATATGCCGAGAGAGTTGTTACACAGAGCAAGTATTAGTTAATGACACTTTCATTACGGGGAGCTTGCCGGAGAATTGTCTGCCCATATAGTTTTTACCGTAATGTGCACAAGTGTGCTTTCTTGTTCCAGCACGCAAATGGGAACTTTATGCCGGTGACGTTTCATACTAAAATTATTAAACGCATTAGGGCTATTAATATTTAGAACGTATATAATTTACTTTTAATGGCCACTTCCAGTAATAAATGAATTATCCGTAATAGCGAGAAAGTTATTTTCTTCTTCGTTTCAAGTAGTAATTCTATTCGTTACGGCATTCATATTCCTTTTGCTTTTTCTAGATGTCTTTCTTCTTTTAGTAGGTATATTTATAAATCCAGACTATTATAGAGCTTCCAGTTCTCCTTTCTACTTATTTATATGAGCGATAAATCATAAGTTATGGTAAATATTTTTTTTTTCTCGCAAACAAAAGATAACTTGAAAAATCTAAGATATACGATTGAAAGTGTATAGAATGTACTTTAGAACGAAACCATCAGATGGTGTGTATGAGCAGAGCGTCATGTTCATCAAGCCCCGGACTTCAGTAGGTGAACGATAGAGGTCAGGAGTATAGTTTTTTAAATAATGTTTAACGCCCGCTTTTACTAATGCGGCATCGCAGGAGGAGCACACTGGAACAATGATGATACGAGGTGCATTCAAGTTGAAACACCTCTGATTTTTTTGTCTCAATAACTAATCACACGAAAACTATGAAGCTCATGTCACTTCTCGACGTGATCTTCCTACAGCTGTGTACATTTTTCACGTCGACGCCATGATTTCCATGGGCGCTGCTAACGCTTCTGTAGGAGTCTGTTTTGACCACTGGAAAATCATTGATGCAATAGCGGCACGGCTAGTGAATGTGCAGCCAGAGAGAGTGTCTTTTCGTCATTGGAAACAGCCAAAAGTCGCTAAGAGCCAAATCGGGTGAGTAGGGAGGATGAGAAATCACTTCAAATTTGTTTTCATTAAGAAACGGTTGCATCACATTCGCCCGATAGCTGGGACGTTGTCTTTATGAAAGAACACACGTGCAGCCTTTTCCGGCCGTTTTTCACGCAATGTGGGAAGGAGTTTCTTCTTCAAAACATCTTCGTAGGATGCACCTGTCACCGAAGTGTTTTTTAGAACGCAATGGGTAATGATTACTCCACCGCTATCCCAGAACATAACCACTCTCGTTTTCTCTGCACTGGCGCTTATCCGAATTTATTTTGGTGGCGATGGGGTGCATCTATTGAGCAGCCTGGCGCTTCGTTTCAGGATTGTAAAACGACATCCATTGTCCCAATCGATGAAAAGATACCGTCATCACGCGCGTCAACATTGCCTGGCAACATGTCACGCGCGCAGCCTTGTGGTTGTTAGTATTCCTGGCCCCCACCTGGAGAACACTTTTCACATTTTGAGGTCTTAATGCAGGATTGTATGCACAGATCTCACGGAAATGGTAACTATGGAGGCGATGTGTTCCACACTCATTCGTCGATCTTCCAAAGCAACTTTCTCCACTCGCTCGATCATGTCATACCGGCTTGTGTGAGGCCGAGATTGATTTGGTTTGTTTCACACGACGATCTGCCTTCCTTGAACTGTCGCACCCATGAACGCACATTAAACACATCCATGACACCATCACCACATGTCTTACTCAACTGATGAATTTCAGTCGGTGTCAAACCAAGCAAATGGAGAAAACGAAAGAGTACACGCTGTTCTTGTAATGTACTCCATTTTGAAGTATCAAAAACACTCTTCACTCTCGCCGCTGCCGCTAGAGTTCTCTGTGTGCCATAAAGTGCTGCCATCTCTGTCATGCATTGTCAACGAGTGCCCGCGTATTTTAAAATAAACCGTATGTTTATTTTAAAATAAAAAAAAACGGGAGATGTTATAACTTGAATGCACCTTATAAATTGGGCGCTAATGACCATAGCAGTTTTGCGCCCTTAAGCAATAATAATAACCATCATCATCATCATCATCATCATCATCTTATAAATGAGATGAAATAATAAAATGAGAAAGGATTATATTTTTATGGAGGGAAACATTCCAGGCCTAAGTTTGGGGTGCCTTCATTAAAAAAAATATCCTTTCCCAATATATCATTTCATGTCATGTATCATCAGTGACCACCGCCTGTGATGCCTCAGTAGTTAAAACGGGCATTAAACAACATTAAAAAGATTCTGGTTTGTATTTATTATATCTGTTCTAGAATACCAAAGCTGTATAATTTTCACCGAAAATATACAACACAAATACAAGTAAATGTTTGTTTGTTTCGTTAGAAATGTTGCTTTATAAGTTTGGTGTTTTGTAAGATTTTAATACTTTCTTTTAGTTTAGCAATGTTAATTACAGGATGTAAAAACCACTTAAGATTTACCACGTCTTGGTATACCTAAGGTATGGAATATTGAGAATACACGCAGAGTTGTGGAAGAAAATCCTTAAAAAAAAAATTACACCTAGCCTGTCATAAGAACCTGGTACATCAACAGATATCATACATCACCACATTAAAATATAAAAAAATTCAGAACTATACTTCATGAATTGACACCTGAACAGGCCCGGATATCTGCAGTCAGCTTATCGCAAATACCATGGCTGATAGATTTATCAGGAGCATTGTCACGTGTGATGAAAAATGGGTATATTACCGTAACCCTGGTACCCCCCGAAACAGCAGCTCCATCCCCTCCGACTGCCAAAGTCATCGCTAAACAAAATCGGTTCAGCCCCAAAATAGTGTTAGTGGCAGGTTTTAAGTACACAAATGTAAGTATGACTGCCACATGGGCCATACGGCCCTACATGCTAATACCGTCCTTTTAACAATCAAAATATACAATACACAAAAAATATCACAATTGCTATGATTAGCTTTCTGTAAATATACAAAAAAATGTATAACCCTCAAACAAAGAAAAAACTGTGTTAACACAAGAAAACTGAATTCACACAAACGGAAAATGATGAGCACTAATTATCTTAGACTTTTACAGTTACTACAGTTGCTTAAAATGCTCACCATCGGCGCAGATACACTTCTGAGTACGTTGAACTACTGATTGAGCAACGTTTGCGAAAGGGTCCTCAGCGATTGCAGCACATGCCGTTTCAATTTCTTCCCGAAGTGCTGTCAGTGTAGCTGATTTTCTACGGTATGCAACATCCTTAAGAGTTCCCCATAGGTAGAAATGCAACGGAGATTCTGTTCTGTACACACTTCTCCATTGCCTTTGAACTTCAACAAATTTCTCGGTTTTACAATACAACTTCAAAATTGCTTCAGCTGTTCAATTGATAATCTTGGCTCCATTTTGTTGTAGCAACACTATCATGTATGTGAGTCACGTGTGTTTACAGAACATCATACTACACATTACTGTTGATTTTTGGTCCAACTTTGAAATATATTAAATAGATATCTACTGTGAAATTACGAAATGAATAACTTTTATTAAATCACGGCCCAAAGTGCTATTCAAAGTGTTGTGTGATGACATGGGGAGTTCACATAATCTTTACTTCTTCACATAGAAATAAGGCGACTGGAAAAGCAACAACAGTATTTGACGCCAGCAGAAGTTCAAAAAGAAATCAAGTTTTTAGCATAATCACTAACAACGATTATCTTGATAGTTTCCCAAAGTTAACCCCCCCCCCCAAAATTATAGAAGAACTAGATTCAGACATACCTGGGGAAGATATGAAATGAGCTTTAAGTTCACCCACTAAGTTTACTTGATAGTTTAAACAATTGTTTCCGGAAGAACTCCATGAAAAAACTAAAGATAACTTTTGAGTTGTAAACCCCATTCTCTGCTGTGACAGAAAACTCAGTCTCTCTGACAAAGCAGCCATATGAATGCTTGAGTGCTTTGACATCAGATTCTATGATAAAATATAATGTTCAAATCAGAAGTCACAATCTGAATTCTGGAGTTTGTCAAAGTAAAGTTAAAACCATCTTTTGCCATTTGCAACCGTTTGTTTATATGAATTAGGATTCTCTGCTTATGCAGGGACTAAAACAAAACCCAATCTCGTCTTAATGTGGAGTCAGATATTCGGCTCTTGCTGTCCCAAATTCAACCAAATATAGCTGAGTTATGTAAAACAATTCAGTTTCATCCTTCTCATTAGAATAGTTCTTTTACGGTCCCAAGTAACATTTTTGGTTTTGCTACATTAAAAATGGTTTTATGTACGAGGGTAGGTGCATAAGTTTCCGGCCTAACCGCTTTCTAATTATTATAAAGACAAAAACTATATTTCACTTTTCAACATAGTTATCCTTTATTGAATTACGCTTCTCATATTTTTGAATTTACATTTCAACCCCCCCCCCCAAAATAAGTCAGAAGTTTTGTATGCAAAATGGACATAAACAGCATCCATCACTTCTTCGTCATACTTAAATTTTCTTTCTCGGAGGTCCCTTTTGACTTTTGAGAAGAGGAAATAGTCACTGCGATATAGATCTGGGCTGTAGGGTGGATGGTCGATCTCCTTGAAGTCACATTCATCACAGCTTCCTTTGCAACAAGAAATGTGCGAACAGGCGCGATGTCGTAAAGAACACGCTCACCATCTCGCCTTTTCTCTTTGACGGAAGCACGTATACTGTGCAGTAGGCCAGCATAGTGCTCCCCATTTATTGTGGTGTTCCTCTGTTTGTCCATGAAGAGTATTCCTACACAGTCCCAAAAAATTTGGCCAAGGTTATTTTGGTTGACTGAATGACCTTGGCCTTTAGAGGCGGTGCTTCGCCAGGTTTATGCCTGCCACTCCATTGATTCTCTACCGGACAAGGGATCATAGTAGAGAACCATAGTTTCATCTGCTGTAACAATGGTTTGCAGAACTTCTCTCTCGTTGCCACGGCGGAACTCCAAAAATGCCTGACAACAGATAACTCGTTGCTGCTTTTGGACTGAGGAAAGAAATCTAGGCACCCATCTTGCACTAACCTTATTCATGTTTAAATGTTCATGAATAGTTCGAAGTAATGTTGTTTTAGAAACGCTCAACCTTGCTGCTATTTCTGTTACTTTGAGCCGCCGGTCTTCCATAATTTCTCCTTCCACAAGAGCGATATTTTCAGGAGTGAGCACCTCCAAGGGCCGATCTGCACGCTCTTCGTCTTCAATGCTTTCTCGACACATTCGAAAATGTTTGGCTCATTCTTTTACGGTAGAAATTAAGGGGTTCCTTCCCCTACATATACCGTCCAATTGCTGTTTAATTTACTTTGGAACAAGTCCTTCTGTTGTGTGAAGAACTTAATAACAGGTCGATACTACATTTTGAACATGTCACAATCTTCTACACATAGCCTTCTTTATGCAACTATATCTGAACAAGTGGACGCAGCGAAGAGGATAGATGATTCGGAAAATAGAAACAAATGAAGATAATAAGCTGAATTGGTCAAGAAGAAGAACATTTTTAAGCTCTTGTAACTAAATGTAGCTATATCTATAAAAGGAAATGATAAGGCAATACGTGACTTCCAAAAAACAAGACCCTATTAGCTGTACGTTACAAGTTAAAATTCTTTCCTTAGTCCGGTTGTAAATCGAAGTTTGGATTACGACAGAGCATAAACACAGCATTTTACTCCGCAGTATGCAAAATGGGCTACACTTTTTGTTTCCCTTCTTATTACACGATGTTTTTTCAAGCGTTTCTTTTTATTCTTTCCCGCAACGAATACTTGACAACTTTAACCGCGGGAGAGGATTAGGTAGCCGCTGATAGTAATCGTGATGATGATGTCCAAAATGACAGTAATGTTTAAACCGTTCATCTTCCTCCCATATTTTATTGTCAGCCGTCTACGTTTTATGACACCCTGCTGTCCACTCTCCACCCCTCCCACATCTCCCCAACCCCTTTTCAATGCACGAGAGCGCCGTATGTTGCCACAGGGCTGACCAAAATGGAAAGAAATGCTATCTACACGTCCAACTAATGGTTTAAAAAGCACCTATGTACGGAAGTTAATTTATCATTTTTTTATCATTCTGTACAACGCTGAAATTTGCACGTTCTTTCCCATAGCACATCTCAAAGATGGTTTAAAGAGGGGGGATCACTTTCAAAGGAAGATAACCCCGGATGCAGTTTGTGCTCTAACGGAAGAAAATAATTAACACCCATATTGTCATCGTGAGAGAGGATCGTCGAATAAAAGTAAGAACAAACTACAGAAATTCTTCATACTTCACCACAGTTGCATGTGAGAGGTGTTTGTGTACGGTGGGTTCCAAGACGGGCTGATTCCCAAACAAAAGAACATTCACATGTAGGTTTTTATATAGTTGAAGTTGAAGATGCGAAGTTTCTTTCGAAAGTAATAACTGCTGATGATCCTGAGAGTAAACAGCAAAGATCTGCATGAGAACTTCATCACCACCAGCAAAGGTTACTGCTCGCTGAGAAAACTGTGGTCATCTCATTTTTCCGAAATTCAAGGAATGGTTTCCCAGCAAGTCGTACATACACAGTGTAAATGGGCAATATTACAGTAATGTCCAGAAAACTCTTGCAAAAGGCCACATTTCTCTGCAGCAAGTTGGATGGTACGCCACAATAATGCACGGCTCACATTGCGAAAAGTGTTGCTGAATGTCTTACAAAAATCAACACAAAGTATGTGCTTCAACCTTTCTATAGTTTGCATTTACCCCTTTGTGACTTTTTCCTTCTCCCCAAATTGAAAAAACAGCTCCATGGGAGGCATTTTCCAGCATCAGAAGTAATGAAGACTGGCGGAAAGACTGTGGCAGAGCGTTGCATCCAAAGGGTACTTACTACTTTGAGAATTATTAGAATAAGTAAAGAAAAGCTTAAAAATTTTGATCATTTTTATTAAACACTCTTCTAAGAGAGTGTTCACTTCAGTATCAAATAAATAGCTGTCTTTGTCATTTGGAACAGTCTGGACATGCACTTCTTTACTGCCAAGTTTTTTCCCAGGTTCCAAACACCCGAGAAAATGGAGTACCGTGTTTGAAATTTACAGCATGTGTATTAATAAGTTCAGCCAAGAATGTTATCGACGTTGAACTTAGGGCTACGATTCAGAAAAAGTTAACAACTATTGTCATAAGAGTCCATCCTTTCCAAGACCGAAAGAAACAGCAAACCAGACATTTGCAAAATTGCGCACCGTCAAAGCATCTCAATATCAAACTGTGAACACAGAGCTAAACCTATATAATGCATATAAAGTGCATCTTTGGTGTACCCCAATAAGCCATCCCCCATACCCACTGCATCTGGTCCCGTGTACCACTACAAATTAAGATGAAGTCAAAGTTAAAGGGTTGGACGAATGCATTCTTAGTAGCGCAACGGAACCATTAACCATTTTAATAGGCTTATTTTTTAATTTGACATTTCTAATTTGGAAATTTTTTGATCGCACTGGTAATAACTGTTTCCTATATACAGAGCGACGCAGTAAACTATGAACCAACTCGTGGTGTTTCGTCTATTGCAAGAGATGATTTCGCTGGAAGTACAATCGGGGCTAAAATCTGAATGGGAAATAGAGCAGTACATTAAAACAGGAACTAAACGCGCTAGACAGGGGCCGCGTGGTTCAGACTAGGAACATGGATAGTCATCCAAGACCGCTGACAAACATGAGTGGAGAATTTGTCCCATTTGTAAGCAGGGGGAATCATTCTGGCTGAATGTAAAGGTACGGAAGAATGCAGGGAAAAGTATCTACCACACTTCTTTATAGGATCAAACAGAGGGAGATGGTCATGCTGGGCTTTGTTGGCAGACAAGGAAGAAGGGGAGAGATGGGTACATTTGTGATGAAAGTGAGACAGCTTAGGTCTGAAAAAGCGGATAACTGGGAAGAGGGTAGGGGAAAAACAAATGGATTGAATCCAGCTGTCGTCTATAATGGAATTTCTTTATATTTTACATGTTTTTTAATATTTTTGAAATAGTCTTCAGTATTTTATATCTTATTTTATTTATGTATTTATTTTTTGCTGGATATATGTTTTAACATCAAACATACAAGTGTGTCATAAAGGCATGTACGGTCCGCGGGCCTAGTGTGCCTGTTGAAGTTGTTTTGTATGTAATAAATACAATCTTATATACGGGTGAGAGCGGCGCTTGTTGCATTTATAGATATCGTAGATTGACACTGCCAAAATTATACACATTTTTTTTTGACTATTTTAAAAGGTCTTATTTACTAACTGAAACTCGACACCATTTTATCCATACATTTTTGGTACCTCTTTAGAAATTTTATTCGTGGTTTACATTCGAGTAAAATTTACTTTTTTCTGTTGTTTCTTCGAAATTGTTACAGTTCTCCCAGATTATATGGATCTGTCTTGTGTACGGTATTATTTAATATAACGCATATACAGAATGTATCAAAATAACTATTCTTAAGTTTATATAAATAGAGACCATGAAAATAAACACTTTTTCGTAATAAAGTAGTGTCCGGAAATTATTCGTTTTCAATATAAAAGACAACAGCTCATCACTCGCCTTATTGCTGCATTTGTGTGTCAGCTGTTTTTTGTTACCATGGAAACAATAGACAAATGAAGTTAGTTTAATTTAATGGTATTAAAATGCATCGATATACACATATTGAGTTTGCAGATATACATAAGACATTTGGAGCAGCTGACGGCATTGCTAATTTGACAAATCGAATATGTGAGGAGCAAATCCTCAACACCACATTCCTTTTCAAGACTGGAGCAACGTCTTCCAGATAGTGGCCAGTTCCAGGTAAAGAACACGCTTATGACGTTTTTATTTGCTCCCAGAGCTACTTGAAGATATCCAGACTAATATTCGGAGAAACACGATGTTTCAACACGACGATGCACTCGCACATTAAGACTTAAATTTTCGAAATTGCTTAAATATACATTTTCCGTTTCTTTGGATAGAGAGAGCAGGTCCAATAGCTTAGCCATCGCGTTCCCCAGAATTGACTCCAGTTTATTTTTGTGTTTAAGGTTATATTAAATCAATCGTTTACGAAACACCCACCGACACACTAGAATTATTCTGGCTTTTGACGATTTTCCTTACCGACCACGGACATTTTCGAAGGTTTCGGCTTTCAATCATATAGCGTTATACTTTGTGTGTCAACAAAGGCGATGGCAATTATGAACAATTCATACAGTTTGTCAATACATTTTCTTAATGTCTGATATTACATAAAAAGTTACTGCGTAACCATAAAAAATAAATAAAAATAACTTTCCAAGTTGAGATTCATTCATTTTTTTTCCATAGCATCATAACTTTAAAACGAAGTGTTTTGGACACTAATTTATTCATAAAAATATTTATTTTCATGTCCTCTATCACATTAAAAATTAGGAATAATTATTGTGATATATCCTGTATAAAAGTCGCAAGGTACTGAAGGATCACAGATCCTTAATAATAAATTTGCTCTTTTGAAACACGATCAATATCTCCCATTGAAAGTTTCGATGCTTAAACTGTAGTCTTAAAGGAAAAAATCGAACACGCACACACCCATATCCCCCCCACACACGTACAAAATAGGATTATATGCACTTAAACCACAGTAATTTTATATGGTTTTAACCTTAACAATTCAGTAGCTCTTTGCACAGAGCCATAAGAAATACCTGTTTCTTGCGAAAGATATCTAAGTCATTTGTGGAGAAAATTCTCCAAACGATCGATATCATATAACGTTTCTTAGATGAGAACCTTTCAGTTTCCTAGACTGAACATTAGACATGGACAGAAATTTATTAAAAGATTATGGACTGTTATGAAACCTGGAACTTTTACATCCTCGAATTCTTCTTCATATCATCTTTGAACTCGACGAACTGACCGAATTTATGCATATGAATCATAAATAAATACACGTTGCGCAATAGAAAACACATGCTGTCATAATTCACTTTGCGATTATTAAAACAAAGCACAAACTCATATTTTAAATGAACTCAGCCACTATCAGATAAACACTGACTGCCAGAAGTTAGGGTGACCTTGTTCCAGTCAACGGCGGGAAATAGGTGTGAACATACCCAGTTGAAAAACCCCCCAAGTTGGTTCATTGTCAATTGGACCGCTCAGTAGATTGCTGTACTACTGTGTAACACCCTAAGACAGGAAATATATGAGCAGGTAGTTGTTAACAAAAATGAAATATTACTTATTGGCGAATTTCGAAGTAATGTTACTATTGCGGTTGAACCGATGAAACGATTTTTGAAAAACTTCTTCAGATCTGCATCGATCCCATCTACTAGACACCGAAAATGACTATGAAAAAATTTATAAATTGATTATTTACTTACCTTCATGCCTAAGAACTCCAAAAATTCGAAATGTAGCGAGAGGTAATCGATATCTAAGTGTTTAATATATTTCTGCTTATTTAGCTATTATTATTTTACTTAATAATAATAATGTTATTTTATTTTTCATCATCAGCATCACTATTATTATTATTATTATTATTATTATTATTATTATCATCATCATCATCATTATTATTATATATGTTTGATATTTCGCTATTGATTTCCTTTTAATTTTTTAAATTTTGAAAAGTGATTGTGTATATATTTGAATGTTAGCTTTGTGTGTGTGTGTGTGTGTGTGTTTGTTAACGCTCTAGCGGCCTCAATTTTTGTTTTTTGCTCAACGAAACTTGGCATATAATCAATTAACAAACAATTCACTGAGTTCGTTAACGAGCAAAATTGGATCATTGGAGGGGGGGGGGTTTTAACCTAAAGCGAAAAAAAAATTTAAAAGCTTTAAAAATGTCTCTAGTAACCTTAGTTTTTGTTGTTTCCCAACGAAATTCCGTAAAGGCTTTCTTTAAAATAAATTTACAAGGGCATTTTCCGAAAACCAGAGCAATCAAGGCCATTAGGGGTGGGGATATACCTGAAAAACGAGTGGGAATTAAATAGAAATTTAAAAATCGCTCTAGCGCCCGCAAATGTATCTTATGCGGTATATGCCATTAAAATAATATAAGAAAACAGTTTCCGAAAATTAGTAAAATCGGACTGTTAGGAAGGGTGTTTACTTGAAACCCAACATTTAAAATCGCTCTAGCGGTATTAACGCAACTCGGTATGTGCCATTTAAATAAAATAAGAAAAACAGTTTCTGAAAATTAAGGGAAATCGGGCTATTAGCAATGGGGGTTTACCGGAAACCCAAAATTTAAAAATCGCTATAGCAGCACCAATATTTTTTTTTCCTCACAAAGAAATTAGATATATGTCTTTTAAATAAAATGAGAAAAATAGTTTCTGGAAATCGGATTCTTCCGAGTGGGACTTTACCTGAAACCCAGATATTTAAAAAAAAAAAAAACGCTTTGCATTTAATTTTCTTTCTACTGCTTTAAAATAAGAGGACAAATTAATTCAGCATATAAACTACATTTATAAGGACGCATATGTTTTATATTTAACAAAATCAATGTCGAATAGAATGTAAATTTGAAATATTAGTCTAATATGTGCGTGAGAATTATATTTTTTAAGTAAGAGCGCTCTGTAATAACTTTCAGAAAACGTTTACGTTACATGTTATTACTCCAACATTTAAATTAAATATCAAAGCCAATGAAAATAACAAAACTCACGATTAATTATTGTTGATTGTCTATATTTGCTTAGTACATTGTAATTGTTTTTAAATTAACTCTTTTTTGTTGAAAAATATGAACATCAACTTCTTAAATGCGAAATTTAACTCGACACTTTCTTTTATTTTGTTATACCATTAATTTTGTGCTTTAATCTCAATAATAATAATAATAATAATAATAATAATAATAAAACGTCTAAAAATGTGATTTCTCTTTTTTAATAGTTGTGTAATGCAAAAATTCTACTTTTTTCCACCTAAAACATAGCAAAGTTATAAGTTATTTCATTAATTAATAAGGCCATACTTTGTATTTTATGTTTTTTTTTAAAGCTACTTTACTTGGTGAGGTATTGGCGTAGTTTAAGCTGCTCCTACTTGACGGACTTTTATATTAATAGTTTACGTTACTTGAATCTGGAAGCGCACACTGTTTTGTGCACCCCTGGTCTCCGAATCAGCAGCAATTGCCCAGACAATATTTCATTTTGGGATGCAAGGTAGCAAAATCAGAAAACTAAAGGTTACGATCATTGCGGCGACAAAGTTAAATCTGAAATGCAGCGGGTACGTCGGCAGTTAAACGGCACTAACATTGTTAAGGAATAATAGTGGCGGAAACATATGCGTTTAATGTTAGCTTCAGTGCAGGGGAACATGGGACATTAAATATGAGGTGGCCTGCTCCGATTTGCCGACACTTGCATATTTCGTGACAGTTCTAAAGGTTCGGTGCTAACAGAACAAGGAAAAATAACAGTAAACTGAAATAATGGGTTTATTCAACAGGTCGCGGCTTATCATTTGTCAATAGTTACCGGAATGCATAAAATCACTCATTGAATTTCCCAAATTGAAACACTGCAACTGGTTCGTATTTCCCAGCCATATACAGAGATAGTTCAAAGTCCCACAGCACCTAAATAACATTTGACGTCTATATGGTTCATTTACATAAAAATGTGGTGAAGGGATTACTGTATACTTAGAAATCAAAAACTATATAACCGACATGTTTCCACTTTAGTTTAATCCGAAGAAACTACAATTATCTTATTTTAAATAAAATACCTAATATACAGAGGGCGCCAAAATAGTTACACCTTCAAGCAAAGAAAAAAACTGTGTTAACATAACAAAACTGAATTCATACAAACAGAAAATGATGAGCACTAATCATCTTAGACTTTTACAGTTACAACAGTTACTCAAAATGCCCTCTATCGGCGTCGATACAATTCTGAGTACGTTGAACTACTGATTGAGCAACGTTTGCGAAAGTGTCATCAGCGATTGCAGCACATGCCGTTTCAATATCTTCCCGAAGTGCTGTCAGTGTAGCTGGTTTTCTACGGTATACAACATCCTTAAGAATTCCCCATAGATAGAAGTCCAACGGAGTTAGATCCGGAGAACGCGGTCGAAACTCAATCGGACCTCTTCGTCCTATCCAGTGCCTTGGATGTTGAATTGATTATTTCCAAACTAGAACATTTATCACTTGGTCGTATTATTCTAAACCTTTGCATTTATTGAAGACAAAAATACGTGAGTAAAGGCCCGGTGTATAATAAAAGAAATTCATATTGCATCAAGACAATGCTCGTCCTCATACATGTGTCGTTGCAATAGCGAAAATAAATGAACTAGGGTAAGATTTACTGCCACATCCGCCTTATTCCCCTGACTTGGCTCCATTGAATTTTCATCTGTTCCTTAAAGTAAGATATTTCCTTATTGGATAGAAATAAATAATTGAGGCGAATTTTGTAGGCCTGGGGCAATTTGGCTTTAGCTACAGGATAAAGGCTTCGTTATCATTGTTTTAAAAAAGGAAAATAATTTCAAAAAGCAATGCCATCATTTTGTACTTCATTCCGAGAACTTTTAAAACGCGCGCATATAAAGAAATCCTTTTATTTTTTACTTATACACTTAATAAAAAGTACACTTAACTTTTTTACGTAATCATAAATATTACTGATGATTAAATTAACTTAAATGTTAAATTAAAAATACAGAGAAATGAAATTTAATGATAATGATAATAATAATACCAAACTGATGTTATTCATTAGGCCGCTTCTTATCCTCTCGTTTTTAACAACAAAAATGTGGTTGGTGACATAAATTTTGTAATAAAAGAAACTAGCTCCCCTACGCTCTATACGATAACTGACTTAACTCGCATATGCGGTAACACAGAGAGCTAGCCCGCTCAGTGGGCCATCACATAAATTTAACTTTATCCGAACGAGCGGTCATTGCAATTAGTTATGGTGGGCGGACTTTAATGAGTTATGATGTCGAGGTTGTGCGCAGACGCAGAACAGGTTCCTCTTCGGTTGCTTCTCGCCGCTACAGCAGCCAAGTGTTTCGCCACTGATTTGTTATTGTGAGTTTTACCTTTTTATTAATGCCACCCCTTCGGAACCGTTATTGCGGTGGCGTAGAGGTCAAATTTGTGGGTATGGAGATACAAAGCTGCATTAACCATGTTGGAATGTAGCACTTGTCAAAAGTTTAATGCTTTTTTATACTATAAGAGTACATTTGACATAACTGATGTCATTTTAAGGGGAGTTAAGGCCAAATTTTGAACTTTTCATATTTTTCAAAAAAAGAATTAACTAATTCTGACTTTTGTAGTTTATATAATATAATTCTTATTGTGATTTGTAACATAGAAGTAAATGTTATAAATATTTAAAAAAAAACATATTTATAGATTCAAAACTCCTGATTTTTGACAATGTTTATTTCAAAATTCCGAGCCGACGCTCCATTTGAGCTATCTTGTTCTAACCCGGGCAAGGTCGTAAAAGTATCGAATGCAACTCATCCAGGAGAGATCTTAAGTCACGTAGATCTACATAGTTTATGGCAAGTTAAAGAATTCCATACTAAAAAGCGGTCCCAGGATGAAACTATCCACCGTTATCTTACGTTCAGATAATACCTTAGTTCGCTGTCAGATAGCTGATCACCTTTTCCTCTGAAATAAGCATAATCACGAAGATAGGTCATTAAGAGCGCTACAAACTGACGTGGGGGCACTGCAATTTTGAATGAGGCACTTGGCAATAATAGTCCGGTGGCAACTGGTAACACTGGACATGAAACAAGCCATATTTACAATAACGAAACGCCTTTGAATGGGAGCACAGCCCTCGGGCAACGCTCCGTTGTTCGATTTTTGTGGAATCATTTACATGCAGAAGTTCTCTGAAGAACGGACACGTATCGAAGATGAACGCCGCATAGGTCGGCTTAGAGATCGCCACAGAAGCGAATTTGCAATGAGTTGAAGAATCAATCCAAGCAGACAAAAGGTAAATGAAATATGTTTGCTTACTACAATTGGTAACCCAAACAAGATGTTTCTCAAGCAAAGCACGGTCGAAAATATTTTTTTCATGCATTTTAGGTATGGGAATTTATAATATTCTCTCGCTAGAGGCCCCGGACTAGCTACTAGTTTCATCTCCTGTAACAATGGTTTCCAGAACTTCTCTCGTTGCCACATCAGAGTTCCAAAAATGCCTGGCTACCGATGACTCTTTGCTGCTTTTGGACTGAGGAAAGAAGTCTAGGCACCCATCTTGCACTAACCTTATTCATGTTTAAACGTTCATGAATAATTCCAAGGACTGTTGCTTTAGAAAGGCCAACCTTGCTGCTATTTCTGTAACTTTGAGCCGCCGGTCTTCCATTATTTCTCCTTCCACAAGAGCGATGTTTTCAGGAGTGAGCACCTCCAAGGTCCGACCTGTACGCTCTTCGTCTTAAATGCTTTCTCCACCAATTCTAAAAATTTTAGCTCATTCTTTTACGGTAGAATATGAGGGGGATGTTTCCCCATATACACCGTCCAATCACTGTTTAATTTCATTTGGAGTAAGTTATTCTTTTGTGAAGAACTTAATAACAGCTTGAAACTCCATTTTGAACATGTCACAATCTTTTACACATAGCCTTCTTTATGCAACTATATCTGAACAACCGAACACAGCGGAGCTGAAGTTACAGCTGCAATGATTTACTTAACAGATAAGATATGACACCAGATAAGGCTTTTGTGAAGGCGATAATCCTTATCGGTGAGGTAGGAAACTTATGGACCGACCCTCGTGCCAGGGGCGCAGCCTGGCGTAACCCAGGGTTTGCAACGATGAAAAATATATCTGTGGTTCTTCAGGGGGAACAAGTTATAGACTACTTAACGTTGGGACCGGCAGCAGTGGTTTCATTGAAATTTGCACAGATGACTTCATGCTGTTATCGAGAGAACATTTTAAACAAATTTTAAAGGACAACAGAAAATATTGCACCATGAAAACCTATTTAACAGGGCAGTGCAACAGTAACCTAAATAATTGAAAAATGTACTTAAGTTTTAATTACGTGAAAATTTAGCGCCCTGACATTATTTATTTTGTGCACATTGCAAATTTCCCAATTACAATGTTCACTTAATCAGATACAATATCCTTACAATTACCAGACAATGAGAAAATAAATCAAAATAAAAATAGAAAAAAATTAATCAAATATGACATAAAGTTACAAAAATAAATAATACAAAAAAAAGTTAATGTTGGTATATGATAAGTTAATTTTTGTAATACATGAATACCTGATAAAGAGAAAGTAAACAGATTTATTTTGAAAACATTAATAGTTAAATAATCTAATTTAATATATAATGTTTGCATTCTAAACAACAGGAGAATATTTATACGTATCAGTAATTAACCCTTGGAATAAAAAGATATTAAGAAATCGGTTTGGTGTGATATTTGGAACGTAAAAGCATATTGATTGTCTTATGCTTGAATCATCAACCTTACTGTGTAATAGTTTGTAAATGAAAAGTAACAAGTGACGATTCCTTCTGTGAGATAACTTTGGTACTGAAATAATTGGGGGGGACGAAATTTACGGCAAATGCATACTTTAGCAATTTGTGTTTAATTATTTCAACAAGTTTAACAAATTTATCAATACTAGGACTCTATATAATAGAAGCGTATTCAAGTTTAGATTTGACAAATGAATTGTATAAAATAAATATAGTCCTCAGATCATAAAATAAGATGAGCTACAAATAATAAATCCCAAATTCTTATGTACTGCACTAACATTGTTATTAATATGTTTAGTAAATTATACATCTTTGTTGAAAATTACTCCGAGGTCATTCTTTGTTTCGACTAATTGTAATTATGTTTTATCCATAGTGTAAATAAAATCAACATTAGTTTTGTGTCTAGAAGAAGACATAAACTAACATTTTGATGTATTAAACGGAAGGTTATTTGCTTTTCTCCATTTATTTAAGGCATTCAGATCATTTTGGAGTTTATCACAATCGGAAACAGGTTTTATAGAGCTAAAGATTTTAGATCGTCTGCGAATAGTAGGATATTAGAAAAACTAACAAGTAATGATATATCATTAATAATAGTGAGCCTAAATTTGAGCCTTGAGGCACTCAATAGTAAACTTCAAAGCTGTATGATGTACTATTTTTATATTTAACAATTTGTGATCTCGATGCCATAAGAAATATCATAGGCTTAGAAAAACCACATAACGATAATTTGTTTATTAATTTTTCATGATCAACTTTATCAAAAGTTGTTTGAAAGTCTGTATAAATAAAAATGGAGACCTATTATAAAGACTTGGAAATATTTTATATGTTACGTCTTTTACAACGTGAAAAAATGCCGTGTCCTGACTTTAAAACTTACAAATTAAAATGAAGTTTTGTGTTTCAGAACAACGGAAAATACAATTAAAATAAATTACTGTCATGATATATTTGTTTCAATTTTTTTTTTCTTCTTTAGTCAAAAGAAACTTAAAAATTTCCTTAAAAAGGTTTTAAAAAACTCAAAATCTTTAACATGTTAATAAAACTAATTCAGGGTTTATAAAAACCTAAAATTCTGCGACCTAGTTATTAATGCATTAAAAAGCTTTAAAGTATGCAACTTGAAAATATAATAAAAAAAAATAGCTCACCAGTTTCTCTTATACCAGAGACTGCTTAAACTGGAAACGTACCTGAAACAATGAAGAACACAGCGTTACTTTAACTACAACACAAAATAAACAACCTCGAAATGTTTCCACCCAAATAATGAAAGTTTTCCAGCTGTTTACAGTACTCTATTAAAAGAAAACAAAAGACAACCATAGTCAACAAGTGTCCCAGATGGTTAGCCCCTTACCCTTGTAACAAAATAAGTTCTTTCCAAGCAATTGGCTCCAGTAATGGGGAGAGACACTGGGAAATAACACAATGTTAATGGTCTCATTTAAAACCCTCTTATAGAGTGCTGGCAATCAGGGAACAGAACCAACCTCTTTTATTTTTATGAATAGGAAATTAACACCAGAATGGTGGCGAACTTGTGGAGTGTTTCCCTTGCAATTATTACACTCTGGTACTCGCGTACGCACTGCAAACATTTGCTCATTTCACATTAAGAAATATGCTTAAATTAGTTGCGTGGTGTTTTCATTTCTCTTCATGCAAGGGAAAAACAACTGCTTCTTGTATAAAAGAATTACAAAGTAGGGAGTAGATGAAAACATGGAAGAAAACTCCAACTATAGCTGCCTTTCTTTTTTCGTATATTTCACGAGGCTTAATAAACAAAACAGGTAATTTCAGACCTTCTGGAAAAGTTTTAAATTAATGCTTAGGAATTTAGTTAATATTAAAAAAGTATATAAGGTGTTTCAAAAGTAGTGGCAAATTTTTTACATGGGTTGCAACCTAACCGTTTACGAGATAATTACATTTACAATTTTTTGTTAATTGGGGCTGCCAATGAACCAAGATTTGGATACCGACTATGAGAGGGTTAATACCAACAAAACATGTTACAATTTTATCAATAAAGATTCAGTAAAATGCATAACTTTGACTTCAACAGCACAGATTGAACATTAGCAAATGAAAACGTTTGAACAATAGTGACTTTGTATGAATGAACATGAAGTGAAGATTTTGATAGCATGTTGTTCAAATACCTGACCGTCTACGGTCTTCTTCGCAAAGACTACAAATCCTGGGTCATCGTTTGTTGCAAGGCATTTTCAGGGGTAGAGCATTGCACGAATTAACACAGTAAAGCATTATTTATTAATACAAATGCACATACAAGGCATTCCATTAACTTTGTTGTAAAATGTCACTTGACAGTTTATTTCTTGAAGATGTGCGTACACATTCTGAGTGTCTTTTGTGCAAACTCTGGAATGTTCAGTGTATCGGAATGTCAGTGATTTCGTGTTCAATCCACTGTTTTATAAGAGGTATTCAAACCCTAACCTCATAATCCTTACCCTCCATCTCTCTCCACACGCTCAGAAGTGGGTGGCGAAACCATTTGTCAAAAGCACTATGACTTAGATGTTGTGAACAGAACTGAATTAATAGCTTGAGCAAGGTCCTGCATTCGTTTAAAAGTTTTCAAGCAATGCAAGATTCACTCGAGTAAACAGCCAGAAATGGCACGATACAAGGTCAAGGCTGTAGGGTGAATGGTCAAGCGACTGGTTTTTGGCAACTTCCAGTTTCCTCAAATTTGCAGCTCTTCTGTGAGTAGACGCATTGTCGTGGAAAAGAAACGGCCTTGAAGTTTCCGACTTTGAACACCGAGGCTTCAGCTCTTCGAATAAAGGGTTCAAAATATAAGTGCCATAAAATTCTCCATTCACTGTCATTCCTTCTGGCATACAGCTAATCACTGATGATCCTTCATAGTTGAAGAAAACAGTGAACATTCGCTTCCGAGAACGAAAATCTTGTCGAAAAACAACTGTCTTGGGTCATTCTCAATTACCCATAAGCAGTTCTGAGCTTTATTTGGGTTGATATAGTAATAAAACCAACTTTCATCACCAGTGCATGTATCTGTCAAACGTTTAGGATCATTTGATGGGAACATGCTCAGCAGTTTCCTTGCACATTCCTTTTTTCCTCTTCTTCTGTTCATCGGTTAGGAAATGTATGCCCCATTTTGCACAGATTTTACGCAGTTTAAATGTTTATAAGAGTTCATAGAGTGTTTAACGCCCGTTTTAACTACTGTGGCATCACGGCGATGGACACTGATGATACATGAGGTGGAATGATAAAATGAAAAAGGACTGTTTTTTAAAGGAAGGAAGCCTTCCAGGCCTAAGTTTAAGGTATCTTCCCAGTATTTGCCATTTATGTAAACTAAAACCTGGGAAAAACCTCATATACATGCACGATGTCCCAAAATCGTCATTAATGTTTTCCAGTTTTACTCTCATGTACTTTCACGACACCTCCGGGAGGAAAGGGCGAACACGGGAGACACAGGTCGGAATCTTTTAATTCTAAGAGGTGAGAAGTATATTTCAACAAGGGGTAACTATATTGAAAAGTGAAAAATATATTTTTGTCTTTATCATACCAAGAAAATGATTAGGTCGGTAACTTATGGACCCACCCTCGTATAGTAACTTAAAAAAGTCATATGAGGGAAAGGAACAATCAGACAGACATGAAAAATTAGGGATGTGGATTCAAATTAATTTGAATTTATATAAATTAACCGCTATATACGTGGCGGTTAAACTAAATATCTGAAATAAAAGCATTAGTATTGTGTCTACTTTTTCTGTTTACTTACTTGAAATTTCATACGGAACAAATGGTTTCCTTCAGTTTTATCCTAATTTACTTTACCTCAAAAAATACGCATCCTAAATTTGTATCATTTTTTGTTTTCTTGAAATTCATTGCTTGTATTCACGCTTTCAAGAATAAACACCGTTAACAATATCTAATAAAATTAGGTATGAAAGCTGTTAGAATAAGCTTGTATAAAGTTTCCACATTGTCAATGAAATGGTAGAAAGAGTATATGAGGCTGTGATCTAGTCGAAGATTATTACTTGGGGTGTCAAAGAGGTGGTCAAGGTTCATGTGGTGCATAGAATGATTGTAGAGAAGTTCTGGGGGTACCAAAAAGTTCACCAAGGGGGGCAAATATGATAGAATTAGCAGGAATAGCAGGGAAAGAAAGAATAGTGGAAAGTATCTTAAAATATTGATATAGATGTTTGAAATTAGACAATAATGATATACTAAAAGAGTGTCTTAAGAGTAGTGTTGGGAAGAGAGTTTTGACTTGGAGAGATGGGAAACAATTTATAACAAATTGGAATGGGGGATATATGGCGATTGGGTGAAAGTAATGTTTGTAGATTTTGGAAAGAATGAGACAGATGGTAGAAGATATAGAGAGATAAGATATCTGGGCTAATTAAGAGGATAAAAGTTCCTTAGATTTATATAAAATGGTTAAAAGTAATTAGGAACGAGAGAAATGTATAGACATTTCTGACCAATTTGCAAGAATAGGTTTGGCATAGATGCTAACAGGTGTATTATTTTTAAAAGGGCTGAGGATAAATCGAATAGAAGAATGCATCATGTGTGGGAAAGTGGAAAGTCGGTTCCATTGTTTAATAGAATATGAAATAGTAAAAAAGGTGGAGGTATAGTATCTGGGATGGCAAATGGGACAAGAAATAGTAGTATTAAAAATGTAATTAGAAACGAGAATAGACAAAATGGGCAATTTTTATGAAAATTAAGGGATAAATGTGATGAAAATTAGTGATTTGTTTTAGGGGTTCTTTACCATACATATAACCTGGTAGTTAAGAACCTCAGTTTTGGTACTGCCAAACTTTTAGAGCCCTTTGTATGTATAAAATATCTAATACCTACTTCATAGACCGCCTGGGAGTGCCTCATGGGTCCCCACTGTTCCGCGGACCACAATTTGAGAACCGCATCTATGTGTGTCCCAGCTCTTCGTTAACATATAATCACAACACCTATTTCAATTAAAATGTTTGATGAGTTTAATTGAAGGAAGGCTTGCCCGGAACATACGCTGAAAACTAATCAACTGACGTTTTTCTACGTTTGTTTCAGCATTCCAACCCTTGTTAACTGTGAAACGATGTATTCAGAAGTTCATGGTAATGGAGGTTGCCTGTGTAATTATATAGCAGTAATTGCAAATACTAAATAATTTTTAGTAAAACTTCTAATAGGACATACAATTGCAATGCTTGAGTGAAATGAAAAGCACCCTTAGGGAAACTGGATTGTGTATGTGTTTTATGGTTAAATGTTACTTTTCGTGTTGCGTATTGGAATGAAAATTTTATTTCCTCATAATACAAATTATAAATCTAACCGTAATTAACAATTTAATGTACATGTGCAAGAAATATACAAGAAGAAAAATATATGCATCCACTAATTTTACATTCACAAATTAAACAATATTTGTACATTTTTCCCCGTTGTTACCACTTTTCTGGGATCCTGCACACTCCACACCCTACTTATACGAGGGTAGGTCCATAAGTTTCCGAACTAATCATTTTCTATGTATGATAAAGACAGAAACTATATTCCTCTATTTAATATAGCTACCCTTTTTTTGCAATACACTTCTCACATCTTTGAATTAACATGTCACCTCCCCCCCCCAAATAGTCGGAAGGGAATAAATAGCATTCATCACTTCTTCGTCGCACTTAAATTTCCTTCCTCGAAGGCCCTTCTTGAGTTTCGAGAAGAGGAAATGATCACTGGGAGCTAGATCTGGGCTGTAGGGTGGATGGTCGATCTCCTTGAAGCCACATTTCTTCACAGGTTCCTTTGCATCAAGAGTTGTGTGCTCAGGCGCGTTGTCGTGAAAAAGGCGCTTTTCGCCTTTTCTCTTTGATGGAAGCACGTAGTCTGTGCAGTAGACCAGCATAGTGCTTCCCATTTACTGTGATGTTCCTCTCCTTGAAGTCAATGGAGAGTATTCCTTCACAGTCCCAAAAGATTGTGGCCACGATCTTCTTGGTCAACCGAGTGACTTTGACCTTTAGAGGCGGTGCTTCGCCAGGTTTACGCTACTACATCGATTGTCTTTTTGACAAAGGATCATAGTAGAGGACCATAGTTTCATCTCCTGTAACAATGGTTTTCAGAACTTCACTCTCGTTACCACGATAGAGCTCCAAATGCCTGACAACAGATGACACGTTGCTGCTTTTGGGACTGAGGAAAGAAGTCTATCTTGCACTAACCTTATTTGTGTTTAAATATTAATGAATAATTTGAAGGACTGTTGTTTTAGAAAGGCCAAATTTTGCTGCTATTTCTGTAACTTTGAGCCGCCGGTCTTCCATAATTTCTCCTTCCACAAGAGGCGACGTTTTCAGCAGTGAGCTCCTCCAAGGGCCGACCTGCACGCTTTTCGTCTTGAATGCCTTCTCGACCCATTCGAAAAACTTTGGCCTATTCTTTTACGGTAGAATATGAGGGGGATGCTTCCCCATATACACCGTACAGTCGCTGTTTAATTTAATTTGGAGTAAGTCCTTCTTTTGTGTAGAACTTAATAACAGCTCGAAACTCCATTTTGATCATATCACAATCTTCTACACACAGCCTTCTTTATGCAACTATATCTGAACAACTGAACACAGCGAAACGGAAATTAGAGGTGCAACTATTTATTTAACAGATAAGGTATGACTCCAGATAAGGGCTTTGTGAAGATGATAATCCTTACCGACGAGGCCAGAAATTTATTGACCTACCCCCGTAAATTCTTTAGATTTCACCCTTCTTTCTTCTCCCCATACATACATTCTTCCTTTGCTTTAAGCACTTTTATCTACAATTTCTCTCTTACCTTCCCTACATACTCACCATTTTTTTCAAAAACTCCTCGTTTCTGATACAAAAAATTTATAATCACCAATTCTATTGTAAATTATTCCATTTCCTAACCCATACATCATTTCTTCAATCTTTAGTTTGCAAACATTCAACTATACAGTGAAATCTTTATCTATTCTCCACATATTTAGGCACCCTTTCTTTTTCACTTTTAATCGACTTATCCCTAGTACACCTGCTTACCCCAGGCACATTCCTCCCTTCCCCTTTTATTACAAATATATACGTATTATTCCCGACCCCGTTCTTTCTTAAATATCCTATAATGTTCCAAAGTATTCTTATCTTGTACACTGTTCCATATTTCTTGTTTTCCAATATCATCTATCTTTTGCTTCACTTTATTTCATAGTCTTTTTAACTGCTGTTTCCCCACTTCACCTATTCTAACCTCTTGAATTATTCCCATTAATTGAGTTAATCAACCTTTTCCGACTTTTTTTCTTGTGTTTGTAAACGGACTTTGACTATATCTCCTTCTCTTAATTTTATCTAATACCAGTATTTGATTAGCATATGTTTAACTACCATTTCTTTCCTATCAACTCTTCCTAATTCTACCAATGCCGCCCAATTTGGAGCTGCCCTTGCTATCTAAACACCATTTTACAAAATCTCTGTCAATATGGTCGATATACTCCCACCCTTTCCATGTACCCCATTCATCATTTTTTATTCAATCGTTGCTGAATAAATTCTCTCAAGTTCACTCGTACATGGAAGTTTCTTTAAATAGATTCTTCTAATATTAATAGTTAATTATACATTCTCTCCCTGTTCCGTCCATCTTCCACTATAATTTAACCTAAACCACAAATAATACAATTTCTTAACTATTTCAATTTCATTTCAATCCATTCACAGTTTTTCATCTCCTTTCAGTTTATTTCCTTTCTTGCATACCATTATTTTTTACTTATTTTTATTTATTTTTAGCCCCATTCTTTGCAATATCTCAAATTTACTTCCACTGCTTTAGTTAACCCTGAGCCTATTATCGCTATTACCATTAGATTATCAGCAAACAATAATCCTAGAATATATTTATTATTATTTATAGGGCAATGTGAATACTCCTTTCCTATTTCCTCTAATATACCACACGTTACATATAACCTGTTATATGTGTAATTTAAACTATGTACAATATAGCTAAGCCATGTACACCTTTAAAGTCGTAAACTAATTTTTGATACCAGATAAATGCACTATAGAAATCTGTATTCGCACGCAATCTAGATTTTATTTGTATTATTATTATTATTATGGTTTTAAGGTTTAATTTTATAGATAAACGTCTCTCATTGTAACCAAGGTCTATAGAGACCATGAATGAATATTTCATTATAGTAGTGGGATGTTTTACAGTCTGTACAACACAATCTAAATTATAATTTTTACTTTCGCCTTTGTTCAAACTGAGCTTTGCGTCCCAGAAATTCAACTCAACACTAGAAAAAACCCCTGAAATAATGGAAAAGCCCAATGATAATTTAGTTTAAAGGTAGTATTGGAAAACAGAGAATGTTGTTGAAATTCAAAGGCAATGGAGACGTGTGTACAGAAGAGAACCGCAACGCGAGTAATAATTGCACGCATTCGAGACAAATTTGAAACTAATGGTACCGTATGCGTTGTTCACAAAGGCAGATCCGGGAGACCTCGCACAGCAACAAGCACTGCGCACTGGATCCAAGGCACTGGATAGGACGAAGAGGTCCGATTGAGTTTCCACCTCGTTCTCCGGATCTAACTCCGTTGGACTTCTATCTATGGGGAACTCTTAAGAATGTTGTATACCGTAGAAAACCAGCTACACTGACAGCACTTCGGGAAGAAATTGAAACGGCATGTGCTGCAATCGCTGAGGTCACTTTCGCAAACGTTGCTCAATCAGTAGTTCAAAGTACTCAGAAGTGTATAGACGCCGATTGTGGACATTTTGAGCAACTGTTGTAACTGTAAAAGTCTAAGATAATTAGTGCTTATTTTCTGTGTGTGTGAATTCAGTTTTGTTATGTTAACACAGTTTTAACGTTGCTTGAAGTGTGTTACATTTTTGGCACCCTCTGTATTTAGAGAAGGACTAACACTATCACCAAGTTTCATGATCGCAGCTTGATTTTTTTAAGGTGTTAATTAAAACGTTATGCCTAACCCTTCTACGTTGAAGATACTTAAACTTTTGAAACAAATTCAGAGGGTATTTAAAAATTTTTAACAAATGTCATGTATTTTATTTCAGAAAGCCTTCTTTCACAGGAAATATTTTCTCTTTCTTCCAAATACATTATAATCACTTCCTGCATACAGCTGACACTGTAAATAGAATTATAAATGACCACAGATTCTCCTCCACGGGTGGCCGAAATCGTTTAAGCGCAGACTCATGAACGAGAGATCTGGGCTTCGATTTCCTAACTGAGATTTTTTCCAGATTTTCCTGGACCATAAACTTATGGGGGGGGGGGGCATAAACTTAGGCCTAGAACGCTTTCTATCTTTAAAAACATAATTTCATTTCATATACCATCGCCTGTGATGCCTCAGTGGTTAAGGAAACAGAAGTATAAACCTGGCAAATAATACAGCACATACATTTTGTACTGTATCTCAGAAACTTATAAAGCTATCATTATAAAATGTTTAAGAGATTTTAAGAATACTTAACTCAAAATGCTGTGTAAATTTTAGTTCTGTAATGAACATAAAAAGTTGTTTAAACAAAAATAAATCTAATTTGCTGATAATTTAAAATGTTGACGTAAATGTGCTTTTTTGTCAGGAATGGCTGGGCCAATGTTGTTGAAATGTTGCACACAGATGATGTATGCAAATGTGAAGTGTAAACTAGAAGTATTTAAATATTATATTAGTTGATAAAAATCAATAGCAATAAACATTTAATTTTTTTTTTTTTTTCAAATTTTGAAAATGAATTTACTTTCAAGAATATAAATAGTTTTCTAGTTCCCAGGATGTTATCTGTAGTTTAATCTAAAAAAAAATCCAATTCTTCCAATTTTTATAAGAACAATGCATTCTTATGTCACAGTGTTTTCACTTTTTTAACCCGATTTTATTTCGGTTTAAATTTTTTTTTAAACCCTGTTTATATGTATTAGGGAATTAAAATTTACAGAGCATCTTTCGTTAAGATTTCTTAATATTCCTCAAAATTTTCATATTGATAGTTTTAAAATATTATGAGATATAGTGTAAAATGTGTATTGTTGTATTATTTGCTAGATTTACACTTCCTGGTTGCCTTGAAACAGACATTAAACACCATTAAAAATGATCACTAACTCTTGCTTGTTACCTGAAGCTTGATAACCTAGAAAACATAGAAAATGCTAAAATGTTTCAGAAAATTTACCAAAGCAAGAAAGTAGGCTACTAGAGAGTAGAGTGTGTGCATGCATCTCACGTTTGAACGGAGACCTAAACTCATTCTAAATCAGACACGTCTTTGCGATGCAAGATTAAGGTAGCTCATGTCTAAAATATGCGGTTCCTTCCGCTGGAACCACATGCGGCAAACAACACGAATTATTTTATGCTTATACTCTGCCCCCCAGAAGGAATTTCTATCCTGCAGTACTCGCATTTTCAAGAACAAGTGTTGAAATGAGACTGACGCTGGGATGGAAATGAGACTTTTGTTTATAAAAAATGATTATTATATCTTGTTGAAAACGAATATCATCATAAGTTTTTCCAAAAATTTAATTTAAGTTTATACATCTTTTATTTTCAAGACAATGATATGGACATATTTTACTCATCTTCATAATTTTGATGATGGAATTTTCGAATCGCCTCCGCAGCCTTCACAGTTGCTTCTGGTGGTCGAAAATGACTCCTGTGAAGGTGTTTCCTAAATTTCCGGAAAAGGAAAATGTCACACTGGGCCAAATTTGGACTATGTGGAGGATGAGAAACACTTCAAATTGATTTTTATAAGATATTCAGTAACAACATTGGCGACATGCGGCCGTGCATTATCGTGGTGTTGGTTTGGTTTATTTATGGGCGCTCTTCAACATCTCAGGTCATCAGCGTCCTATTCAATTCAGAGCGTGAAAGGGCCGAGGTTCTTTTACGTGCCGTAAATGTACGACGCGGAATCCACAGCTTTACTTCCCTTCCAAAGGAAGCCATACTTATGATTTTTACATCCGGAAAAATCCATCGATCCTGGCCGGAATAGCACCCGCGATCTTGGGTTTAGAAGGCAAGTTTGGTTACCACTACACCACGAGGACCGACTATCAGGCTATTACGAATTGGTGTTAACCTGAAACCCAAAATTATGTTGTTTTTTTCGCAACTAAAGTCGGTATATATAATTTAAATAAAACAAAAAAATAGTTTCTGAAAATCAGGGAAATCGGGCTATTAGGAGTAGGGGTATACCTGAAAACCGACATTTAAAACGCGCCCTAGATGCACCAATTTGCTGAGGAATTCACTTAGTTTACGCAGCTCCCGCGTGGCGCACTTTATTGTAGTAGCTTTTGTTTCATTAAAGTGTAAAACTTGATATGAGAGCCTCGTATTTTAAAAGTTAATTTTTTTTTTTATAAATACAAAAGCATTTTTCTTTCTAGTCTTTGTTTCGTCTTTAGAAATATAATAACTACTTTGAAGTAGCCCTTACTTCATTAGTTATAGAAAGAAATATTGCATTCCTTAAAGGTTCTTATTTAAAAGTTAGACTGTACCCAAAAGAAACAAAAAAACACACGGGGGGGGGGGCAGTGGAAAAGTTTGAAATCAATCAAATGTTGAAGCAACGAAAAACAACGCCACGTCAAAACACTTGTTTACCACTGAAAACTTTTTCTCGCAATTTCCACTTGAACAGTTGGGTCACAAGACGCGAAACTTGACTATAGTTTTTAGTTTTGTACCTGAGCGTCAAGAGGAAATGAGGTCTACTAACCAGACCAATGAAAAGCGGCAGATTGTAGTGACGGCAGACAATGACCAATCCTTTGCGGAGAGATGAAAACGAGGGGCGGGTGGAGCTCTTAATGGCAAGGAAAGAGAGCGAAAAATCCATGTAGATGTTAATTAGAAGCGATAGGGGATAGATATCAGCGTGATGTACCGCAGAGTGAACAGTTTATCGTTCCTTCTTCAGAACCAACCGCAGTTATTATTTTCTCTTCTCGTCCCCCCCCCCCCCTACTACTTCATTACTAACATGAAGCCCCTTTTAGAAATGTTCGTCTTTCTCTTCCTCTGTTTCTACTTTCCACTTCTTCCCTCCCAGCGTTTTCTGCTCGTTGTTTAACTGCCGGCCCCTTCTTCATATTCTCTATTTCCTACACCTCTCTTCCTGTTCTTTTAATAATATTTTTTATTCTTTCTCCTGATATCTCCTTTGCTCTTCTAGCCCTAATCTTTAAGCGCTCCGTGTTCCTGTTCCAATTATAACTTTTTCGTTGTTTTTTCTTTCTTTTCTAATTCTATTTCTCACTATCTTTTTCCGTTTTGACTTGTTCCAACTTCTCTAATTCCAATTTACACTCTTTTTCCTCATTATTTTTGAACTGGTCCAACGTTAAACCTTACGTCTTCGTTTATCTCCTTCCTATTCTTCTAATTGCTATTATTTTCCTGATTAAACCCAATTCTTATTCTAATTATAATATTTATTTTTATTCTTATATAAAAATATATATAAATTAACAGTGTCGGTCCTGGTGGTGTAGTGGTAACCATACTTGCCTTCTAAACCCAAGATCGCGGGTTCGAACCCGGCCAGGATTGATGGATTTTTTCGGGCGTAAAAATGCTAAGTATGGCTTCCTTCGGAAGGGAAGTAAAGCCGTGGGTCCCATGTCGTACATTTACGGCATGATAAAGAACCTCAAGCCTGAAAGAAGAGGCCTCTGAGCAAAATTTGTCGGCCGTTTCACGCCCTAAATAGAATGGGACGCTGATGACCTGCGATGTTAAAGAGCGTCCTTAAATAAACAAATAAAAAAAAAATTAACAGTAATAATAAAAGTAGATAAAGATAAAAAAAAAACTTAGTTTCTTGCCATACAAGAACTCCAGTAGTTCGAAATATAGCAATTTCAAGTGTGACTTTACCTAAGTGTTTTATCCTTATCTAATTTTATTATTACTGTTAATTTGTTACATTATTAATAGTGTTTCTTCATTTACATGTGCGTGTGTGTGTGTGTGTGTGTGTGTGTGTGTGTTCCTATAGAGCGTATGTTTTCCATTTATTTTCTGTTCTTCCTATTCTATTTTTACACGTCTTCTTCCTGTTTTCTCATCTTTTATTGCATTGTTGTTCACTTTGCTGTCTCCTTTTCGTACATTTTCTGTTTTTTCCTTTCTGCTTCTTATTTTGGTCTTATTTTCTCTTAAATGAATCACTTTTTGGTTTATTTTCTGATCTTTCTTTGAACTCCTTATTCTCGCTCTTTCTTTTCTTCTCATTTCCCTGTTCTTCAGCTTCCTTCTTTTCTTTTTTGTTTCACTAACACTATTTATTGCAGTCATAGTCGTTTTTACTTAACGTCACTCTGATCCTTTTATAACTATCGCTCCCATTTATTTATATAATCTTTCCATTTTTAATTGTCCTTCTAATCCTTATCTCCTCTCTTATTGATAACTATCTATAATAGAACATTATTTTTGCGTCACCATTTCGACGCAGTTCAGTTCAGTGTCACTTAATCCCTTTTTAACTGCAGCAGACACGCTCCAGGTGCCTGTAAGGAAGGTATGTTATAAAGTGCAAGGTGCTACGAGATAATCAACAATTAGACAGGTGCCACCCAGGGTGTGAATGGCCGTGGGTTTGCAGCCCACTTGGGGCGTGGAGTCGAGAGCACTGTTTTTATATTCACAAGGTGCTCCGCTCCGTTGTCTAGAAATCTCCATGGCCCACTGAGGCGTTGCTATGGGAACAAGTGAAACACGCGTTCCGTCGCATTAGCCCTGGCTTAACTGCAGTGCAAACTCAAGAATGCGTTACAGCGCTAACTGATTTTCACTTCCCCTAACGTGGGGGGGGGGGGAATGTATGTTCTCTTGAACATTCTGAAAAAGTAAAACGTGTATTAGAAATTCTTGCATTAAAGAATGTTTAAAAATTGTTTTTAGTGGCCCAAAATGGTTTGCACCTCTGGTGCCGGCCAACATATCGTACTTTTCTTTAAGGAAAATTTAAAGTAATTCTCCCATCATCAAATAATTACCTAATAAAACAACGTAAAAGAGGGAAAACACACAGTGGTGAAAGTTATTGATTGTCTGGTTCACACTGCGGATATTCAGCTGTTTATGATGTTTTCATAATCAGTTTCTGGCAGACAACTTTTTATTGGTCCATAAATTTCGGAAAAAAAATTAAATTCCGAAAAAGCCATATTTGGGCCGTAAGGTGGATGTCATAGTATGGTGTGACTTAGTCTCTCAATAGTTGTTGTGTGTTTGTAGGAAAACATTTATGAGTTTATAGTGGTCCCATGTTTCAAGAAACTAATGCATTTAATCTGCAAACTAAAAACTTTCACCATGAATTTTACATTTGAAGCCTGTGATTTAAATTTCTTTTTCAGGGTGCATCTTTGTATTGCTACTGCATGGACTGACCCTTGTTCATGGAGGTGGTGCGATTGGAAGATAAAATTGCCGTACCTAACACTAAGTAATTAACTTTCGTTAGCTCGGCAATAAATGAATTCATATAAAGTAGATTTTAGCGACCAATGTGATTAAAAGACCGCCTCCTTTGTATAGTGATTAGCGTTGCTGACTGCAGGCCGGGAGGACCCAGATTAAATTCCTGATACCTTCTTTAGAAAGTTTCCAAGTTAGGGAGGTCTGGAATGGATCTAATGAGGAAAATTGGGGAGTTGTCTGATACAGAGGTGGCGATCTTCGATCTAGAAAGCAGCGTGATAGGTACCAACATGCTGATCACATACCCTCTTGCATTACTGCCCTCTATCAATGAAGTCATAAGACGGAGGTAGAGGAAGCAGAGGTCGGGTTGTAGCCCCATAAAAGAAGAAGAATGTGATTAAAATGACAAAAAAGAAACACATCTACAATAAAGTACATTCAATGTTTTCTGAAATATTAAAATATACACGGTGATTCTAAAGTTCTTCCCTAGTTTCAAGGATTGATAGAACAGTAACCATGGCAGATATAGCGGAAACGCTTATATCAGTGGATAGAGTACCTCTCCAACTTTTGTACATATCTTACAGATGTTCTGTATGTCCTCCGTGGGTGACGCGGCAGACATCAATCCTGTAGTCAAACTATGCTTCCCACACATGTCGATACAAGTGACTGCATTTGTGATCCTCTCTCGCAGCTGTGCGAAATCATTGGCAAATGCGGCACGAACACACGGCCTTTGACATAATGCCATAAGAATAAAGCACGTAGGATTAGGTCAGGTGACCGCGGAGGTCACAGAAGAGGAGGGCCATCTCGAGCAACACGCCCGATCCAACGACGAGAAATTTCAGCATCGAGGTACTCAAGGACGTCATGAAGAAAATGAGGTGGAGCCCCATCTTGCTGATAAATAAAGTTTTGACTATTTGCATATAGTTGTGGCACTAGTCCAGGTACACAGTTTTCTCCGCAAACAAAAATGGATCGTACACTTTTGACGAAGAAACAACACTAAACACACATTGACTTTAGGGGAATTATGGACGTGTTCTAACACATCAGGTTTCTCGTGATTCAAAAGACGTTTCATTTTTCTGGATACATGAAACGTGGCCTCATCCTAAAAATAAGTTTTTCAACAAAACCGTTTTCTTCTAGCCGCTCTTGAAAATCAACACAGAATTGAAGACGACGATGGTGATCTTCGGGACTCGGCGCCTGCAACAGCTGTATCGGTATGGTTTCACTTGACGTAAAATATGCCAGACAGCTGCGAAATCTGCAATTGATGACTCGCGCGACGTGTCGACTTTTTAGAGCTCCCGACAAGCGCTTATCTCATTCGCTCAACGGTCTCAACCGACACTCTTGGCCGGCCTATTCGTTGTCCATTACACCAGCAGCCATTCGCTTCAAACTTTTTGTATCATGCAACATTTTTTTTTTTTTGTATATGTCTGTCTTGATTTGTGTTCTATCGACTCCGAAATCAGTGAAGGACTTTCGATCCACCACCCATATAAGGATATATCCAAAAAAATTTAAGTATATTAGGGATAGAATCAATAAATTGTTTTACTTATGCACATTTTGGAACTACGTGAAAAGTCTAGTTAATTATTTCAGTAATACGTTTCGTAAATACCAGAGATGCTCAACCTTTTTAATGCTATAAGAACTTTTCATATTCCCGGTTAAGTGCGTGAGCCACATTAAAATTAATAATATTGTAAAAAATACAAATTGAAACCGTACTATGTTGTTAACATACACAATATGCGTGAGATCGGTCGTTATAGTTAAAAAGTTACGCTACGTGTATGCGTGATAAGAGACGCATTAGCGTCTTTTTAATTTATGCATTTCCCTCCATCTCTCTCCTCCTTCAAGGGACATAAAACTGGAAGGTTCGAACCAGATTCTCTTCAGTGCCATCTAAAGCTAGAGGCTTGCCAATTGTCAAAGATATAAATTAGGTATTTATAAGCTAGTTTAAAGTAAGGGGAACAGTTATTTTCGTTTTATAATCACTTCCTTAATTTCCTATTATTAATTATTTAGAATATTGATGTGTTAAATTTAAATTTATTAAAACTCTTGACTACATCCCCCATGTTACGGTTACTAATTAAAGTATATATATTTGGCTTTTAGGCGATGACATGAATAATAACATGACATTTGGTGGAGGCGCCGGCAATTTATTTACACGACAAAATTTGGGGGATATATATCTATCTATCTAATATTCAGCGGCATAATTTGGTGGTGTGGATAGAAATAAATTATTGTTATGAAACTAAGAAGTAATTGTCATATATATTTTGATTCTGGGCATACCATAATATATTTTGTGTTTAGGCGCAGAATATAATGCAACATAATTGATGATAGGTGACAGGCATTCGTGATATTTGGTTTGATGCTTAAATTAATTAGTGCATCCCATGTTTAGTATGAAATATTGGAAAAATATGATTTTCTGTATTTTTATTTATTAGTTGTTATAAATCAATATGCAATTTACTTTGTGGTATTTTAATGTAATTATCTGGTATCTATCTGTAAGTTTCCACATCCTTTTTTTTCTTCTTTTTCCTTTCTAGTATATCTATTGTATGCTTTTGTTTATTTTTTCATTATTTACAATGTCTAATAAATGTCTTTCTATCCTTTTTCCCCGTTTATCTTTTCTTATATATTTCTCTAAATTTTAATATTAATTAAACATATCAATAAATAAGAACTTTGGGTATGAATCTTGAACGTAAGGTCCTAATGGGATGCCTGAAAATACCCCCCGAATGCAAAGTGCCAAAGTTTAAGATTATTTCTTTTAGAACAAAATTTAAAGTCCATCAATGAATTTCCTCAGGCATATTTAAATACATGTAGCAAAAAAATTTCCTTCCAAGGTACTTGAACCTGGGGAGGGACTGTAATACATTGTTTCTCTAAGTGAAAGTTGTCATGTAATGAAATCTGTACAGACGACGAAGCGCAGATTACGTGAGTTCGTCGCATTATACAGTGTTTGTTCCAGGAGGCCATGTGTGTCGAATGTATTCAAAAGGCAGCGTTAAGATTGGATACGAGCTGCCAATCAACAAGACGGATTGCTTCTCAAGACGGAAAGAAAAGAAACACCACAGACTGGCCACAAAGAAACTGCGCTATCTTACAACATAATTTTGTTAATACTAGTACACGATATCTTATATAGTCACACTTTAAATTACATGGTTAACAGGCGAATTTTTACTCGTCTTTTCAAGAGCGAAATTTGAATTTCTTGAGTTTTAACCACTTTTCTAGAATATTATATCTTCTTTTTAATAGTTCTTTATTTTTAAAACTTGTATAATAAACATTGTTCTAAAATAACGATTTTAAAATACTAAGCCTTTTTAATTATAACGAAAGGACTAAAATTTCTCACGTACGTAAAAAAAAAAAAATTGTAAAAAAATATTTTTTTTAAAACTGTACTCTTATCATGATTACTACTAAACTTTTAACTAAACATACAACTAATATTCCCATTTAAAAAAAAAAAGTATTGAAATTTTTAAACATTTAAATTTGTATTGTATGTTTCTAAAGGATTTAGACGTATTTCTGTTTTTATTTAATACACAAAGCTTTTTCAAAATTTCTGAATTATTATCTATTTAATTTAAATAAAAAGCGGTATATTCAGACTCTGAAGAAAAGTTTAATGTTAGTGTTGATTAAATTTTAAGTTTAACACCTTAAATCCTAGTCACCCCATCTTGAAAGTTTATGACCAGTAGTGGAAGAATATCTTTAATTTTATTTTTTAAAATTTGTCCCTACATAGAGCTAAATATTTCCTGCAATTTTAAGAAATGAAACACAGATGTTTCTTGTTAGCTGCTTATATAATGCAAAAGTACGTGTCATAAAATACAAATACATATTTTCATTCTGTAAGTGACATTTAAATAAAATATCAAAGCTCAGACCTGCCGTCTCATTGGCAGATCGGCCAAAGAGCATCAAAGAGAACGGGCTCGTAACTTCGTAGCTTAGCGTTAACAATGACAGCAATGAACTGGAGAAGAACTGAAAGAACCTACACCATTTGGATTTTCACAAATTTTAGTAAATGTGTTGAAGAATGTAAAACAAACAAAACAAAAGACTTAAAACCCCACAATGCCACTAATAATAAATTTGGAAAATATGAATAAGTATTAATATGTATTCAAAATATAAATTTTTTCGAAACATTATGAAATATAAAGAATTAAAGTGTTTGTTTATTGAAAGCTATACATGCTAAAACATACGCTTCCCAGTAATCTGCGATTTATGATATAAAATATGAAATCTAATATTTTCCGCATTCTGTTTACTACACCTATCTTTTTTTTTTCATTTTTTTTTATGCATATATTGGTATTTAACTGCGCATCCTAGACGTTAATCAATAACAATTTCTTGATGCCACGTGGAAGCAATCACTTCATGTTTGAGGTTTATGCCGATTGGCTAATGTGCGTCTTGATTTGAAGAGCTTGGTGGGCTAGCAAGCTCTCTGCGTGACGGCTTACGCGTTATTCTCTCCTGAGCCTTGCTTTCGAGTGGTTGTAGCCAAGAAGTCCCAGGGGATAGCTTAAATTTCAACCTTAACTAGAAAAATTTTAGTTTCTTGGATGTTTTACAGTGGCCCAGTTTTGTTGTTAGGATGATAAAAAGGTTGTTAGTTAAATGTTTTTAAATTGAAAGTTCTAAAATAAGTATTCTCTTGAGATTGTTTGCTATTCTGCGTTATTGTAATTACTAGACGTTATTGTTCTTCAAGAAATAGTTTCAGATAACTTTTTGTATTCTTTGGAATTATTTTTGTTTAAATATTGTTTGATTTGTATGTAAATTGTTACAATTTGAAATACGGGTGCAAAAGTTTCCAGCCATATTTTATTCCCCATTTTTTTAGCTGCTTAGTAAAATGGGTCATATATTTTTGGATGAATTCTTGTAAAGTGTATTTTAATATCTGATGTTATGATGAAATTCTTTATATATAACATTTTCTCAATAAGTTTCTTTGGTGCAGTTTTCATAGCTAGCGTATTTCAATCTAAATATCTGCATTTATAAAAAAAAATTGGCTTTTCTTTAATAAGTAATTATTTGTAATAAAATGACTTTGAAAACTATTTACCCTTTTTCTTGAATGTTACAAAATGAATTTATCTTCCAATTTCAAGAACGACTCGCACTTGCACAGTTCCTTTGAGACTATATATTTTTTCTCTTTTAGAATTTACTTCACATGTAGCACAAATCATAAATCGATTGCCATTCTAAATTCAAGGAATGTAACAAAGGTAGGAAAATTTTCGTTTTTAAATAGAATAGAAGCCATGAATAGAATAAATTCCCTGCAGTAGTTTTTAGGGCTGTTATTAAAGAGTTGAAATTTTAATTTTTTTTTTACTGTTACGAAAGTAGAAAAATTTACCAAATGAAATAAGAGACAGAAGAATTTAAATTTAAAGTCGGCAAAAACACTAAGAAACTGGCAAAATACATTGGCAAGGTAAGACAAAAATGTTTATGGGTGTAAAATACTTAGGAAAGGTGGTGAGAAATAGTACAGAATTGTCAGTTAGTGAAAGGATGAAATGAGTAGAAGGGGGGGGGCAGTTATTTAGCGTTGGTTAAATAGCATCCTTATACACCAATAACCAGGATGTTAGTGTGTATAAGGTCCTAAGGAATAAGCAATCTAAAGGATATAAATTTAGCTGAAGGGTTTAATTAAAAAAGAAGGAAAGTTTAGTATTGTAGGAAATATAACTTGATATTGTATTGAAATAAAAATTATTTAAAGATTGTGTTTTCTTTTGATTGGATCGGAGTCCGGTCCCCTGAATATTCCAGTTGGTAACTGCTGATAAACCGGGGACTGGGGGGGGGGGGGGTCTGAGCCAATCAAATTGGAATAAATTTTTATTGAAGTTAGCCCTCTAGAATTGCCAAAGACATTGTTTCTAGTTGCCATATTTAAAATTAATGTATTTTTTTTATTATTTGTGTTCATTTTGTTATAAAATGTTGTATGTTTATGCATGAGAAATAAACAATACTAATACTTAGGTTGAAATATATTTAATTAAGTAGACTTTAAATTGGGTTGATCTGTACCAAATTATGTTCCCATGTATGTATTTAGGGTGATATGTATTTAATTAGATTAGCTTGTATTTAATTGGGTTAACGTGTATTTTATTAGAATGTCATATTTTTAACTACATTACTATGTATTTGATTATGTTTTAATGTATTTAATTAAGTTCACATGCATTTATTTAGATTGAAACATTTTAATAATGGTAAAGAGCATTTATTTAGATTGACATGTATTTATTTAGGTACATATTTAATTAGGTTGAAATATATTTAATCAGGGATTTACGTATTTTTCCATGTAATTAGATTGACAATTATATAATTTGGTTAATGTGTATTAAATAATGTTGAAATATATTTAACTACATTGACTTGTACATGTAAGTACAATCTGTTTATGTTTTAATTTCACTATTTATCCACTGCCGCCAGGTGTAAGGCTAGTTACAGGTTGAATAATTAAGAAAGTTACTTTACTAGTGGTTGCTCTAGCATAGCTATAAAGCATGCATTAAAACTCATGTGTTACAAAGTTGTACTTTTAGCTTAGCTATAATTATAAAATATTAACTTTAAGTTGAACATCTCAAAATGTTTATGCAAGAAGCTGGAAAGCACAGTGCATTAAATATTTAATTCTTAAAGAAATATAGTTATTAATTTCTTCGATTTTAAGTAACAAATGGCTAGAAAATTGTCTTTTTCATTAGGAATTTTTAAATTTTCCAGATCACCTTTACTGCAATCACGAGTAATTAAAAATACTTTGGTAATAGCTGAAAATGTTCAGCAAGGTAGTAGATTTGCTAATAAACGCTTATAAAATTTTTAAAAGCTGGTTTCTTTCTGCCCTTATTAGGTTAAGTTATACAATAGAAAGTGCATTGGTCATAACGGTAATGAATTGGAAGGGAGTATGAAAATTTACAGTTAACTTGCTTGTCACTGAATATTGCATAGCAAAAATGACGTATGCTAATAAACACGTCGAACTGCTGTCTCTGATTCTGACAAAATAATAGGCAACCCCGTCGCTTAACAACCAACTTCTGATGCGACAGGCAATTTGCTCCATCTCATTTTGCCAATTTCCAGCGTGTCGTTGTGATCTGCAATAAAGCAAACTGTCATCGAAGGAAACGAGATAGCTTTAGGGGCACCCGCAGGTGAGCGGTTATGCCATAATATGGGAAAACGATAAACATATTCTCAACCGAATCGACACAAAGAAAACATTCAAAACAGCTCCGTTAGAACAGGATATTATGTATGGGTTGTGAAGGAATAACGGTCTAACCCGGTTAAGAAAAAAGATAATTCTCAAATTATAGTCCGCAAACCACAAACACCTTTTACTAAAATCGAGCATTAGTCCGAAAAAGGGGGAAAGAATCAAATGCAAGAAACTTAGAATATAAAAGTAAAACTTGAAATAGCTGTCACAAATCATCATATATGTTTTAAAATGAAATTTAAAATGAAACCCACTTAAAAAAATTAAAAAAAAAAACTAATATAAAATACGAGAAGTAAATAAAATATATTTAGATGCTAAATTACATTTTAAAAAACATGTAGAAACTACAAGTACTCCAGCAGAAAAAGTTATGTTCAATCTGGACAGAAATATTTCAATATACAAGCTGATAGAATAAAAATCTCACAATAACATCTGCGGTCATATTAAATAATGGAAGAGGAGTTTGGGTTGGTTTAATAGTGTCACAGCCCTTTTTTAATAATAAGGCACCACAGGCATCTCTGGAATGAAAAACGTGAGGTATAGTATATAGAATGAAAAATGTGGAGATAAGGAATGAATAAACAGTGTTTAACGCCCGTTTTTGCTACAGAGGCACCACCGGCGATGGACACTGATGATACATGAGATGAAATGATATATTGGGAAAGGATTTTATGGAAGGAATCGTTCCAGGCTTAAGTTTAGGGTACCTCCCCGGCATTTGCCATTTATGAGGACTGAGGAAAACCTGGAAAAAACCTCAGTCAGGGCGGACGGTCCTGGCGGTATTCGAACCCAGACCTCCCGCCCACGAGTCCGAGACTTAACCACCTCGACCACCCGTGGCGCTTTGTGGAGATAAGGGTGGAAGATGGGACAATTACAACAAGAAATAGTGGCAACAAAAATGTTATCAGAAATGATTAAGACAGGGGAATTTTTAGAAAAAAGTACGGGATAAGTGAAGAAAAAGCATAAAGAAGGAACCGGAAGACACAAGCAGTGATAAAATTAGTAATTCATTTTAGGGGTCCTTTGCCATACATACTATAACCTGGTGGCCCGGATATGGGCGGCCCTCAGTTTTGGTGCTGCTACTTTTGAAGAGTTTGTGTTTATGGAAATTAATTTGTAATTATATAACCTTGCAAATTAATATGTAATTGTATAATCTTGTAAACTATACTTTGCTTGGTATTTGTAACATTGAATGCAATATCAGTTTTTAAGAATATAGCGGTTGTAACAGAATATATAGCGAAGTAGTGTTCATTTGTTGTCATGTAGAAAAAGACGTGAACTATCATGAACAAATGTCCATTGCATGTTTTTTTTAAGAAAAATGTCAAAACTGCAGATATTCGTAAACGTCCAATTACGATCTGCAATCAAGAAGCTCCTGCACAGAAGACCGCTTACAGCTGGGTCACTGTGTTCGCCTTAGACAGGGAATCTGCACACAAGAATGTGAGTACCCGATTCTCGAGCCTATGCCAGAGAACAAACGAACGAGAATACAGCCCATTACAGGAACTGCAACGATGTATAGAATATGCTGGGACGTGGTAGTTCAACCGCCATAATGTAATTACAGCATACCATAAAACAATGCCAGTGTCCCCGATGTGTGTTTGAAGATTAAGTGAGCTATAAAACTGGGATATCTCGCTAAGTCATCGGAAAACACGTGAAGGTTGTCCTGAAAAAGAACAAGGTAAAATAATTGGTGCTTTTTTCTTCCACAAAAGAATCAAGTCCAATTGGGTGTGCCATCACTGTCAACAGGATTTCGTTTCGGCCATCTAACGACCAGACCGAAACAGCGGGAGCAGTTCCGGCCTACTTTCCCACTTACATCGGTTACAAAGAATGTTCAATTAATGTGGTGTACACATAAAGTCGACACCAGATAATTTCCTGCGAATAATGCACCTTTTCTCTCTTTATAATTATACTAGGGATAAGTCATGGCATGGTAACTATTTTATTTTTCTCGCGAACAAAAGACAACAGAAAAAAACTAAGATGTACGACTGAAAGTGTATGCTAATACTGTCGCGCGGTGCCACCAAAAGAAGGTTCGATGTAGGAGGCCACGTTGTTTTACTATAATATGAGCAAAAGTTACAAACTGTTGTAAATCCGAGAGTGTCCCGGGCAATTCACGGTGTTTAGTAGTCTTCGAGATCTCTAAGTACATGCACGGCTCGTTGCCAGCGATGTGGAAGGCGCTGAATACCGTCTGCTGCATATACCATCTCTTGTCGAAATGCTGTCATAATATCCGCTTTGTTAGCAAAACGTTTCCCACACAATGGCTGTTTCACTTTTGAGATCATAATCACAGGGACTCAGATCGAGTGAATATGGTGGATGTGGAAGTATTTTCCATTTGAGGCAGTATTTATGAGCTGCCAACCTCATATTTAATTATATTAATTATATCAAATAACTTTATGTAACTTCGTTGTAACCATTAGTGTAATATTCTTTTTATGTGTAAAATGTTATTTTCTCGCAAGTGCGCAGAAAGCTACCACAGCCATAAAATATGACCTGGAAATTTCTGTAGCCTGTTGTAACGCAATATTGGTAAAGAATCCTTGGGCAAGGTGTTTACTGATATTCGATTAGAGAATTTCTTGAGGGGAGGCACCATAAAACTTTTGGCAATTATAGGAATGAAAAGACAGCCGATAACCTCGTCAAGGGAAGAAGCCAACACTATATGGAAAACGTCACGTAGACCATGGCTACCAGATATAATTTTACTGGCTCCCAGTAATTTTGTTAATTTGATAGATTTTGGAAGATTAAATTGCGAAGTAGTTTAGTAAATTTATATTTGGGTTTAATGTAATTATTTTAGCCTCTTTTTTTTCCTTACCGTTTTAATATATTATTTTAATCTAGTTATTAGGAAAATCTGTAAAATAACATAGTAAGTGATTATTGAATTGTATAGTTTTTAATAATAAATGGAAATTATGATATACATGCTCTAGTTTAGGAAACCAGGTACTAGGGTGTCGGTCCTGGTGGTGTAGTGGTTACCATACTTGCCTCCTATACCCAATATCGCGGGTTCGAACCCGGCCAGGACCGATGGATTTTTTCGGACGTAAAAATCCCAAGTATGGCTTCCTTCGGAAGGGAAGTAAAGCCGTGGGTCCCGTGTCGTACATTTACGGCACGAAAAAGAGCCTCAAGTATGAAAGAGAGGCCTCTGAGCAAAATTTGTTGATCGTTTCACGCCCTGATTTGAATGGGACGCTGATGACCTGAGATGTTAAAGAGCGTCCATAAATAAAATCAATCAAAAAAAAATCAGGTACTAGGGTGGCGATTTTATTTTTATTTATTTATTTGTTCGATCAATGATTTAGTGCGGGATTTAAATTTGGGGATGAAACAAGCAGAGTTCTTAGACTTGAGGTTGGAACTGTAGAAAGTATTGCTGAAACTACTAGAGTTACAGTATACAGATAACGCATGAAGCGAAGTTAGTAAAATTTTCTGACTTAAAGATAACAAATGTTTTTGTAATAATGTCATTGATCTAATAATTTAACTAGAAATACAGTTAATCTCCTCAAATTTCTTTTTAAATGCAGTTTTGCTGCATAATACAAATTTCTCTCAGTCCCTTTGCTTCACCGAATCATATGAACCAACGTCCACGATTCCTAGTATATTAACTATGAGTTTTAATGATGGAAAATATGTGTCGATCTCTTGTAGGAATGCAGGGGGGCTCATGAAATAGTGTTGCTTCAAGTATCGTGATACAGAAAAGTACTAAAAGATTAAACATCGGGAAACTAGGCAGGAATACATCCATGGTGAATGCAATTGAGATCATAACCCACTTGTGAATCCTACAAACGTTTTCTTACCCTCTCTGCACACAAAAACTGTGCTTAATGAAAAACTTTTTAAGGTTTAATAGAAATATCAAACGGAATGGGGGTTAAATCATATTTTTTTACCGTTTAAATATAAATTATTTTCATTAATGTTCCTTGGTTATACGTATTTTTAATAAATGTGTGACTGCAAAGGCTATTTTTTTTTTATTTGGCAAGCACTTGTTCAGATAAAATTCTATATCTCAGAAACTATTTGCTCTAGAAGGCTGTGGTTTGCCTTTTGTGTGTGTGGGGGGGGGGAGATTTGTTTTATTTAAGGACGCTCTTTAACATCTCGGGTCATCAGCGTCTCATTCACTTCAGGGCGTGAAACGGCCGACAAATTTTGCTCAAGGGTCTCTTCTTTCAGGCTTGAGGTTCTTTTTCGTGCCGTAAACGTACGACACGGGACCCACGGCTTTACTTCCCTTCCGAAGGAAGCCATACTTAGACTTTTTATGCTTGGACCGGGATCGAACCCAATTTCTTGGGTTTAGGAGGCAATTGTGGTAACCATCAGGACCGAAGGTTTGTCTTGAATAATAGAAAAAGCTCATCCTTTGTTGTTTTACAATATCGGAGGGTTTTAGCTGCTGTTGAATGAAATAGACGAAAGTCGACTATTACAATCGCTCTCGTTAGATTTACTAATACCAACGGAGATTAACCAAAAACTATTTTTACTGTTTTAGATTACGCGTTTATTAAAATTTATGGTTAGCCAGATATTGTAATATAATTTATAAAATGATTACAGACTGTTTGACTGAATACGCAAAAACAATTGCTAGAGTGAATACACATTAAGTTAGTTAAATTTACAATTGCTGAGATTACAGAAAAGTGGTCAGTGATACGTGCTCAGAAATAATATAGTGGAGGTATAGAGTTGGCTACACTGACCACAAGACAAATGCACGTCGCATAATAAAAAGGATTTGATAAAAAATTGCGATAATTTCCATACAATAACGGGCTGTGATTGGTCAAAATTCACATTTATTTTCTTGGTCGATTTAAAAATTTCGTCACATAAGTGAAATAGTCACTTTAATTATTTTATAGAATACCCATGAACCTTGTTCCTAAATGAAATAAAATATATGAGAATTTTCCCCGCTGATAAACGTGTTTTGATTGTTTTTGTTGTTTTAGCGAATTCCGAAGGATTGCAGTTGTACCCATGAAAGAATTTTTGAAAAAATTAATAGAAATTTCCATCGATCCAACTTACTAAGCACCAAAATTGACCTTGATGAACATAAACACTCCATCGGCAGCAATTTTTTTTCTGATTTAAACTTAATACATGCTATTAAAATAAAATAAGAAAAATAGTTTCTTAAAATCAGCAAAACCACACTATTATAAGTGGGGGATTACCAGCAAACTAATTTTTTTTAAAAAATGAAACGAAACTCAGTATATAATATTTAAAATAAAATAATAAAAAAAATTCTAAACCAGGTACCAAAATCGGACCATAAGGAATGGAGGTATAGTTGAAAACATTTTTGTAATCGCTGAGAACATCGGTTAAGGTGAACCAGGGAGAGATGTGGCATACGAGGGGATTGTTATTGTTAGCATTAACAATTGGGAATTCCCGCCAAGCGATAAACCCGTTGATGCCATATAAAAGAGTATCCCATAGTCTGCGCATGCGCATGGATGAATAATCAGATTTACCCTTACAGACAACGGACGTCCTGCGGTTTCGGTACCGAACGGCAGCGGAGAAAGCCGCATTCCAGGGAAAGCTGGAGCGATACGGAGCGATGTACTAATCTTAAGCGGTAGTGTATGTACTCTACCAACCTTAGTAGTGTAACGCGTATAATAAATGCAGGCGGAGAGAGCACAACGGTTTCGGAACACAGAAAAACACGTAATCGTACGTCTAAAATTAACTGTGTAGCTTAAATGTTAATCTCATTCTATTTTAGTTGTTAAGCAGCTAAGTGTAATTAGAAATGTTAACAATGTAACACGTAAATAAATCAGTAATGATACGGAAAAAAGTATATGCTTTTAAACCTGAGAGCTGTTCTTTTTATTAATACACATGTTTATCCTCGGTTAACGTTACTTGTTTTTTACAACATTTAATACGATTCACTAATTCAACTTGTTAAGGAATTCGCTCTGTTTACGCAGCTCCTGGGTGAGGTACATTTTTTATTTCTAAACCAAATGAAAAATGCATTGTCAGAAAGTTAAATTAAACGGCAGTAGCAGGACTTAGCAGTTGTTCACTTTAACAATGGAATTAACTTGCAAATATTTTCTCATTCCCAAATCATAATGCAGCATATGAAATGTTCAAAGGAAATATTCAAAATATATAAGCCCCTGTTGGATTCTGTGAAATTCTGTCATGCACATCGTCCGTTTTTTTTTTTTTCTTTTTTTTTTCCCTGTAGTAGTCACATATTTTTCTCTCAATGTGTTTAACCTGATTTGGGATTCAAAGCCACAGTAGTTATAAGGATGCATAACACTTGGAAGGAGGGGGGGGGACGCAGACGCAAACAGTAGAAAGTTTAAGATCTGTCCGTTTTCGAACAGGAAGCTAGGCTGAAAAAAGAAACAAATGAAAGCAGAAAAATCGAGCGCAGTCGACTTTGTCAAAGCCCTCTATAATTCAATGGGCTCTCTGAGAGGTCCAGCTTCGGTAAAACAAACAAAAGAATTCCGGACTAGTTGGCCTTACTTAATGAGGCAAGTTAAACAGCAAACAACGACTGGGTCGGCGTTAACACCGAACCTGATGTGGGATAATAAATACGACTCTGTCTGTACTTTGCCTGTTTCTAATTAGGCGAAACAACGGCAACAAAAAGGACTGGCCGTCATTGATCGCAGAGCAAAACGTTTCCACGTCCATTGTTCCTGTCGTGGTTTACAACACCGCCAGGAAATGAGAAAATAGATTAAGGTAGAGAACGTGGAGATGCAGCAAAAACGCTAATACCTTTCGTCTTCAAATATAATTGCGTAACAAGATGTAGACATTAAATACACTCTTCTGGCCGCCGAGGTTTTCGCCGAAATGTATTTAAGTTCGCCAGTCCTCCAACTCCAAATCTGACACTTAGATGAACCATCTACTCTTGCGCAAACTAGCGTGAACAAACAGTAATATTTCTGCTTCAAGTTTGCACTTCTGCTATCGTTTGCTTTTCCTCCATTAACAATTAACACCGAGGCCACCGTTGTTTCTATTGTTTGTATTGCTTGAAGATCTGATAAGCATATTGAAAGCAGTATTCTTGTTTGTATTGTTAATATTAAATAGGAAGATAAAAAAGCAATCAGCTATTAGGGCCTTGTAAAAGAGAACACGTCTTAATACATTTATTTATTTACGAACGTTCTTTAATGATTCACGTCATCAGCGTCCCATTCACTTCATGGCGTGAAACTATAGGTAAATTTTGCTCAGATGCCTCTTCTTTCCAACTTGAGGTTTTTTTACATGCCGTAAATTTACGACACGCGACCCACGGTTTTATTTTCCTTCCAAAGAAGCCATACGGATTTCTACGCCCGAAAAAATCCACCAACTCCGGCCTGATTGAATCCGCGATCTTAGGTCTAAGTCACCAGGATCGACTTCTTCGGTCTATAGCTAGAGCTATAGAGCTATTTAAAATTTTGGTTTCGGGTAAACCCCTCCCTTTCGTAATAATCTGATTTCCTGATTTTCAGAAACGATTTTTCTTAATTTATTTCAATAGCATGTACCGAGTTTCTATTTAAAAAATAGGTAAAACTTGCGGCCACTAGAGTGATTTTAAATTTCGTTTTAACCAGCACCTAGTATTCAGGTATACCACATTTCTAACGGCCCGGTTGCCCAGATTTTTGGAAACTACTTTTATTAATTTATTTTAAAGAAATATACAGAGTTTCGTTGAGAATAAACAAAAACTTGACCGCTAGAGAGCTTATAGACATTTCAAGCTGTCCCAGAATTCAACCACACAAATTCTGAGGATTGTGGAGGGGTTCTAGATAACCATTGTGAGATATGGAACTTATGATCAACCTTCTTTAATCAGTGGCTATTGTACTATTACACTATTTCATGAAATTTAGAAACCACAGAACATAAGTTCCCTATCTCATAACGCTTATCTAGGATACCCCTCTAATCCTTGCAATTTATGTGCTTAGATTCTGGAACACTCAATATATATACATAGAGTTAGTCAGAATAACACCGAACAACCCTAAGGCGTGATTCACAGGATCAATTGGCGTATTTTATTATAGGAAATGTATGTTCATAAACATTTTGTTATCGAGCTAGAGGGCATTAAGTTTTCTCAGAAGACGCGTCGGGTTAGATGAAATTCTGCCGAACGGGATGCATTTGTTTTCTCGGTTGCGTTTTGGAGTACCGCTTGTGTTTTGTTTTTAACATTGCATATATCATCATTAGCCTAAAACCTGCGTACATTTAAGTGGTAAAGAGATTGTGTCGCATATTATACAACAACTTTGCGGTTCCTACAAGAGGTGCGGGTAGGCAAACTCAGCATACACCAGGACATATTAAAGTGCTTCGTTTACTGCAAGGAATTTCAATTACAGCTACTGTAATAATGTTCAACTTTACAAATTTATACACAGAACGACAGAAATGCGTTAAGTTTATGGTGCTGCTTGGAGAAATGCGAAAAAGGCACGAAATCTTTATGCTGAGCTTTAACCAAGGAGACATTTGCGTCATCACAACACCTTTACTGCCGACTGCGAGAAACAGTTACTTTCCGAAAACAAGAGCATCGGCATTTTGAAAATATGTTATAATTACTTATGCACTTTTTCAATTCTTGTTTTGTTCTTATACCGTCGTATAAATTAAATTAAGTAAATGTTACAACTTACTAAGTCAAATTAAGAATATTTTGCATTGTTTAAAATTAAAGACAACCAACTATATTTAATGCACACCTCTCCCAATACCTTGTAGCAAAAGATGCATAGCGACCTTATCGGCGGAATTTCATCTAACCCAACGAATCTTATGTAAAAATGTAAGCCCTCTAGCTCGATAACAAGACATTTATGGGCATACATTCCTCTATAAGAAAATACTCACATAGATCCCCTGAATCAAGTCTTAGAGTTTTTCTGTGTTATTTTGACTCACACTGTATATACAATGTACTTGTATTCTTGCCATAGAAGAACTCGAGCAGTTCGAAATATAATGATTACTAATTTGTGCGACTTTTTCTTAGTGTTTTATTCTTTTCTGTTGTACTAGTTATTGTTATTTAGTTATATATACACGTGTGGGTGTTTTTTATTTTTTCTCGTCATTTTTTTGTGCCTAGTGAGTTTATAGTATCGATGGAGTTTAGAAGAAATTTTGCACGGATGCAACCTTCAGAATTCGCTAAAAAGGAGAGTCAGAAATCAAATCGAAAAAGAAAGGACAATATGGAAGAAACAAAGTTACAGCTGCTGAAGATATGCTTTTATTATCACGAAAAGTAAAATGAACCCCTGCAAAATCAGACTGAACAATGCGATGCAGGCTGTTAGAAGTTGGTCAAAATCTAAAGACCGATAAAGAAAAACGTCATAACTGAAAAAAAAAAAATTAAAAGTTGTTGATCACAATGAATAATGTTGGTTACTTCCTGTCAGGTATTTTCTTCCCGCGCATTTGGATTTGTCTACTATACGGCATTTTTTAATTTACCACAGAGATAAACGGATGATTAAGGGAGTCACAGATCATTACTAATACTTCTGTCTATCTGAAACATGCTTTCAATTACTTTCATCAAAAATATTCGCTGCATGAGTCGTGAAAGCAGGTGGATGTTCAGTACTTCGAAAATACCATAGTTTTTCTACCAGCGTATCTCAGTGTTAGGCCGAGAAATTTTCAAATAGCCATTTACCTACTATTTCTTTTCCACAGAATTAAAAAGAAGCATATTTGTAAAGCAATACGTAGTAAATTATCTATTTAGAATAATATAAGGGGGAAAAAAAACCATAATTACCTAAAGCAATTATTTCATTGTATACAAAATAATTAACAATTTTCTAAATTTTGAAAGAAAATTCAGGTAATATCATTAATTGTTCAAATTCGTTTGTTAAGATCCCTACTTGATGATGTTCCATACCATCATATCCAAAATTTTCTTACGTACAATGCGTTTCATTCACTTGTCTGCCGAATATAGTTCATTTAACTGTAATTCATAAAAGAAGCCCAAAATCTTATTTTAATGTTTTAACAGCTACTCGTACTAACCTGTTTAAAATTATGTCGTCCGCATCGGAAATTCCATTAATATTTTTCTCTTTATTTTCAGTTTGAGAGTTGTATTTATATATGCTAATTTTAGGAGTATTCGGAAATAATAGTTGCATGTGATAATATCTAGAGAACGCAAGGACTCGAAATGATTCATGAAAACCCTCTCTTTGAGATTCTAAGTGCACTTAAGGACCCATTTGCTAAACTTTACTATACTCGAGATGGTCTTGGGTCTTGTTGCATACCGACCCGTGACTTTACGGCAATTTCATACACAGTGACATTCGTTCCTGTTCCAGGTTGCAAAACCACAGTGCAATAGGCGTGTTTTACGATCTGTTGCGAACGCACATAATGTTCCAGAGTCATTTTCTGAGAAATTAGATTTTTGTTACGCACAGGTGTTCATTTACTTTAGAAATAAATTCCTGTTGTTTAATTACCTTCTCTCGCAAAGGCAGTAAAATAAATATGATGGAAGACAACAAAATTATTTAAAATCCCTAGAAAATAAATATGTTCTTCAGAACGTTTTGTTTCCTTCTATTATTGTCTTTGGAAAACATCGCTTCATTTTCCGCGCATGCGTGTGAAGGGGCAATCAATGAAGCTAGCGTTACAGAGTATAACAGAGTTAACATAACAAGCCAAACTTTAATCTTTGTTAAAAGAAAAAAGTTTGCATAGCCTTGATGAAACCTGTGTCGAAATAATTTAATCTGGGAGTTGTTTCTAGTCCACGAATGTAAGCGGCAAATACCCTTTGATCTCTCGCGCTGCCTTAGATTTCCAAATTAGGTCATGCAAACGTCTTCAAGAGCACTCTTTCCACTATGCCTGTATCTTCCATCTCACTCGTATTTTTTTTAACCCTTCTGCCACGTCCCGTCGCATTTCCTTTGCCCGTAGTTTCTCATTCGCTCTTAGTTTGGCATTTTCCCTTTCTCTGGTATTAGTTAATTTTGTTCACTTTTGCTCTTTCAGTGTTTCTGCTTAATAAATCTCTTCGTTTTAATCTATGTACATTTTAACGAAAGTGAATCTCGTGGTTTCGAAATAAAAACGGACCGTGGGATATTTTCTCACAATAGGGTCTTAGCATCTCCCTGCAGCTTGAAATGTGGGCCATTCTGAAGTATTTCCTTTGTAATTGACCATAAGACTTTATGTATTCGATTTTTAATAATGATATTAAAAACTGTTCGGCGTTAAAGTGCTAACATAGACTTTTGTTACCGTCACAGATGGCCGAGGTCGTTAAGACGCGGATTTATGAGCGGGAAGTCTGGGGTTCGAATCCCACCAGGACGTTCTACCTGACTGGGGGTTTTTCCAGCTTTTCCTCAGTCCTCATAACTGGCAAATGCTGGGGAGGTACCCAACTTAGGCCTGAAACGTTTCCTTCCTTAAACAAAAAAAAAACAAAAAAAAAAAAACTTTTCCCAATTTATCATTTCATCTCATGTATCACCAGTGTTCACCGCCTGTGGTGTCTCTGTAGTAAAAACGGGTGTTAAACACTATTCAAAAAACACTTCAGTCAAGTTCTTCGGTACCCAGCGGGCACCAGCTTTACTAAACTTCAGTACTTCATGCAAAACAATGTTGAATAGCTTTCAGAAGTTCCAGAATTGCATTCTCAATGACTGTGACATTCCGTTGAGTTGCAGCTGTTGCTGGTCTTTCGGAACTGGTGAGTCAAAAAGATTCACATGGCCTCCTGCATCTGGAAGATGTTGCTACGGTCCAAATAGTCTATCCCTTATTCGTCCCTGTGTAATTCACTAGGGTTTTAACTCAACACAAGTTGACGACAATAACATGCGACGTAGTCCTCGCTTCTGTCTCAAGAGCTACACTTGATCGAACATATGGCATCTCTAACGCGAACTTCAAACTATACTTTGCAAAATTTCACCGTCCCAGCAGGAAAAAAAATGTTGTGCATTACTTATTGATCTACCCTCGAATGACAAATAATTACGGACCGATAGCTAGTGACACACCCTGTATAGTGCCGCAGTTCACTATTATAACTGATAGCAAATCAATTGCGAGAAACATTTTGTATGAAGTGACAATTGCAAATGCAAAAGCAAATTGCAGACCTAGTTTAGCATATTTGGTTATGTTCTCTCCTGATAGGATGCAACACTTCAAAGCATGCCAACCGGTATCACAGGTCAGACGTTCGATTCCCGATAGACCCAGGTGTCGTGATGCTTATCGATTACCATGTACCTATAGTTAGCATATCTCTGTAACCGAATTGATTGGTAATTATACCCTGGGGAACCTTCCCCCCCCCTTTCAGTCTGTAACTAGAAGCGTAAACTGCGTGTATTTCAGTGAACAGCACTAGCATCTATGTAGATATAACACAAAATAGCTTTGTTTAGCATATGTTAACTATCTAATCAATAGATGCATCAAGCATTTAACAAAAATGTAAATATTTAAGAAGTGGTAGGGGAAAAAGTCCGTCAAGCAGGATAGCTGCGAATTCTTCAGCGAGTTGAATAATTTTAAAAATAAACATGAAATCCAAATTAGGGCTTATTAATTAATGAACTTAGTTATGGCATTACTGTGGTATTAGAGGAACAAAATTATAATTCTTGTATCTATAAGTATAACAAAAGAAAAATCATATTATTATTATTATTATTATTATTATTATTATTATTATTATTATTAAACCACATCTTCCCATTCACTAAAATAGAGAAAAATAACAAAGTTTCCAGTTACGTTGCGTATTTAAGAAGATGATGTTCATATGTTTCAATAAAACAAAAACACATTACTACTTAAAAACAAATGCAAGGTATGAAGCAAATATATACATCAGCAATAAACAAACGAAAGCTTCATCGATTTTCAGTGGCTTTGAAATTTAACTGTGGGAGGAAGTGATGCTGAGGGTGCGCAAAACAATTACTTAATTTCACAATTGAGCATGAATTTTATAATCCTAGATTGATAGGAACAGAAATAATAGCAAAAGGTACTACTAATAGGCAATGTAAGAGTAAATTTAGCCAGATTTATCCCAGAGTGATCGCTTCTCATCTGAAAAAGTGGCAACAGCGCTTATGTATTCACCAGGAGGAGCTGGCGACGGTTAGATTGCACTAGCTTTGATATGCTCCATGCTAGCGCAGCCATATTAACTTCGAGGTATATGGCAAAACCGTTCGGGAGTTCAAGAGGCGCCTATCTGTCCTCACAAAATGTGACAATAGTTCTTCACGACAACGTAAAGCCACACACAAAGTCTATGCACCCGAGAAGAGATTAGGGTTTTCCTCCCTATAGTCCCGATCTAGCACCTACTGATATTTATTATTTTTTTTTTTATCTTCTCGGGCCTCTAAAAGATATGAAACCTTAGCCACAGTATGAAGCTATTTGAATGAAATCTGTAGTGTCGAACATAGGCTCCGATATTGAAAAAATAGCACAATATAACTAAAGGATTCAGGAACAAATCGATGTTTTCTAATCCTAAAATAAAAAAATACAGTGATGGGAAGATTTATTGCCTCATCTTTCGCATTCCATTCCACTGTTGCTTGTGTATTCTTGTCTGCATTTTTGAACTTCCAAATGCATTTTTACTAACAACACAACGTTTCCCGTTGACATTGCCGAAATACGACATTGACCCTTTCTAATTGTGGCGACAAGGATGAAAAATGTTATCCTTGCTTATACCTTCCAGAGACAGCCCCTAGAACAGATTTTTATCAAGAGTACTAAGAAACACACGGAGAAGCGAAATGTTGAAGGGGTGAAAGAAACAGGCAGGAAAAGGACATTTACTTCAAAACAGGACAGATACTAAAAATAATTTTCTCAGTGATTTTTGGTTATCATCTTCAGAACTGAAGCGACAATGGAAAGGCACGTGTGACGTCTCAGTGACCAGCAAGAGTAAATCCTTGAAGCAGAACTTCCTGTCTGTCGAAACCTTTGCTGACTAAAACATTGATACGAAAGTGACAACAGCAGCAAAAGAACATGCACATGGACAGCAGAGGTGTAGACAGAGTAATTTTTTCAGGTGAGAGAATTTAACCTGCACGAATATGATAGGAAAATGTACGTGCGTCGCAGAAGTGGTGAAGAATTGTTGCCTTCATGCATCCACAAACAGCAGGTGAACTGGGAGTGCACTTCCTGCCATAGCACAGGTCTTATGGACTTTGTAAGTTACACTGTTAATGCAGACGTCTTCATTGGCATCCCTAAAACATTACGACAATTTTGGCGATTCTTCAAGCTTTTCCATTTTCCATGATGACTCTAGCCTTTGAAAATAGATATTAGCATTAATATTTGAATTAAAATGGAATACAGATAGTACTGATCAATTATCAGTCATTCAAATATTTCAGGTAAAAACATTCCTTAGAAAAAACAGAATGAAGGTGCAAGATTAGCCTGGAAGGTTATGAAGAATGCAAGAGAAAAATGCAAGAGTACTCCAGAGGACATTTGTGCAAGGAGGGTTTCATGAACTGACTCAGAATACATTTGCGATGCTAGGCCACGGATTTTACAAAAGTAGACAGTTAATTTGATTCATTTGTTACAAATAACAATCTAACTTTACGTGAATGTTTGTCTCTATTTTTAATAAACATCCATACTAAAATAAAATAAAAGATAATACTGTCTTAACATATATTTAGAAGTATATGAAGGAGATATAACAATTAATCTAAATAATTAAAAATTCCGAGTGAACCTTTAACCAGTTAAGGATTATGCAAAATAATTTTCCACCACTGTAGGAGGATAGATCCATAAGTTTCCGGACTAACTATTTTCTAGGTATGATAAAGACGAAAACTATATTTCACTTTTCAATATAGCTACCTTTATTGCAATACATTTCTCACATCTTTGAATTAAAAGTTCAACCCCCCCCCCACAAATAATAAAAGTCTTCTGTGCAAAATGACCATAAAAAGCATCCACCACTTTTACGTCACACTTAAAATTCCATCCTCAAAGGTCCTTCTTGAGTTTTGAGGAAATAGTCGCTGGGAGCTAGATTTGGGCTGTAGGATTGATGGTCAACCTCCTTGAAGCTACATTTCTTCAAAGCTTCCTTTACAACAAGAGCTGTGTGCACAGGCGCATTGTCGTGAAGAAAGTGCACACCATCACTCAGCCTTCCTTACCTTTTCTCTTTGATAGAAGCACGTAGTCTGTGCAGTAGGCCAGCATAGTACTCCCCATTTACTGTGGTGTTCCTCTCCTTGAAGTCAATGAAGAGTATTCCTTCACAGTCCCAAAAGATTGTAGCCATGATCTTCTTGGTTGACTGAGTGACTTTCGCTTTTAGAGGCGGAGCATCGCCAGGTTTACCCACTCTATTGATTCTTCTTTGGGACAAGGAATCATAGTAGAGGACCATAGTTTCATCTCCTGTAACAATAGTTTGCAGAACTTCTGTCTCGTTGTTACGGCAGAGCTCCAAAAATGCCTGACGACAGATGACTCGTTGCTGCTTTTTGACTGAGGAAAGAAGTCTAGATACCCATCTTGCACTAACCTTCTTCATGTTAAAATGTTCATGAATAATTCGAGGGACTGTTGTTTTAGAATGGCCCAACCTTGCTGCTATTTCTGTAACTTTGAGCCGCCAGTCCTCCATAATTTCTTCTTCCACTAGAGCGATGTTTACAGAAGTGAGCACCTCCAAGGGCCGATCTGTACGCTCTTCGTCTTCAATGTTTCTCGACTCATTCGAAAACGTTTGGCCCATTCTTTTACGGTAGAATATGAGGGGGATGCTTCTCCATGTATACGTCCAATCGCTTTTTAATTTCATTTAGAAAGAACTTAATAACAGCTCGATACTCCATTTTGAACATGTCACAATCTTCCACACATAGCCTTCTTTATGCAATTATATCGGAACAACTGAACACAGCGGGGCGGAAGTTACAGCTGCGAATATTTACTTAACACCAGATAAGGTGTTTGTGAAGGCGATAATCCTTATCGGGGACCTACCCTCGTATGTAGAGAACACCCCGTCCTGTGTGTTGCCCCTTTGTAGAGGAATGCTGAGTGTTTAGAACATATAAGAAGTAGGCTATAAACTACTGGATAGTGCATTATGTTCTCAAGTATGTGCACAGAGTCATAGGCGATTAATTTCCTAGATACGTTACCAAGCAACGGAAACAAAAGAAGGCAGGCTCGGTGACAAGTTCAGTACGACTGTACCGCTTGTCTGGACAGGGTTTCACACCTTATCAATTCCTCTTACAGCACAGTGGAGGAGAAAAAATAAAAACCTCCGACCGGTATTCATGAATTATGCATAAGAAGCCATAATATTATATTTGACAGAGCGCATACTTCATCTTCTTGTTTCATATTTAAGACGTTCTAGAGATTCGGTTTCAAGAACAAGGAGGATATAAAGTACATGGTCTTGTCGCTGGAGCTGTTTTTTTTTTTCACTAGTATTTTTTGTAACTGTGCTTTTCTTTAAATCCTGCAGAATTTCTTTATTTCCTTGCGTTCCTGCAGATCTGAAATTGATGGTGATCACTGAAGCATGAAATGTTGCTTTAAACGGTTAAACACCTTTAAAAATACTTTATCTGAATCGTACAAGCAGGCGCTGCGTAAACTTAGCGAATTCCTCGGCAAGTAGAATAACTTTTAAAATGAATATAACTTCCAGATAATAGTCTTATTAATTAATGAAACAAGTTATGACGTTACTGTGTCTATAGTAAAATTACTCTAATTTTCAAAAGAAAGGGGAATAAAATTAGAATTCTTGTAATGTATTTTTTATTTGTTTATTTATGGACGTTCCTTAACATCTCAGGTCATCAGCATCCCATTCTATTCAAGGCGTGAAATGGCCCATAAATTTTGCTCAGAGGTCTATTCTTTTAGGCTTGAGGTTCTTTATCGTGCCGCAAATGTACGACACGGGACCCACGGCTTAACTTCCCTTCCAAAGGAAGCCATACTGGATTTTTACGCCCGAAAAAATCCATCGGCCCTGGCCGGGGCTTGTAATCTATAAGTATTACAAAAGAGCAACCACGTTTTTAGAAATATCATTGTATTATTGAGATTAAAACACATAAACTAATGGAATACTATTAAATTAAACATATAGATAAAGCTATACTCTCACGCACCAAAAATGAAGTATAATGTTCCAATATCCTTATGATTGGTTGAAAATAGTCATCGTTGCAACAAAAAGGTAAAATGTGTGGATATTTTTTAAAAAAAAAATCAATTTAACCATGTTTATAAACAGAGCCCTTGATATAATCTTTATATTCACTAAAATAAAAAGAAATAACAAAAAGTTTCGAGTTACACTGTGTATTTAAGAAGATGATGTTCATATGTTTCAATAAAACAAAAACATATTACTATTTAAAAACAATTACAATGTACAAAGCAAATATACACAATGAACAACAAACCATTCAATTTTCTATTTATTTTCAGTGGCTTTGAAATTTAATTTAAATGTTATTGTAGTAAAAACATGTAACGTAAACGTTTCCTGAAGGTTATTACATAGCCTTCTTACTTACAAATATAATTCTCACACGCATATTAGATTAATATTTTATATTTGCTATCTTGTCGACGATACTTTTGTTAAAAATAAAACATATGCACCGTTGTAAATACAGTTTGTATGCTGAAGTAATTTGTCTTTTTATTATGAAACAATATACCGAAAATTAAAAAATAGCGCGGTTTTTAAATTTCGGTTTTCAGGTATACGCTACTTCTTTCCCTAAACTACAAAGGTGACTCTAAAACATACTTTCTGTAAATGGTCTTGGACGGGACCGGATTGTTAGGGACGCCGAACATATTTCTGTACTTCAGTCTTACTTGACGGCTGGCCGTTTGTATCTACGCCTTTACTGGGACACCTCCGTGAAGAGGGCATTAGATAAAGGAGATACCGGGCTCCCAGATTCCAAACTTCGAGAGTCCCTAACATGCTCCAGATAGAACACCCCGAAGCCAGTAGCGCCCTCTCCCTCAGAAGAATTGCTTCCATTCCAAAACGCCGGACAGAAATATTTTAAAGCCAAGCCTCCGATACACCTCACCTGCCATTTTCGAACCCCGTAACGAAACAAACAAAATGAAATGAGAAATGGAAAAACTCATGGAAAGGAAAGAAACGCCCAGCATTCGGACAGATGGCAGTTAAATGGATTCGAACTCGAAACCAGTCAGATCTAGTTCCAAGATCTTCTCCGCTCGAGACAATGGATTTAGAAACAAATGTGTTTTTTATTAACATAATAAAATTTTAACATTAGAGAAAAAGTTATTGAGTTCTTTCAATAATTTATTCAATAATTCTCTTTCATAAAGATACTGTATTGATTAAATGAACGCATAACTTGTCTTTCTTGATTAACTCTAACCCAAGTACATAGCCTCACACAGCACTCAGCATCACGGGTGACCGAGGTCGTTAAGGACTCGTAAGCGGGAATAGTGGGGTTCAAATCTCTCCAGGAGTATCCTCCCTTACTGAGGTTTTTTCCCAGGTTTTTCGCAGTCCTCATAACTGGCAAATGCAGGGTGGTTACTCTATAATTAGGCCTTGAACGTTTCCTTCCCTTACAAAAATAATCCTTTCCCAATTTATCATTTCATCTCATGTATCACCAGTGTCCACCGTCTGTGGTGCCTCAGTAGTAAAAACGGCGTTAAACATTATTAAAAAAAATCAAATCTACACACCACTTGACTCTCTAGCCCGGTACATTTTTTATTTGAATATTGTTTAACGCCCGTTTTTACTACCGAGGTGGACACTGATGATAAATTGGGAAAGGATATCTTTTTAAGGAAGGAAACGTTCCAGGCCTAAGTTTAGGGTACCTCCCCGGCATTTGCCAGTTATGAGAACTGAGGAAAACTTGGAAAAAACCTCAGTCAGGTCGGACGGTCCTGGCGGGATTCGAACTCCAGACCTGCAGCTAACGAGTCCGCGCCTTAACGTCCTCGGCCACCCGTGGCGGTTGCCCTCTACATGACAAAGCGTAAACTGGTTGATTTTTTTCCCATTTCAATGGCTTAATAAGTCTGCAGCAAATTCTTTGAACGTGTCTGTGAAAGAACCTGAATCAAACAGCATTAGAAATAAAACAAGAAACGCTACGGCGCTTGGAAGAATACAAGCTACAAATTGCTATAGGGGGTAGCTATACAGCTATATCCATTATCAACTTCTTTCCCTCTTTCCCATCCAATCTCTTCTCGAAGTTCAGATATAGAAGAAATGAAATAACGGAAAGAATTTTGTCTCTCTCTCGAGAAAAAAAAAAAAAAAAAGTTCACCATTTCACGGTGCATTGCCTGTTTTCGTTCAATCAAACACCAACCAATGCTCGATCCCTCCTTTGGCTTGGTTTCTCAGAGAAAAGAAAATATAAATAAAAATGAACGACTATTTCTCAACCCTATAGAACCCATCTAGGAGACAACCCAGGCCGGGTTACTTTGGAGTCACTTTTAGAAAGTGTGGTCCCAACAGAACCAGCAATATGCGCACTAGAGTTCTACATCCCACCCACAATAGGGTGGCTTTCACGTACTGAGTAATGTTCTTGTTTGGGAAAAGGAGTTTGCGTCTTTTGTCCTTGGCATTCTTTACCTGGGGCGCCAAAAACTGGGGCAAGCCTTTATATCTTGGATGTTCAAAATATAATGAAATTCTTCCCAGCGTTGCTGCCGGCATTTCAGGAGATGGAAAATATTCACCGGTATCACGACTATGGCTGCGGTGAGATCTTCAGTTGCCCCAAGACATAGTAGTAATTTACCTAGGCAATTCAAAAAGTAGTTTATCTAACTTTAAAAAAAAAAACAATATTAAAAAGATTTTTTTTCTTTGAAATTGTTTATTCACAATCAAGACTCCAATTTTACTTTTTCGTACCGTGACCTTCTCTGTCCAAAAACTTCCGTTGCACGATACCTGATCGGTCGTAAATCGCTGACCATCTAACTGCTCTTTTATTTCAAGATAAATGTTAAAATAATTCACCACAAGACCTGGTAAATATGACAGAGAGTAAAAAAAAGTTGTCATTTAAACTTTTTGAACAAATCTCGAGTCCACTGAGATCGGTGAGTTATGCAAGAGCAGAATTTGGCGAGACAAAATTCCAGACGTTTGCCTTTAATTGCAGCTCGATACGAGGGGCATTCAAAAAGTTTTGCAAGCGGCATTTTAAAAGCAATACTAAGAACTGGTTTCGAAAACTTAATTTCACAATTCTTCAAAGTACTCCCCAACTCTCCCCACACACATAGTTGTAGATGATGCAACCATCCGTCAAAAGCACTACGGTACTCGAGCTGAGATATTGTCAACAGAGCTGAATTTATAGCTTGAGCAAAGTCAGGGCTACTGGGTGGGTAATCAAGCAACCGAACTTTGGCGATTTTCATTTTCCTCAAATTTGCAGCTACGAGCAGACGCATTGTCGAACGAAAGCAACAAGTGGCAAGTATTCTCCATTCATTGTCAAGGGATGACTTTGTTTTACAAATCTGATTCCGGTCGAAATCTTCCAGGCTACTGTTGACAGGGATGTCGCGATGTCTTCCGCATGTTTGTCTTCCAGAGAATTGCGTTGTCTTCAATTGATCTATAAGACACTTACTAGGGTTGTTGTAAAAGTTTTCGACCGTAACTAAGAGATGTGATGAAGAAGGCCAAATTACTATTATAGTAGTTAAGTATCAACCTTTAGATAGCGTGCTATAAACTTTCAGACGCCTAAGTTTAGTCACTTGTTTGTGACGATCGTTCTATCCACAAAATGGATAGAACTGAAATACGAGGGTTTAACCGCAACAGAAAAACAAAAGAGGTTAGATTCCCTTTCGTTTTCGACTGTTAAAAAATGACTGCTGAATTTAAAGGCGTTCATTCACCCATTCAAGATCACCAAAACTGTTACGACCGATGAATGTGATAAAAATTCACAACGCTGTAGTCAGTGATTGCTGATTGACGAGCTGGCATGCAAAGGATCATATTTTACGCGAAGTTTAGAGTGTCAGAAAGTTTTCCGCTCGATGGGTGCCGCGTTTATTAACAATCAACCAAAAACGCATTCGAATGAACATTTTTAAGAATGATTAGACTTATTTAAACGCAATTTCAGTGAGTTTCTTGACGTTTCATAACAGTAGATGAAACAGATACATCACTACACGCCAGAGACGGAGGCGCAGTCCACACACAGTGGGTGACAACAAGTAAAATGTCATGGCTTCGGTTTTCTGGGATTCTCATGGTATGGTGCTCGTAGAGTGCGTAAAGAAGGGCAGAACCATCACCGGGGAGTATTACGCTTCACTACTGAACCAACTGAAGGATGCTATTCAGACTAAATGTCCACTTTTTGGGAAAATGACGTTCTCTTTTATCGCGATAATGTGCCTTCACACACGTCTGGGATTATTGCTACAAAACTGCATGGCCTTCGCTTCCAATGCTTCCACATGCACTATATTCGCCGGATTTGGCTCCCAAGTATTAGCGCTGAAGAAATGGCTTAGCGGACGAGGGTTGACATCAAATGATGAGGTTAAAGATGAGACAGACGCTTATTTTTCACAAATGGATAAATCTTAACCTTATTAAGGATATTAAAATGTTGGAAAATCTTTACACTAAATGTCTTGACTTATTTTCAGAACGCTTCTAGTAGATCATGTTGGAATCTGTACAAAAGAGTCAATGCGTTCATAATGCCTTCAGTTTGAAGGAGTTTTCCGGGAAAATGAGAGTTTTTAAATGTTTTATTATTTTTCTTGGATCATTTATGCCACTGGAAAAAGTGCGTTTTGTTATCTCGCACTCCCGGTATGCCACATTAATCCCGCGATCTGTTCGAACACCTGCTGATATGCTGTAGAATTTTTGACGAGTTAAACTCAATCCTTCAGGAAAAATGAAGGGTCGGTTTATGGACATTGTTAATTTTAATGGCAAACAATGCATTGCAGTGATTTTTTCAGCAAATATAAAAGTAATTAATGACAATGGGAGAACCGTTTTTTTTTTATATAAACTTAAAAAGTGGGTCCAGAATTTATCCCTGTAGAACTCCCATGTTCAATAATTCCCGGATTTGAAAAACTACGCTTTTTATTTTCTAAACAACTAATTTCTAATACTTGTTTTCTATTGTCAAGTTAAGAACTGAACAAATTTACTATTCCACATTTTCCTGTTAGAATCTAATGGTTAACATAATCAAATGCTTTAGCTAAATCACAGGAAATTCGGTCAAAATACCTTTGCATTCTTCTTTTCATATCCCTTTTGTCACTTGTGAAAATTATTAAAAAGAACTACAATATTATCGGTTATTTTAAAAAAAATTGTTAAATATGTACAATTCAACAACATCAATGGCACCACTAGCCCTTGGTAATAATTAAAAATCCCTAACTTTAGGAACACTGTTTACAAACGAGCCGCTTAATCGCAACTGACGTTTCAAAACACCCCACGTTCAGAATACAGTGCGCCAGAGCCTCTGTCATCTTACCTTCACAGAACTCAAAGGTGTTCATCTTATGGGATATTAAAATGGGATAAAAAAAATACCGTCTGCCTCTGGGGCTCCAGGACAGAGAAGGAAAACACAAAAGGAGAAACAACTGTAATAATAAACACCCAACGACGCAAAACTCAGCGGGAAATTTCCGTTGCATATGTTGGCAGCTTAAAGTTTCACGAGGGGAGGGCTGCCTGTTGCTGACACATTCTTCCCACAGGGAGCAAATTTACCCGCTACTTTAAGTGCATTTAATAACACTGGCCAAGTCCTTTCATAATGACAGCTAGTCGTGAAACGTCTAACATTAGCTGCGCTCCAAAATAAGCAAAGAACGAAATTGTTGGCTTAAATTTCAAAACACACACGGTTTGTCACTCAGAGTTGCGAAACTAAGCAAATTCCCCAGTAAGTACAATAACTTTAAACAAAAATATAAAATCCAAATTATGACCTTATTAATTAATGAAATAAGTTATGGCATTACTATGTGGTATTAGGGGAACAAAATTAGAATTCTTGCAATCTATTAGTATTACAAAAGAGAAACTAAAAGATAAAACCACAAAAATTAATGGTATACTGCTGTACTCTGTGGGACTTTTTAAACATTTTTAAATGTAGCCAGGTTTAAGAACTGGGTCCTTGCTATCATTTTTACATTCACTAAAATAAAGAGAAATAACAGAAAGTTTCCAGTTACATTCTGTATTTAAGAAGATGATGTTCAAATGTTTCATAAAACAAAAACATGTCACCATTTAAAAACAATTGCAATATACTAAGCAAATAAAAACAACCGAAAGCTACATCGATTTTCAGGGGCTTTGAAATTTAATTTAAATATCTTTGTAGTAAAAACATATAACGAATAAGTTTTCTGAAGGTCATTACAGAGCTCGCTTACATACAAATATAATTCTCATACACATATTAGATTAATGTTTCATATTTACTGTCTTTACGAAGATGCATTTGTTAAATATAAAACATATGCATCGTTATGAATACAATTTATATACTGAATTAATTTGTCCTTTTATTTTAAAACAATATAGAGAAAAACGTAAGAGTGATTTTTAGTATTCGGTTTTCAAGTATGGATATCCTTAAGTATAATGGCACAGTTTCCTTAATTTTCAGAAACTATTTTATTATTTTATTTAAATTGTACGAGCACATATCCAATTTTGTTCTGAAAAAACAATTTTTAGTGCTGCTAGAACGAGTTTTCTCCTAATAACCCGATCCCTTATTTTCAGAAACTATTTTTCTTATTTTTATTTAATGGTATATACGGAGTTTTGTTGCTAAAAAAACAAATATTGGTGTCTCTAGCGTAATTTTTAAATTTCGGGTAAATCTCCACTCCTAATAATCTAATTTCAATGATTTTCAGAAATTATTTTTATTGATTGATTTATATGGTATATATCCATTTTTGTTGTGAAAATAAGCGCTGCTAGAGCGATTTTCAAATGATGGGTTACAGGTAAACCTCCACTTCTATTGGCCCAATTTTCCTGATTTTCAGAAACTATTTTTTTTTATTTAAATTGTACATACCATGCCACTAGAGTGATTTTTAAATTTTGGGTTTCAGTTAATTTACCCTACGATGATCTTCGGAAACTATTTTTTCTTATTTTTATTCAATAGCCTATGCCCAGTTTCTTTTAAATAAAATTAAATTTTCGGTCGCTAGAGTGGCTTTTAAATTTTTCTTTAATTCCCAATCGTTTACCAATTTATTTTAAAGAAATATATCGAGAATTGTTGTGGAAAAAAATTGGTCTCTAGAAGATTTTTTTTAATTAATTTTTATACGCCAAGTGTCGTTGAGAAAAAACGAAAATTGCGATCGCTAGAGATTTAAGGATACACACGTACATATCTAATCATTTTCTTGCCTAGTGGTAGGAGTCGGCGGAGGTTTTAAGAAGTTTTTCAAAAATCGTTTCATAGGTACAAATACACTTTACTTACATTCCTTCTCAATTTGCTAAAACCCGAGTTTCAGATCATGCTGCAGTCAAAATATACCCCCCTCCCCAAGAGTTTCTCTGCGAAGGTTTTAGTGCTACTGAAAGGCCAAAATAATTCAGTTTCGGAAATAGGGTCCTTTATACCTGCCCAAGGGATAGAGAGAGGTCTTGCACAGTGGTCAGCTAGTAAAGTTTGTCATAGAAAGGAAATCTTACGCACCCGCCCCTTGCATTAGGACTGCGGACCAACTGCTCTTAACTTCGTGAAAGGGAGGGTGAGAGGGTGGTAGGAAGGTGTTGCCTTACTACGTCACCGGAACGTAAAACGCTGGGAGGGGGGGGGAGATTTATTTTTCCATAAAACTCTCTCAAAGTGGTCGTGGTGGGCAGGGAGAGTGGGGCAAAGCATTTGGGTCTTAGACCGCATTTCAGGGAATGTTCTCGGAGTGGAATTCCCTAAAGGGAAATGCCAACTTTACAACTGATTTCTAGTTGTGTACTAGGGCAGAGTAAAAGTCTAGCTTGGCACTAAAGAAATTCTAAATATCTACATTTAGTTTTTGTGTAAGCTTAAAGGATGAATATAAAGCCTGCAATATTTATAACTTTATAATTTGAACGTTTCTTGAAATTTTTAAAGCTACATTTATTATAATATACAAGTTTTGTCAAAAAAAAAACAACAACAACGCATTTTTCCTTAATGGCAACCTTCACGTTTTTCAACTGTTCCATCAATTTCATGTGTGGATATCTTTATTTATTACAGTGGCTTTCAAATGGCATGATGAACACGTGGGTTCTTCAATTAGCCTTGCAATACTGCCATATTGTGTTCCCAATGAGATTCCATCCTTTCCCGTGAAGTTAACCTCACTCTTGCACATACCATTTACGCTAATAGAAAGTACTCTAGATTCACAATAATTAATCTATCAGGAACGTAGAAATCATTTTTGCACTGCTGGAACATATTAATTATATATCTTATCACAATATTTTAAGGCGTTATTTATTGTCCCTTTGTCTCGAAATCTCTAGCTTGAACTTGTGTTAAGTTTATACTTATGAATGGAATGAAATGAAATAATGACGAAACAAATGAGATCGGAGTCCTTCGCTCCTTAAAAGTACTGTGCAATTCACCTTCCCAAGGGACGGAAAAACTCCGAAAAAAATGCATCACATAGGAGTGGAGTAAACTAGGCGAATTCCTCAGCAAATTGAATAACTGTAAAAGTAAATATAAAATTCAAAATACGGCCTTATTAATTAATGAAATTAAATAATTTATGGAATTAATGTGTAGTATTTGGGGGAAAAATTAGAATTCTTGCAATCTTTAAGTATCACAAAAGAGAAACCACATTTTTTACAATTATTATTGAGATTAAACCACAACAGTTAATAGCATACTATTAATTAAATGAAATATATGAGCAGTGATAGACATAGCTAAATTGTGTGAGCCTTTTAAAAAATTGTAAATGTAATTATATTTATGAACTGAGCCCTTGATATCATCTTTACATTCACTAAAATAAAGAAATAATAGAGATTTTCGAGTTACATTGTGTATTTAAGAAGATGATGTTCATATGTTTCAATAAAACAAAAACATGTTACTATTTAAAAACAATTGCAATGTACTAAGCAAATAAAAACAATTGAAAGTTACATCGATTTTCAGTGGGTTTGAAATTTAATTTAAATGTTATTAACATGTAACGTAAACTTTTTCTGAAGGTTATTACAGAGCGCTCTTACATACAAATATAATTCTCACACACGTATTATATTAATATTTCACATTTACTATTTTCACGACGATACTTTTGTTAGATATAAAATATATGCATCTTTATAAATAATGCATATAGATAAATTGATTTGCCGTTTTATTTTAAAACAATAGAGAAAAACGTAAGAACGCTTTTTAGACTTCCGTTTTCAAGTATCCCCCACTCCTAATGGTCCAATTTTCTTAATTTTCAGAAACTATTTTTTTTTTATTTCATTTAAATGGTATATATCGAGTTTTGTTGTGAGGAAACATTTTTAATGCTGCTACAGCGATTTTTAAATTTTGGATTTCAGGTAACCTCCCACTCCTAATTGCCGGATTTTCCTGAATTTTCAGAAACTATTTCCTTTTTTTTTAATTTTGTTTAAATGATATGTACGAAGTTTCGTTGGGAAAATATAAATATTTATGCCACTAAAGCGATTTTTACATTTTATGATTCGGGTAAATCCAACTCCTCCTCATAATGGTATGTTCTACTGATTTTCAGAAACTTTTTTTCTTATTTTATTTAAATGGTGTGCGCCTAGTTTTGTTGCGAAAAAGCAATATTGGTACCACTAGAGCGGTCTTTAAATGTTTGGTCTCGCAGGATCCCCCACACCTAATAGCCGTGATTCGCTGATTTTCGGAAACTATTTTTATAATTTTATTTCAAAAGCATATGACAAGTTTCGTTGAGAAATAAAATTTGCGGTCGCCAGAGCCATTTTTAAATTTTCGGTTTATGTTAACCCCCACTTCAATAGTCCAATTTATTTGGTTAACGAACTTGATGAATTGTTTGTTAATTGATGATTGTATGCGGAGTTTTGTTAAGAAAAAACAAAAATTTGCGACTACTAGAACGTTAACACACACACACACACACACACACACACACACACATATATATATATATAAAATTAACAGTAATTATAACAGTAAAAGGATAAAACACTAAGAAAAAGTCACACTTGAGATCGCTATATTTCGAACTCGTGTAGTTCTTCTATGGCAAGAAGACAAGTGACTTGGTTTCGTTGAGAAAAAACCAAATTTGCCTCCATTAGAGCGATTTTTAAAATTTTGCTTTAGGTTAACCCCCACTCCAAAGTTCCAATTTTTGCTGGTTAATGAATTCTACGAATTGTTTGTTAATTGATCGTTACGTGCAAAGTTTCGTTGAGAAAAAGCAAACATTGCGGCCGCTAGAACATTAACAGACACACATATATATAATTTTTCTTTGTCAGTTTTGGTGACTAGTTAGTAGGATTGATGAAGATTGGGGGGGGGGGGGGAGGAAATCATGAGTAAAACTTCCTTCGGAATTGCCTAAAATAGCAAAATACTAAATTTTAAGTTGATATCCTTTACCTATTAGGCTACAAGTTATACAAATTGTTACAAGAGGGCAGACATAAAGACCAAGGCTTACCTACACAGAAGGAAAACCTAATGATAGACCCCTCTTTCACTTCTCCTTAACATTAACTTGAAAAAGCAATATTGCGCTTGCGCAAGACAGGCTGGGATTTCTGTCGTATCTATTAGTGATGAACTATCTACGTCAAAGACATCGCTTTTCTTTTATTTAATAAAAATGAAGATAGTTTCTCAAACTAGGTTTCTGTGGATGTGGATGGATTATTTTTATTATTATTTTTTTTTTTTAAATAATAGCATCATTGCTTACATTTTTAAACCTTTGGTGAGGAAAACTAGACTAAAAGATAATCAAATTAACAGATTTGCAGGTCTGCCTAAGCCTCGGGCCCAAAACCTCTCCATGTCGTGTTTTCACTACTTAAACAATTGATAGCACACCGAAAGTATACATTTGTTCTAGCTTGTTGGCTATCATAAAACTATGAAAACTTAGAAATTACTTTTTATTTCTTAAAAACCCATAATAATTGCAAAGTGCAACAAGTTATCTGTGTCATATTGGATTTTATATTCGCCTCTGTCAGTTTTGGTGGTTTAGTGGTAACCATACATGCCTCAAGTGGGTCCAAAACCAGCCAATGTAAATTTTTTAAGAAGTAGATTATTAAATATGGCTTCCTTCCGATGGAAAGTAAAGCTGTTGGTCCGGTGTCGTAGATTTGGCACCTAAAAGAATCTCAAACTTGAAAGAAGAGGCCGCTGAGCAAAACTTATCGGCCGTTTCACGCCTTGAATTGAACGCGATGCTAATGATCAAGGTTGTTAAAAAGCGTCCGTAAATAAAACAAACCTAACCTAACCCTTCGCCTCTCGCTCGTTGTGTTCTCTCATAAATTTCACAATGGATACTAGTGTTGTTCGAAGTAGTGTTTCTAGAGTCCCGCATTTATGATATTTTTAATGAAATTTGCATTCCCTTGCAACAAGCCTGCTTCTACAAATCTTCCAATGTATGCCCTGATATTTTTTTTAATTTTATTCTCTGTATGGGGGGTCATTTCAGTAAATATATTTTTCCTTTCCTATTAACATTTCAATTCAATCATGTAGTAAAATTTACTTCACTGGTGCATTGTAATTAATAACCCTAGCGTACCAACAGCCTGCAATAACACAAAGACACGAGGTATATTGTTTTCATAACAGTAAATGCTACTCACGTCCAATGCAATCTCAAACTGGGAGTTGTCTGTTATAATGACTGACGAATGGCGTTTTGACGTTTCATTCCCAGGAGGCACGATATCCACTGAGACAGCTTAAAAAAGCTTAATTGTTTGACGTACCACCATTCATATTCATACCTAGAGAAGTGCAATGCATGCATGATGGGGCTCCTGCACATTCAGCGTTCCGTAGAAGCGCCTGAATTAAAGGTTGGCTAGTCGTGTTATATTTACTCGAGTGCTACCTACCTTCAAATCTGGAATTTAGAGCTTCCCCCCCCCCCCATTGTTCGAATCTTTGGAATCCTGAACTAAAAGCTGTTAAACTTTGGAAAGATTTGTTTTTACTTTGCTAACCTCCAATAGAACCGTTCACAAAGAAACTTTTTTTTGGGCATTGCCTTTAAAGCGTCCAAAGTTTAGTATTTATTATTTATTCTTAATAATAAATACTTTTTTGTATTTTTCTTAAATGTTGTAAATTCTTTAGTGTTTCATTTTTAGATAAATTATAAAGGTTTAAGAATATTTATTGTTTAAAGAAATTTAAAAAATATGAACTGTGTCGTTGCCCTTAGCTACCATCCCGAATTTGTATATTTAATATGCGTGATATTTGTTTGTTTTGGTATTTTATTACAAATGAGAAATAACATTTTATTAATATAATTAGTGATATGAATATATCTACAACTGCATAATCAAACACAATCAATGTAAAAAAAATGGTACAATTACTCCCTCAGTGTATTTGTTATGTAAGAAAGACGCAGAAATTGTAGATGGAATGTTTTCTGGTGAACCTTGATTAGGCAGCTGTCCTGCAAAAACATGGTCATAAAAATCATAACATCGGAAAAAGATAGTCCTTCATAGGTTGGACAAAATGGTTCTTGAAAGGCTAGAACTTTTCCTTGTCATGCAAACAAAACGCTTCGTGGGGATTATAAATGACAGCTGGCAGAGGACACCGACCCGTGGAGGAGTAGCTTCTTTAAAACTTTAAAAGCCAAGCCAATTGCCCGACTCGTATTTCCAATATACTAATCTGGGGGATAAGATGTTAGGAAAATAGTTTGAAGGCATTCAATGGCGAGTAGCCTTATAAAAACGGCACCAAATCTAGGTGGATAGCGGCTCGCGAATCTAGATTTATACTGCGTATATAAACGCCCCGATTTCTTCATTCAAGTCGCGTTCAAGTTTCAAGTCATTCAAGTCAATTGTGGTCACGTCGCATTCAAGTCTCAAGTCTCAAAGTTGCAGAGTTGATTTTAAGTCGTATTCCAGTGAAGATTCATTCACTCTACTTCCAGCACTTGCTGGTCAAAACGTTATTCACTGATAATTTCACCACAACATCAGCTAAAGCCGACAAACATTCGATCAGTATTGCATAGAAGTCAATACGGTTTTATTTAACCAGATTTGAGTTCGTGTCATTGGTATTGCTCGTGACCGTTGTGTTCGCATCGGCAGCCTAAGCGGCGAGGTTCACCGTCAAACATTAATAGACCTTAAAGTTAATAAATTGCAATTGCAGACATGAGGTATCGAGTGTTCTTCACACCTGTTAATTCCCATGTTATACCCGTTGGGCTCAATAAACGAAAAACAGCACTAGACCTGTGAGATGGAGTGTCCGAGGAGATGATGGCGATCGACGAGAAGCTCTTACGTCACCAGTCTCAATATCGGCAAACGTTGGTGATTAGTGAGGAACTCCTAATGAATATAATTAGATACCTATCAACCAATATAACTCCTTCAAACTTTGGCGCCCAATTTGGGGCCGTCTAAACCTAAACCGAGGATATCGTCATAACTACCTCAACTATTATTCAAATATTTTATTTAGTCAAATAATTATTCTTTTATTACATTTAATGTTATCTTCTTAACAAATATGAGTACATTGTTTAAAACCGTATTCCTAAATTTGTTACCCATAAAGTTAAATGTTTGCTTAAATTAAAAAAATATTAATTTTAAGCAAAAAATTTCCATAACACCTTCTCTTTTTGGAGATGTTTTAGGATTCTAAAAATTAGGCTCGTTCCATCTGTTAATTTTGTGAAAATGAAGTCTTTGGATTTTGAAATTATTAAATGGAATTAGAAATATGATGACAATTTATATATTTAGGGCAATAATACCCCCTTAGAAATGATTATAATAATGTTAATTCTGTAAAATATTAAAAAATTAGGCCGTATTAAAATGGTGATTAATATCCATCTGATATGATTAATTGATGAGTAAGATAAGATTTGTCGTAATTTTTGTAGTTTTTACACACACACTCTCACTTTATATAAAACAACGAGCTAATCTTCTAGCAAGAAATCAGACTGAAAGTAGGTGAAATATCCCAAGAAATTTATGGAACAAATAAGCAAATATATTAATTAATAAATGTGCAAAGTGCTTACCTGAATATTACGCAAGACACGACATATAATCTTAACCCGAAAAGACACCAGAGTTATTTTAGTTGCATCAAATACAAGGAGATGACTTACATAAACAGAGAGAATGTCCACTCCACGACAACCTCCATGGAAGTTCAGCCATAGCTTCCCGTCTCCAGGTCGGTCGGGTGAAAGTATCCAAAAGTTATATCCCGTGTCCCATCGTGTGGAAACGGGAGCCTGGGGGATGGGATAAGCGATTCAGTGTTCTCGCATAAACTCGAGAAGGGGACCAACATGTTCCTGGCATTTGCTTCAACTGGGCAGCTGGAACAGTTCCGGTGATAACTTTTTGGCCGGAGTTCATATACTATTTCTTTGTAACGTCGCCTTTTAACTTCTCATACCGCATAGCCAGCTATTTAAATCCTAGTGTTTCTAACCCCAATGATATTTTCGTAATAAATAAAGTACAAATAAAACCAAAAATAAGGAGTTTTTATTAAAAAATACTTCGTTCAGTAATAACTTGAAAACTGTGTGAATTGGCCATGTAATCGTTTACTCATTGATTTACCTTTAAAAACATAACAACATCGATTATTTTTACATTGTATGTTGTTTTAGAAGTGCTGTAAGAATGAATAGTTCTATGAAACTGCATGTACGGAAATAATACATACTGAATTTATGGGCCTCCTCGATACTATCGGGCCATCCAATTATCTGATAACCGATACGGCGTAAGGGTCTGCATACTGTATAAGCCATCGCTTAAGGCCAGACGACCTACTGGGAATGGAAACACTACTATGAACGGCTTTCGTATAGTGGCGCTGGCAACCAGACAACAGTTTCTGTAACTATATTAAAATGGTTGTATGAAACGCGATGCGGAAACAGACCACAGTTCATAATGGTTGGCATCTGTTTAAAAATCTATTCAACAGTCGTTATAGTTCACATTGAGTAATATTGGCTATTTACTGAAGATTATTTTGTTTTAATTTTTCCAGGATATGTGGGTTTGTCTTGTAGTTACCCCAGAGATAAACTCTCCATTTCCTCCTATTCAAAATTCTCCGTACCTTCAGCCCTCAGTATATCGCCTCTTGCTTCGTATAGGTCCCTACCCCGAACCCGGAATATGACTGTACTATCCCTCGTCACCTAACACATATCTACTCAACCTCATTCAGCGTGTCAGTTCCCAGAATCTGGAACTCCCTTCCTCCTGAAGTCAGAGATTGTCGGACAATAAAACAATTTAGATAAAACGGCCATTTCAACTCTAGGAATCAGTAGGTTTCTCGCCTCTTATTTCTGCTTTGCTTCTTCTCCTTCCCTCCTTTCTCCCCCCCCTTGTACGGGAGAAAAATTATTGAAGAACAAATGGCATTCTAAAACTGTTTTTTAGCGATTTTGTTGGCGCTCAAGGTTTGCACCAATTTCGCCTAGTGTATCCTTTGTTAAAACTATATATTTTTTGTTGTGCACTGATTAAATTTATTCTCAGTATTGTGAATTACTTTCTGTAAGGAGACAATTGACCAGGAAATTGCAAACGAAATTCTTCACGAATGCAACGAGCTAATTTGTATTTGTGGTAACATTTATGCACGAAAATGCGCTGCTCTAGAGTCAACTGTCCCTTCTTGGCGAAGCTCAACTACTGCACTGCTTCGAAGTGACGTTTAAGGACAGAAGGGGATACTTTTAGGCGAAAGATTGGAGAGCGCCGCTCGCAGCCTATAGGATTCAATAACATCGCAAGTGCGGGGCAATTTATGCATGAAAGCTCTTTATCTCTCTTACATACTATTTGTTGTAAATTGAAACATGACTATTTTGCTGCTACCTGACCTGCCTAGGTTTACTTGTATCACGTGTTGTGACGCCAGTGAAATATGGAAAGTATCTTGATATGATTATTCGTACTTATCTCACTTGTTTTCGTATTGTCACAAGTGGGTGTTGGGGAACGAGGAAAACTTGTGCAATCACATGAAAGAGAAATTGTGTGCAGGGGGCACACGTTCTTAACTGATAAACTGGAGGCATTGGAACCCCGTACACCAACAACATCAGCCGCGCAGATAATAAAAAGGACATCTACCGCTACCGGGGTATCTCATATATCGATTATACAGAATGATGCAGGAAAAGAAAGAAGATGAAAACGGAACTGCTGTTTCAACTCCAGGAAAGAAATGACCTAACAAAACAAGAGTGAATTCCTTTAGGAAAAGCGCTACACGCCGTACAATTTATGGTTTGTATAAATAATAATAATAATTCTTGACGAAATTAAATAATAGCAATCAAGCGTTAAATGCAGCAGAAATTTTTTATGCAAGTTGGTGGCTTTCCTTAAGATAATTAAGGGCGTGGGTTTTCTTAACGCGAAGATTAATATGCGGCGTCAACTCCTGATGGAAAAACCCGATGTTGTGGTAATAAGAAAAAGTAAAGATTTAAGAAATACTGGTTGACAAATCATCCATTTAGATAAACTTTGGGTGAATGTTATTGCGTGTGCATTACGAATGTGTTCAAGATTTGTTATTTTCCATATAGGAACGTCTGTTAGATTTATTTTCAATGTGCCACATGTACTGTGTTTATGCGAATCTAATGCGCACCTTTTTGTCCAAATGTAGTGTTAAAAATTGGGTTGCGAATTAGATGCGATGGCGTAAAAGATTCGAGTGCAAGCCCGTTCAACTAATTAGTTGAAATTTATCGTTTATTACGTCATAAGGTCTTGCTGCAATTCTCGACTTCGTTACATTTATTGCTGGCTTATTATTGCATAGAGTGTTTGAATAGTAGGTAGTCATGAAATAAAAGGCAAACAGAGAACATCATCTTATGATGCCACTTTCAAGTGTAAAAGTTTTTTTTGTTTTTTTTTTTGTTTTTGTTTTGTTTTGTTTTTTTAGCTGAATAAAAAATGGTAACAGAAAGTCAGGAAGAGAGTTAATTGCAGCTGAGAGCAACGATCGCTTGTGACGTCAACAGAAATTGACATTATTTGTAACTAAAGCTGGTAGGAAGAAATTCACTGGACCTCTCAAAGGAAGACATCCTGACATTGAAGAAAAAGTTTTGGAATTCGTACATGAAAGGAGGAAGAACGGCCACCTGTGACTTGTGACACCATAAGAAATAACTTTTTCTTCTTTGACCTACGTCTACTGTCCCCTGACAACAGCAACAGTGATGGAAATTGTCCTACATGCTCCAAGATGTAACAACAGTCCACTTATAAATTCTATGTTTTAATCGTTTTATGAAACAGACGGACTTATATATAACACCAAAAGTCCAAAAAAATTTATGAATTTAAGTTTCAAATTTGGGTGCACATTACATTCAATGGCGCATTAGATTCGCGTAAATACGATATTTAAGTTTAAATTGACAAAAGAAATGGATTGTAATGTTTTTAAACAATGATTTAGAAATCAACTACTGCCGAACAGCCCTGAATGTTATGTGAATAATGCGTCATAACACACAGTTGAAATAAATAGGGCGCCATTTTTATTTTTTCTAAAAAAATGGATATTTGGTTGCGAGATCCGGGTATCGCATTTGACAAATGCGTTACAAAACCGGTGCTGTGCGACGTTATTAAGAAACATAACGATAAAATCACACGACACGAAATTGACACCATTACTAAATCAAATGAACGTACTGTATTTCGATTTCCTTCTAACCGTTATGAAATTGTAAGAATAGGGGCGCAAATAAATTATACAGCGAAATATAATAAGACTTTCAAATCATGTGATAATGTTGCTTTACAACGCTTGTAAACAGGTGGGGAGTATAGAAGAATTCTATTGGCAGGAAGATGAATTGATTGATGAAGTGTTGGGCAATTTTGTCATAAATTTAGAAGAGAGCGGCTCGACCAGAAAGGTTAAACACTGTCAGTGTGAAGAGGAACCCGACGACAACGAAAAGGAAGAAGGTAAAGGTCTAACATGACACAGTGGATGGCGTGCCTTTTCTGCTTGTATCCCCCAGTAAACCATCCAGTGCAAATGAGAGACAAAATTACAGAAAGTGCAACATTATCAGAATGGTGCGCTATGTTTCAACCGAATCCTTACTTTAAATAGTAAGTTTCAATAATAATGCTTTGAGATTAGGCAGTTAAGAATTTCATACTCCCTTGCGGCCTATTGTGCTATCTCTTTCCATTGTCCAGTTAATCCATACCTTAAATAGTAGCTTCCAATAGTAATGTTTTTTAAATTAGGCAGTTAAGATTTCTCTAATATCAGTATACCGCCATGGCAGAGGTCGGTAAGGCGCGGACTCGTGAGCGGGAGGTCTGGGGTTCGAATCCCACCAGGACCGTCCTCCCTGACTGGTTTTTTTTTTTCAGGTTTTCCTCAGTCCTCACAACTGGCAAATGTCGGGGAGGTACCCTAAATTTAGGCCTGGAACGTTTCCTTCCTTAAAAAAAAATCCTTTCCCAGTTTATCATTTCATTTTATGTATCATCAGTGTCCACCGCCTGTGGTGCCTCAGTAGTAAAAACGGGCGTTAAGCACCACTAAAAAAGTTGTCATTAGGAAAATAGTGCTATCTCTTTTCAATTTTCCACCCTAACCCATACTTTAATTAGTAAGTACCAATAGTAATAGTTTTGAGATTAGGCAGTTAAGAATACCCTACTGCCATTAGAAACACACTGCAATATCTTTCAATTTTCCGTCATAACTCATATTTTAAATGACAATTTCCAAAGCAATTCTTTTGAGATTAGGCAGTTAAGAATTATCTTCTCCCGTTCGGAGTATAGTGCCATTTATTTCTATTTTTCAACTTAATTCGTACTTAAATTAGAAAGTTTTAATAGTAATATTTTTTTGATTAGGCAGTTAAAAATTTCACACTCCCGTGCGGAATATAGTGCTATCTACTTCCATTTTCCACTAATCCATACTTTCCAAAGTAATTCTTTTGAAATTAGGCAGTCAAGAACTACCTACTCCCGTGCTATATAGTACTATCTCTTTCTAATTTCCCTGTTTCAACTAAAAGCAACTGCACTGTAGTTTCAAAACTTCAAAATAGCATATAGAATACGTTGACAAAAAGCAATAACCATGGTAATATTTTACAAGTTTTAAATCTTCAAAGCTCCACTAGCTGAAAGTAAAACGCAAATTAAAGTAGGCTATAAAGTTTGAATAATTGCACTTACCGTATGCTGTAATAACACGCCTAGCACGCGTCACTTAAAACCACACGACAGTACGAGCTTACCTGAAACAAAACACAAATTGTGTTAGTGTCCATCAAAACATTCGTAACGGAGTGCATAACAAAAGCAAGACAACGCACGCAATACACAATGGGTTTAATGAAGGTACCGAAATGAAGAGGTTAGCAAAACATAGCCAGGAAATTAACAACGAAATGTAATAATAGTTATTTTTATTTTGCTTTAGAATTTTCATGTTAATGATTGAAAACAGGACTGTTTTACTTTACGACTCCGTTAGCTACATTTAAAAGTCCAAAATGAGCAGATGTTTATTAAAAAGTGTAATTTTTTATTTTATTGTATCATGTTGGTCAACTACGAGGTACGTAGGTTCATAAGTTTCCGGCCTAACCATTATCTAGGTATGATAAAGACAAAATATATATTTCACTTTTCAATATAGTTACCATTTATTACAATATACTTCACACATCTTTGATATCGTTAACATTTCAACCTCACCCCCCCCCAAATAGTCATAAGCTTGTCTGCAAAATGGGCATAAACAGCATCCATCACTTCTTTGTCACACTTAAATTTCCTTCCTCGAAGGTCCTTCTTGAGTTTTGGAAAGAGGAAATAGCCACTGGGAGCTAGATCTGGGCTGTAAGGTGGATGGTTGACCTGAATGAAGCCACATTTCTTCACAGTTTCTTTTGCAACAAGAGTTGTGTGCACAGGCGCGTCGTCGTGAAGAAGGCGCACACCATCACTCAGCTTTCCTCGCTTTTTCTCTTTGATGGAAGCACGTAGTCTGTGCAGTAGGCCAGCATAGGGCTCCCCATTTACTGCGGTGTTCCTCTCCTTGAAGTCAATGAAGAGTATTCCTTCACAGTCCCAAAAGATTGAGGCCATGATCTTCTTGATTGACTGAGTGACATTAGCTTTTAGAGGCGGTGCTTCGCCAGATTTACGTCACTCCATTGATTATCTTTTTGACAAAGGATCATAATATAGAATCATAGTTTCATCTCCTGTAACAATGGTTTGCATAACTTCTCTCTCTTTGCCACGGCAGAGCTCCAAAAATGCCTGACATCAGATGACTCGTTGCTGTTTTTGGACTGGGGAAAGAAGTCTAGATACCCATCTTGCACTAACCTTATTCGTGTTTAAATATTAATGAATAATTCGAAGGACTGTTGTTTTAGAAAGACCCAACCTTGCTGCTATTTCTGTAACTTTGAGCCGCCGGTCTTCCATAATTTCTCCTTCCACAAGAGCGATATTTTCAGGAGTGAGTACCTCCAAGGGCCGACCTGCACGCGCTTCGTCTTCAGTGCTTTCTCGACCCATCCGAAAAACTTACGACTAATAATGTACTGATTTTTTGCCCTGATTTACAGTTTAACAATCAACTATACAGGGGTTAATTAACACAGGGAAATTGTTCTTTAACATAAGCCATGTGTATGGCATTTAACCAATTTCTTGGATGTACACGTTTTTCGCCAAATTCATTCCGAAATGCCATCTGGCATGCTTTAACAGATCATGTTTGACAGTGTTTACGATTGAGGAACAGGCGCTGTGTGATTGTATACACTATTAATCAAGCGATTCAAGCTACAGCTGCCGAGATGCAGTGACGCGAAACATTGAAGGTATTGCGCGAGTGCATTATATCCCGGGGTCTTCTATACGGTTTTGCATCGCTAAAGTTATGTGTATATAAAATTACAAGTCATTATTTAAATAGCAAACGCTTGTAGACAATAGTTTAGGGCCTATAGCGAGAGAAGCGCCTTCTTTAATCAAACTTACTTCATTTCTAAGCTACAGCTACATTTATATTTGAAACTGCAGGACTCCAGTGAAGATTTAAACAGTTTGTAATATACTTGCTAACATGTTAACGCAGCCCCAATCCTCGCTTCTGGTTTCCCACTCGCAGCAAGCAAACGAGATGACCGCCTGCATTGTAATTTTCGTGTTTATTAACACCAGATATTCTATTGCCCTGTCGATTGAAATGGCTTTTATCGAACGCCAAGTTGCGCAGCAGAATATGCTGTTACAGCGTCACTGTCGACTTCCTGCCGACCTAACAATTCCATGCGCTAGCCAATTTTGAACGAATCCGAAAGCTAGAAAGTAAACGGGGCGAAAAAAGTCACTTCCCGTCCCCCCACCAAAAAAACTTCATGCTACCGATATTTCCATACTATGAATTTATTATTTTACATTCCTGGCTACGCTAGCATTTTGAATGCTCAAGCCACGCTGCCTTGTAGAGTGATTCATGTAAAACCGGCGATTTTTAAAATGACGCCCTTTGCATTTAATGACAGCTACAAACATGCGCAATAAAATGCACAGCGCGCTGCTTTTGCAAAATTCTTACATTTGTATCCTCTGGTATAACACCTAGCGCGGGAAGGATGCGCGAGCCGGCGAGCATTGCCAGGTTATATATATATATATAGAGGATGCCAAAATGTATACACACTTCAAGCAAAGAAAAAACTGTGTTAACATAACAAAAATGAATTCACATAAACAGAAAATGATGCGCACTAATCATCGTAGACTTTTACAGTTACAACAGTTGCTCAAAATGCCCACCATCAGCGTCGATACACTTCTGAGTACGTTGAACTACTGATTGAGCAACGTTTGCGAAAGTGTCCTTAGCGATTGTAGCACATGCCGTTTTAGGTTCATTTTCATTTAAGGCATGCAAAAGTTTTGGGATGAAAACTTTCAACTTTGCAATTTTAATAATATGACATACGCTGGTTCTGCTAATCCCAGTCTCACGTGCACGTTGCTTTGTAGATTTCTGCGGTGAGTGCTCAAAACGTTACAAAACCATAGCCGAGGATGCGGGGCTTGTTGCTGTGCGAGGTCTCCCAGATCTGCCCTTGTGAACATCGCATACTGTACCATGAGTCTCAAATTTGTCTCGAATGTATGCAATTGTTACTCACCTCGGCGGTTCTGTTCTGTACACACGTCTCCATTGCCTTTGAACTTCAACAACATGCTCGGTTTTCCAATACCACTTCAAAATTGCTTTCCGCTGTTCAAACGACAATCGTAGCAACCATAGCATAACGTAATTTGAGTCACATCTGTTTACAGAACAGCATACGATAATCTTGGCTTCATTTGTTCATTGTTGATTTACTGTCACGTAGCAAAGCTATATGGCGGTATTTATAAAAGGAATAGGGTTTAATGAAAATTATATGTATGTAAAGTGGAGGGAAGGATTTGGAAGGATTTCATTTGATCATGGATACTCGGGGGTAAATAGTTCCTTCCTCTCCGACGATGGTTACCGCTGACGTATATTTTGCCACGGTTGTTGAGACTCAAATCTGAATATTTTTATGGTCCTGTGACCATAGGGGAAGGAGTCTTGGAGACTAATAATATTTTTTTTAGTTATGGAAGATGACATAATTTATTGTTCATACAGTATTGTACATAAACTATTGCACTTAACTAATAAAGCTCGTCCGCTTAATACTCTTACAAAACTATCGCTTTGCACCAACTGAACTGAACTGAGAAAGCCCTTCCACTGTTATTGCCCCTCTGAATACTCTTGCAAAACTGAATGCGGGCCACAAAATTGCAAACTAAATAAACATAGCCTACGTAACTTTTTCCATGTAGAGGTTGGCTTCTTTCCTTGAAGAGGTTATCGGCCTGTCTTTTCATCCCTGCAGTCTCCAAAGGTTTTATGGTGCCCACCCTGCTTAAGAAATTCTCTAACAGAATACCAATAAACATCTTACAATTCTTTACAAATATTGCTATATCTAAATATAACAAATATCTAATTAAATATGAGGGTAGCAGCTCATAAATACTGCCTCAGCTATCATAATGTAGTATCAGTCACATCTGTCAACAGAACACCATACTACACATGACTGTTGTTTTTCGGTTCAACTTTGAAATATATTAAATAGATATCTTGTGTGAAAGTGTGTATATATTTTGGCACCCTCTGTATATATATATATATATATATATATATATATATATATATATACATACATATATACATACATATGTGTGTTAATGCTCCAGAAATAGTTATTATCATTGTCATTTTCGATGTCTATCAAGTAGGATCGTTGGAGATTTGAAGAAATGTTTCAAAAATAATTTTCATGAGTACAATCGCAATTCCTTAGGAATTTGCTAAAATGAATTTTGGGCGAGAGATTCAGAATTTTTGATCATTGATCAATCACTTGCCGTTTCAAATGACTTGATACCTGCATTGTTACCCATGGTGATCGCTCTCTGGAAACTGTTTTTGTCAGTGAAGGCGTACCTAAGGGCGTCGGCACATCGAGTACTTTCCCCACAGTACTCTAAGCGATGGGTAACAAACAACGAGGTATTGGAAACGCGTGCGAAGGGTTAGCAGAAGAGGGAATAGGTTTGAGATTCATTAATTAAATCTGTAAAATGAATCCCTTGAGAGGTTCAGAAAGACCCAAGGCATCCTTTGAGAACCGCGATGTCTCTAAACCGCGTTGCAGAATCTTCGTTTTCAGCCCGCCCTTAGCGAATCCATTAGGGCGCGAGCATAGGGAGGAAGAGGGGGGTTACATCGAGAGGCTTACAGATACCACCATCATACATACACACACACTCTCTCTCCCTTTCATTATTGCGAAGGGCAGAGTGAGGTTAACTGTGCAGACAAGGGAAATTTCGGGCCGCTAAGTATGTACATAGAGGTAAATAAATTTAAACAGGAGTAGTTACATTATGAGGTTTCGCGTTTGGAGTGGTTAGACGAGCAGACGTGCCGAGCGGGCGGAGGGATAATGTGCCCTCTTCACTGTGGGTATACTTTACACACACGAAGGTTTACCGTTTTAGAGATCCGAAAGAGAGGCGTGCGGTGGGGGGAAACTATTCTTGGAATGTTGGTAACAATGCATCATGCCGGCTCTACTGCAAGACAGAGAGGGTTTCAATTCGCGCTGGGCTTAATGGAAGGGAACAAATGAACATCGGCGGGAGCATTACGGCCCAAAGAATATGGAAACGTTCCCAAAGTGATTGCAGTAGCTTTGCCAACTCTAGAAAGCATTCAAGAGGGAAAAATGTGGAAATAGCAAAGGCACATCTCATTAAATATACCGTGAAAATGCCAGAAATGCAGGAAATTCTCCTTAATGACAAAAGCGTGCTAAGAAATACTATTCATAGGTCGAACAGATGTCGTAAATGTAGTGTAGTGTTAACTACACTTCGCCTTTTAAGGCTGCAAATTATTACTGAATTACTATTAGTACTATTAAAAGTTTTGAGAATGGATAACAAGCAGTTGTGACAAGCCAAAACAGGTTTTCCTACTTACCCTTAGCTGTAGTGAAATTCTTGGAGCTGCTAGAGCTCCATTCCCGAGCCCCTTCCCGAGCAATAGCGAAGAAAGCCGAGGTTGTGTATCTTTCACAGATATTGCTAGATAATTATATTGTTTTTTTCCGCAGGAATCAAAGGAGATTTGCCCCATTACAGAGATTTACACCTACCTATCAATTTATGTTTACGAAAAGGAGGCGAGGGTAGGCCGTCAAGCCGTAGTGAGCCGCAGAAAACCGGTTTCTAGGATTTACCCGAGATTAGCGTTAAGGTTAGTATATATAACCTTATATATAACTTAACTTATATATATATAAGCTAATTGTATATTTCAATAACACATCGCATGGTAAAAATTTACCCGGCCCTATCAACTTGTATTTACGAAAAGCACGCGACCGTAGGCCGTCAGGCCGTAGCGAGGCGCAGCAAACCACTGGATCCACCGGTTTCTAAGACTTACAGGACGTTAGAGATAAGGCAAGTGTGTGTATAAATATATATTTTTAATTGTGAATTACTGTAAATCAACGCATGGTATAAATTACACTGGGTTACCCGCTTCTATCAACTTGTATTTACGAAAAGGAGGCGACCGTAGCCGTCAGGCCGTAGCGAGGCGCAGCAAACCACTGGATCCACCGGTTTCTAGGATTTACAGGACGTTAGAGTTAAGGCAAGTGTGTGTGTGTATATATGAATTAATTTCGAATTCCAATAAGACAACACGTGGAAAAAGTGAAGAACTCAGTTTTTCAATAAGGAACAACATATTGGAACCAGAAAGTTACCGAGGAAAACGCATAGTTTACACTATCTTTAACAAAAAATTTATACATGCAATATTTACACTTTTGCAAGCCGCCAAGCTAACAGAGAAAAAGGTCTAATCCAGTTTCTCCCGTTCGGGACTGAGGAGTTCGTCTCTCTCCGCCGTCGCTTGGGACTGCAGCTCTTAGCTATTCAGAGAATTTCGCTCCGGCTAAGGGTAAGTGATTTTCCTAGCTTTAGATTGAAGGTGAGATGTGAAAGTATGAACCTAATCCAACAATGCATGGTGTCAGCACTTCTGTGTATGTGTACGTAGGTATTGACGTGCCAGACGCTAGGATGGGTCTCAAGAGAGGAGCATTTCCGCATTCAGGCGCAGGACGGCGGACTGCAGCAACAACACATACAAATGTGATGAAAGCAAAGCGTATGTTGCGAAAAGATCGTTGTTGCTCAGTAGGCATTATCAGATTCAAGAATCCCGGAATATTGGATCGGCAACAGTAAAAAAATTCTCAAAGGAAAGTTTCACGCCAGGAAGCTCTGCAGTCGGTGGGTATCCCCACCACCTCACAAACAAATGAGGGGGAAAAAAGTATTGTGCTTTGGAGCCAGGTAATTAGAGAAAAAGTTGATGGAGAAAGATCCGAAAACATGCTTAAACTAATAACAGGTGGCGAAAGATGATACCAGTAAGATCCAGAAACTAAGCGACAATCAACGGTCTGGGTGTTCCCACGAGAGAATCGCCAACAAAAACGAGGCGATCGAGAAGTGTTGATAAGAAAGCTGATCTGTTCCTCCTTCTCAGCTAGTGGACACTTGTGACAATTCCACTTGCGAGACAAGAAAGTGACAATACCAGATGATACACCAGAAAATGCCTACCCCAGTCTTCAATGAACTGAGAACAAATCCGAAGACTTGTCTGCGTGGAATCCTGTTGCACCATGAAAATGCCTCTCCCCACACTACATTAGAAACAACCCAATGTTTGCAGGAGTCAGGAGTCAACTATTTATCACATCCTCCCTATTGTCCAGATCTGGCTCCATATGACTTTTTATTTTCTATTCCTTAAAATAAAAGAAAAAAACTGTGGCCAAGATTTGAATCAGCTGAAGTGTCAGTAGCTGCATACGAAAAGTATTTTTTATCCAAAGAAACGTGGCGTTCAGCATTTAAACAGATGAAACGCTATTAAGAATGCATCTGATCTAAATTTTTAAAATGTTATTGCCCTCATTCCGAAAACTTTTAGAGTGACCCTCTTATAGGGGAGTTCCCTGAAATCTACAGAGGCTATCACCGAAATCTATGTCTGAAGTGTATGAGAGAACCTTAAAACAAATAGGTAACATTCAAGTACTTGTTAAAACTTTCAGAATGGAAAACATGGAGCTGTCAAAAGCCAGTGCAGGTTTTTCTAGCTTTAGACACGACAGTTTACGTAGCAACAATAAAAAAATGTGTGGTATCGGCACTTCTGTGTGTATGTGTACGCGGTTATTGCCCTGCCAGAAGCTAGGACCCATCTAAGCAAAGGTATTTCCGCGCTATGATTTTTTCTATGACTTTAAGGTCGTTTTAGGGAAGAGAGAACGCCTTGAAGGATTACTTCGAGCATTTGGGAATCTTTGGTTTGCAGATTTTAGAAGATGATGGGGTCACCTTGAAGATGCCGCCACGGATGGCCGAGGTCATTATAATCGTGAGCGGGAGGTATGGGGTTCGAATCCAAGACCGTCCTCCCTGACTGAGATTTTTCCCAGGTTTTCCTCGGTCCTCATAAAATGGCAAATGCCTGGGAGGTCCCCTAAAATTACGCCTGAAACATTTCCTTCCTTAAAAAAAATTATTTCTCAATTTATCACTTCATCTCATGTACCATCAGTGTTCATCGCCTGTGGTACCCCAGTAGTTTAAATATTCTTGTCTCAAGAATTCCCATCATAATAATTGTATAACAATTTCAGGAAGTATTAACAATGATATGAAAGACATAATAACCGATCTTATTAATATTACAATTATTGTTTACAACTGGTAATGTATAGATATTGTTTCTTGGTGTAATACGCAACATTCAAGGCAAGGGTCACATTTCTGTAAATCAGCCAGAAAGGCAGAAAGTATAACAAAAGATATCCTGGTCATCTGTCTCCACTTTTAGGGTCAGTCCTGGTGGTGTAGTGGTAACCACACCTGATCTCCTAAATCCAAGATCGCGGGCTGAAATCGATTGGGTTTTTCGGGTGCAAAAATCCTAAGTTTGGCTTCTTTCGGATGTAAAGTAAAGCCGTGGGTCCCGTATCGTACATTTACAGCACGATAAAGAACCTCAAGCCTGAAAGAAGAGGCCTCTGAGCAAAATTTATCGGCCGTTTCACGCCCTAAATTGAATGGGACGCTGATGACCTGAGATGTTAAAGAGCGTCTGCAAATAAAACAAATCAACAACAATCGACTCTTAGCGAATCTCTCTCGCGACTTTTAGGAAATCTTGTGACAATAGGTTCACATTGAAAGAGGGTAGTCTTTGTTAAAGTGAGGTCCCTTTCCCCTTTGTAAACACTTTAGAAAGGTTCTGCCGCGACTTGACAGCTAATGGATTTTATTGCACTTAACGGGGCACAGCTAGACATATGGTATCAATGGGTTAACGGCACATCCCGAGTTCTAAAGAAACACCGCTTGGGAACACAGGTGTCTCAAAAGGAAAGAACACGAGAGATTTGCTGTGGGTGAAGTATTTCAACCAATCCCATCTTAGAAAAGCTGACAAATGAGAAAAGGAACCACAATATAAACTTGAATCACATATCTTGTCATAGCCAATAGGTAGGTAGAGTTGAACAGGGTTCTGGAATCTTTGAGGAAATAAATTTCACGGGAGAGCAGTTCATGCAAACAATAAGATTGTGAATCTAGAATAAAGAAAGACATTTTAACCGAAAAGTAGGCAGTCGTGAGATATGCAGTTCCTACCAAAAGTTTAAGGACACCTGCACATATGAACTGAATGCATGCATACTTCTTTAAACTATTTTGTCCAGCAGCTTTGTGTTTCATAGAAGAAGAAGAAGGTTTTCATACGTTAGCAAAAATTGCAAAAATAATCCTTTTTATAATTTTTGTAGGGCTTTATATGGGGTATAAACATTTTTTTCGAGAATAAACGCCCATAAGGAACATTTATAAATATAATATTACTACCATATACTGGTTTATCAAAAGTTGACACATTGCTAATTTTTTGCATAAAGTTGGAAAAAATCAGCTTGAATTGTTACTATTTGAGCCTCTTTTAAATCGCATGTTGAAAGAACCAGTTAAGTCGGAGCGGTGTCTGATTATAGAATACGATATACACATTATAAACACACCGCGGACTAGTGAGCGGAAGGTCTGGGGTTCGAATCCCGCCAGGACCATCCTCCCTGACTGAGGTTTTTTCCAGGTTTTTCTCAGTCCTCATAAATGGCAAATGCCGGGGAGGTACCCTAAACTTAGGCTTGGAACGTGTCCTTCCTTAAAAAATCCTTTCTCAACATATAATTTCATCTCATGTATCATCGATGTCCACCGCCTGTGATGCCTCAGCAGTAAAAACGGGCGTTAAACACTATTAAAAAAATCATACTGTAAACAGGAATACGCTGGTCTCCATTCAAGCTCGTTTTTTTCCAATTTGTTGCAAAAAAATTAACAATGTGTCAGCTTTTGATAAACCAGCATCTGATAGTAATATAATACTTATAAATGTTCCTTATTATGTACGTTTATCATCAGAAAAAGTAGCTAGCATTTGTATCCCATATATTTTCACGGCCACAAAGATAAGAAAGAATAAATTTTACAATTTTTCTAAAAGTTAAGAATTATCATAATTTATGAAAAAAAAACTACTTTTACATATTTTTTAAACGTACCTCTTAATAAGGTGATTTTTTTTTTTTTTTTTTTTTTTGACGAAACACAAGGCTGCTGGACAAAATAATTTAAGGACAGATTGTATTTACTTGATATATGCAGATGTGCTTAAACTTCTGGTAGGGCCTATACAGTAGATCTTCGAGTGCGAGATATTAGTTGACTTTAAGTTAAAGTTAAAATCATCAAGTTAGTTAGTTGAATACAGTTCTACTTTGATGGCACGCAGTCAAGTGAATATTATAATAAAATCTTCGAGAGAGTGCAGTTATTTCGCCAGTCAAGCTGTGTGTTGATAAGCGTAGAATTCGACGACGAAAGGTTTTGAACTTTGACCCGAGGACCAGTCGACCGCGATGATAAAGTAAGATTTCTTGTCATACGACCAACGCCTGCTTTTCTTAACTATAAAGTGTAAAATAAATTGATACTTCTACATGATTCCCGAATTGTACATTTCACGTAAAGAATTCCTTTCCTTCCTATTGACCCAAAGTTACTAAAACCAACCAAATTTTCCTGAGAAACCTATCCTTGGTCCTGGAACCGAAGGAATAGGTGACATCAAACTTCGATCTTCGAGAGCCGAGATAGATAGAGAAGCTCATCAGGGATTAGCCACTCCATCAAGTATACAAACCCGCAAAATTACCGTTCCACGGTACTTACCTCTGTCTATCCGCCCAATAAGGATCATAATTGGCAAAAACTCTGGTTTAGCCCAGTAATAACTAATTTCAATAATAACAACACCGACCGTCAAGAGCTTTAATGTAATCCACAAAACTCTATTTAATGGGTACAGCATGGCACAGATTGAAATTGTCACCAAAATGAGTAAAGACAAAACTTAAGGGTTTCGTTCCCTTAGAAACTGTATCTTGTTCTCGGCAATATTCTCTTTGTTCTCTGTAGGTGTGTGATTTTTTATTTTGTTTTGATTTTGTTTTTTCAATCGACAGTACAAATAATATTACCTACATGATGATTCTAAAGTCCTTCCCAGAGTTTGCGGGTCGATAGAACAATAAACATAATCGACATAGCGAAAACGATTATACGAGGGTAGATCCACAAGTTTCCGGACTCGCCTATAAGGATTATCGCTTTCACAAAAGCCTTATCTGTGTCATACTTTTAAGTAAATGATTAGAGCCGTAACTTACGCTCCGCTGTGTTCAGCTGTTCAGATATAGTTGCATAAAGAAAGCTGTGTGTACAAGATTGTGACATGTTCAAAAAGCAGTTTCGAGCTGTTATTAACTTCTTCAAAAAAAACCCATTTCAAATGAATTTAAACAGCAATTGGATGGTGTATATGGAGAAGCATTCCCCTCATATTCTACTGTAAAACTTTTTCGGATGGGTAAAGAAAACATTGAAGACGAAGAGCGTGCAGGTCGGCCCTTGGAGGTGCTCACTCCCGATAACATCGCTCTTGTGGAAGTAGAAATTGTGAAAGACCGGTGGCTCAAAGTTACAGAAATAGCAGCAAGGTTGGGTCTTTCTAAAACAACATTATTCGTGAAAATTTAAACATGAATAAAGTTAGTGCAAGATGGAAGCCTAGACTTCTATTCTCAGTTCAAAAGCATCAACGAGACATCAGTTGTCAGGCATTTTAGGAGCTCTGCCGTGCCACGAGAGAAGTTCTGCAAATCATTGGTAAAGGAGATGAAATTATCGTCCTCTACAGTGATCCCTTGTCCAAAAGAGAATCAATGGAGTGGCGTAAACTTAGCGAAGCACCGCCTCTAGCGGCCAAGGTCACTCAGTCAATCAACAAGATCATGGCCATAATCTTTTGGGACTGTGAAGGACTTCATTGACTTCAAGGAGAGGAACACCACAGTAAATGGGGAGTACTATGCTGGCCTACTGCACAGACTATGTGCATCCATCAAAGAGAAAAGACGAGGAAAGTTATGTGGTAGTGTGCACCTTCTTCACGACAACGCGCCTGTGCACAAAGCAGAGAAAACTGTGAAGAAATGTGGCTTCAAGAAGATCGACCATTCTCTCTAATGCGCAGATCTAGCTCCCAGTGACTATTTCCTCTTCTCCAAACTCAAAAAGGACGTTAGAGAAAAGAAATTTAATCAAGAAGTGATGGATGCTGTTTATACCCATTTTGCAGACAAGGCTTCTGACTCTTTGGGGGGAGGGGATGAAATGATAATTGAAAGATGTGAAAAGTATATTGCAATAAAGGGTAATTATATTGAATGGTGAAATATACTTTTTATCTTTATCGTAACTAGAAAATGGTTAGGCCGGAAACTTATGAACCTACTCTCATATCAGTGGATAGAGTATCTCCTCAAACTTTTGTTCATAACTTACAGGTGTTCCATATGCTCTCCGTTGGTCACGCGGCAGACATCAATCCTGTAATCAAGCTCTCGTCACACACGTCCCAACAACTGACGACGGTCGATACCAGCGACTGCATGCATGATCCTCTGTCACAGCTGTGTTAAATCATGTGACAAATGCGGCACAAACACACGATCTTGACATAACAGCATAAGAAAGAATCACATGGGATTAGATCAGGTGGCCGTGGAGACAGAGAAGATGAGGACAGTCATCTGAGCGTACTGTCAATACAACAAACAGGAATTTCAGCATCAGCGGAGCTGATAAATCAAGTCCCGGCATGTAATTATGGCATTAGCCGTTGTTGAAGCATGTTCAGCTACACTGAACTGGTAACAGTTTACTCCGCAAAGAAAAATAGACCGTACACTTTAGACGAAGATGTAGCACAAAACATTTTGACTTTAGCGGAACGACGGACGCGTTCTACCACAGCACGAGGCTTTTCCATACTCCAAACGCATACATTGTGACCGTTTACTTTGCCGGACATACAGAAACGTCGCCTCTTTACTTAAAATCAGTTTCTCAGCAAAACCGTCTTCTTTTAACACAGAATTGAAGACGACGGTTGTGATTCTTGGTCCTCAGCATCTTCAACAGCTGTATCAGGTGTCGTTGACAACTGAAAATTGTTGACATACAATACGCCACACAGTTGGCTAAGGAAAAATATTTCTTCTACACGCTCAACGGTCTCAATCGACACTCTTGGCCGGTCGTTTGTTGTTTATTACACAACCATGCACAAATTGATTTGGCTGTAGGTGGTTCTTATTTATGTTTATTGTGAAATTGTCGTTGTACCGTCACAAGGAGCTCGCATTTAGCGAATTTCAGCACACAAAAAATTTTATTTATATCAGTGAACCCTATGCTTTGGTTATGACTGCCCTGCAGCAACTAAATCTACAACTGCGCCTTATACAAGATATTCTTTTCATTGATACAAGCGTTTCCGCTATGCCTGTCATGGTTTCTGTTCTATCGACTCTCGAACACAGAGAAGGGTTTTAGATTCACCTATATTCTCAGAATACAATACAATAAGGGTTGACTTATATCCTCAAAATGTACGGAAACGTGTTCATTTTTATCCGACTCTTAAATACAGAGGGTGCCAAAAATGTATTCACCCTTTCACAGTAGATATCTATTTAATATATTTCAAAGGTGGACCAAAAAAGAACAGTAATGTGTAGTATGATGTTCTGTAAATAGATGTGATTCGCACACATTATGATAGCGTTGCTATGTGACAGGTAATTCACCAATCAACAAATGAAGCCAAGGTTATCGTATAGTGTTCTGTAAACATATGTGATTCACAATTTGTTATGCTAGCGTTGCTACAACAAAGTGAAGTCAAGATTATCGTTTGAACGGCGGAAAGCAATTTTGAAGTCATATTGGAAAACTGAGAATGTTGTTGAAGTTCAAAGACAATGGAGGCGTGTGTACCACGTTCTCCAGACCTTATTCCGTTGGACTTCTACCTATGGGAAACTCTTAAGGATGTTGTATACCGTAGAAAACGAGCTACACTGACAGCACTTCGGGAAGAAATTGAAACGGCATGTGTTGCAATCACCGAGGACACTTTCGCAAACGTTGCTCAATCAGTAGTTCAACGTACTCAGAAGTGTATCGACGCTGGTGGTGGACATTTTGAGCAACTGTTGTAACTGTAAAAGTCTAAGATGATTAGTGCTCATCATTTTCTGTTTGTGTAAATTCAGTTTTGTTATGTTAACACAGTTTTTTCTTTGCTTGAAATATGTACAAATTTTTGACACTCTTTGTATATTTACTTAGATAGAAAAGTACATAGCATTACTTCCGGGCTCTGTAATGTGCTTTACTATTCTGGGAGACGGTTTACAAATAACTAATAAAAGTTGCCATCTTCATTCAGAAGAATTTGTGAAATTATACCGTAGTACGGTAGGGAATCTTTCCTTGCGTTGTAACGGCTGGCAAGAATGGTGAGGGAAGTTCGATGTTTGCTGTCCGCCATGTTGTATGTCAACAACCACGCCTTCCAGAAGAGTCCGCCTACTTCCGGCTTTGGCATGAAGATAATGACAGGGGCTTAGTAGAAAGTTAGAGCACATTGGGCGCATATTTCGCCTTGCTGCACAAGGATGGCCGGGCAAACCGATCAAAACCTCCAAGTATGTGAAGCTCGCCTCAGTTCTTCCTCAGGTATCTGGCTGCCTTTGTTCTGAGGATATTGAAACCCAGTCTTGCGATCAATCCTTCAAGGCACAGTACAGGAAAAATTAAACGAACAGTTTAGGCCGCAAACGATCGCACTTTCGCCCAGTGTTGAGAAATACTCAAGGCCTTCTATTCAAATGCCAGGAAACATCAAAACAAATTTCTTATAAAAATAAGACAGATATATCACGGGAGAAGAAGAACAAATCTCTAGTTAATCTTAAATTCGTTTAACAAATTTATTTAATAAATGCACCTCTTCAATAATTAATATCTAAGTTAATGAATAAGAACAATTAAGGACCTTCAAGACAGTGGGAAATAATGAAAAAGAAGGTTTTGCTACTAAGCCAAAACGATCATTAAATTAATAAATTAAATTTTTATAGACCAGGGAACTAGACAGGATATAGTTTATCACCTGCTCTTTTTAATATCTACACATATGGGCGCCACTATTAAACAATGGAAAATTTAAGCAGAATTACAATTAAAAATGCAATTTTAAATTAATTATTGTCAGTTACTAAATATGAGAGGCTTTCAAAAATTATTTACACATATGATTTAGAGTAGCTAAATTTTTTACCTCGCAGCTAGCCCTTCATTTTGTGGAATAAACCATAATCAGATGGAGCCAGGTCTGGTGTATAAGGCGGGTGTGGCACATATCAAACCTCAGCAATACCTGCTTTGCGGTCGCAGTATTGCTGGTGTGAAGCCGCGCATTATCATGTTGGAGAAACCCTTCCCCTTTCCCCGTTGCTGAGTCCTGCGCGTGTACCTGAAGTGTCCCAAAAGACAGGGGTCATCTGCTTACTCGCAGTTTTTGTTGATTTGGTTTATTTAAGGACGCTCTTTAACATTTCAGGTCATCAGCGTCCCATTCAAATCAGGGCGTGAAACGGTCAACAAATTTTGCTCAGAGGCCTCTTCTTTCAAGCTTGAGGTTCTTTAGCGTGCCGTAAATGTCCGACACGGGACCCACGGCTTTACTTCCCTTCCGAAGGAAGCCATACTTAGGATTTTCACGCCTGAAAAAAAAATCCATCGATTTGAACCCACGATCTTGGGTTTAAGAAGCAAGTATGGTTACCACTACACCACCAGGACTTACCCCAGATGGAGCAGCACGAAACGTCTTTCGCCTGTTACTCCCAGGATGTTTCCATTACATGAAGTGAACTTTCTTCTCTTCTCTCCTGTGCAGTACGGTAGTGTCAAAATATCCGGATTTTCAACATGCATTTCCAGTAGCCAACAACAAATACCAACACCGTTGTCCTTCTGTGCCTGTGTCAAATTCGTGGAACGCGGACAACTTTTTATTCCCTACCGCTAGAACTCATTGACCCATTTGACGCTTTCCTTTCTCAAAAACCATGTAGTTCATCTGTTTCCTTGATAGTCACCTTCCATCATGTGCACGTCTTTCTCTAATTGACAACAAACGAACACTGCCCTTTCGCTTCACGCCCTGCATACAACTGCTGCCTAGCGTCTTCATAGCGTAACTAGCATCAGTATATCACCCTACGACACCGCTGTTATAAATAATTTCCGAACACTCCTGCTAATATCATAGGATAATATTAAAAAGGCATTGCAAAAGCCTCTCACAAATGAAATGACCCACTGACACTATAAAACTTTAAAAGTTCCGCAAAAACAAAGAAAAAAAGTATTGTAATTTTAAGGAAAATACTCTCAATGTTAAAAAGTATAATCAATTATCAAATGCCAGAACAAGACTCTCGTTTCAGGTATTTGGGATGCGTTACTTGATAAAGATATATAACAAATAAATAAATAAAAAATCGCAAGCATTGTGCGCAACAATAAATAAAACAACGAGGGGAAATATTCGTAAAGAGATGACACTAAAAATTTACAAGTCCTGGGTAGGCGCTAAAAGAGATTAGGCTAAAATGCAAATAACCACATTGAGATCCTCACGTATTCTAAAGGTATATAAAAGAACGGACGAGGTAAAAATGATAGAGAAATGTGGAAAATTCTTCTGCATAAAATGGACAGTGAAGATTACCGAAGAAATTTTTCATGTACAAGCAAAAAGGAAAAGAAAAAGGAAAAGGAAACAAGGCGCGCACGTAAAATGTAGATAAACGAGTGTGGCTAACAATTTTCTAAGTATGATAAAGACAAAAACTATATTTCACTTTTCAATATAGTTACCATTTATTGTAATACACTTCTCACATCTTTGAATTAACATTTCAATCCCGCCACCAAAAAAATAGTCAGATGTTTTGTCTGCAAAATGGGCATAAACAGCATCCACTTCTTCGTCACACTTAAATTTCCTTCCTCGAAGGTTCTTCTTGAGTTTCGAGAAGAGGAAATAGTCACTGAAAGCGTGATCCGGGCTGTAGGGTGGATGGTCGACCTCCTTAAAGCCACATTTCTTCACAGCTTCATTTGCAACAAGAGCTGTGTGCACAGGCGCGTTGTCGTGAAAAGGCGCACACCACCACTCAGCTTTCCCCGCCTTTTCTCTTTGATGCGAGCATGTAGTCTGTGCAGTAGGCCAGCATAGTACTCCCCATTTACCGTGGTGTTCCTCTCCTTGAAGTTAATGAAGAGTATTCCTTCACAGTTCCAAAAGATTATGGCTATGATTTTCTTGGTTGACTGAGTGAACTTGGGCTTTAGAGGCGGTGCTTCGCTACGTTTACGCCACTCCATTGATTCTCTTTTGGACAAGAAATCATAGTAGAGGACCATAGTTTCATCTCCTGTAACAATGGTTTGCAGAACTTCTCTCTCGTTACCACGGTAGAGTTCCAAAAATTCCTGACAACAGATGAGTCGTTGCTGCTTTTGGACCGAGGAAAAAATTTCAATTTTTAGACACCAAAAAGGTGATGAAAAATGTTTATATATATATATATATATATATATATATATATATATATATATGATTAACTCAGGTTTGAATTCGCTAAAATTGTTAACGTCAGGTATTGCAAAAATAAATAGCGAATAGTGTCACATGTCCCAACCAATGAGAAGTAATCATTGTTTTGAAGAAATTTCCATGGAAATAGGCAACGTACAAAAAAAAAAGGAAAGAAAGAAGAGCGTAAAGGAAGGAAAAGAATGCGTATTTTGACTTATAACGTCACAATACCTATCTCTTTCGTGACCGAAATTAATTTATGTAAATATAAATCGAAATCGTTAATACTTCATATTCGAATGAGTGGTGGATTAAATTGCACATACAAGAAGGTCCACCTTTTTAATCTTGGGGAAATTTTTGAACAAATACTTTGTCGTTAGCACTTAGCAAAGTCAGTAATTTAAATATGTAGTGCGTTAGACGGGCCAGGAAAATTTTGCCTAGCATGAATCACAATGGAACTATTTAGAAAAAGCTTCAAGGTACATTTTTGCAATGATATTATCACAAGAAATAAACTGCTAAGTGTAAAAGTGTTTTTAGTCTGGCATATAATACAGAAATATAGCATGCCATAAAGTATTAATGCAAATTCAGGCAATAGGTACCTTAAAAAGTATGGGCAACTATTTTTTTATTGATTCGTGACATAAGAAAAATGTTTAATTTTTATTTATTAATTTAATAAATAATAAAAAGCTATTTAAAAGAAAATCAAAACTAAGTTGTAACCAATAATGCAGTTTGTATGTTAGAATGACTTTGCGAATAGCAAATTTGCAATTGTGTACATTTTTTTGTAATGGGAGTATAATTGAAAACAAACTACATAAAATAAATTTGGGGAATTGACTTATTTATGTTTTATGTGTGATAGACAAGACAATAACAAACTGTCGCTTATGAAGAATAGAATATAAAAAAATGTGATTTACAAATAAATACATTTTACATACTGTATGTCAACTTTTCTGTAGATAAAAGGGTTTTTCAAACATACGGAAGTATCTCTGGGATAATCAAATATAACTTTCTAATATGTCAATTAATGTCTTCTCTCGAAGTGGTCCATTCGTTGTATATGTGCCGACATGTCTCTAACCACCAGCCATCTCTCGGTCCCCTTGTAATCTAAACTTGGAACCATCTTCTCCAAACAGAGGAGAGATTGAAAAGCAAATCTCTGCCCTCCCCTCCACACGCAAGTCAAACAAGTTCATTTCAGAAATTACGACTGAGGCAAGATGAACTGAGACAGAAGAAATTAGTTCTGGGCATAAAAGGAACTTTTTTGATAAAACTCATATCGCGTCCTTCACGAAAATGAACTGAATAAAGAACGTTAAACAGGTTAAATATCCTTCGGAATGCATATATTTTACGAATTCATCAAAAAGTACAGAAGCATTGATAAACAGCCTTTATATTTGGTCAAAAGCATTAATTAACTGCTACTTAATGACACTTATTTGGTGATTAAAAATAACTATTTTCGTTATTTTTATATTGTAATAAATTTCTATACACACACTACAAATATATTTTATACATAGGTTGTAGATCGCACATGCTTAAATATGATACACAATTAGAAAGAGAAACCAATAACAATAATAATAAATAAATGAACATAAAGTGGGAATAACATTATGTACAGATATATTAATGGAAACACATTACAATTACTATTGCGTTATAATACGAAAATAAACTGCTTCCAGTTTCGCGCACTTTGGCTCAGAAAATACGAATATTCAACAAATTAAAGTGGTTCGCAAACATGTCCTAGCATGCCAATCGTCCTCTAAATAGCTTAAAAAGTTTTCAGAAAACAAAGTTTCTCTCAGGTGTTCCCAGTGGGTTCATTCTGCTAGAATATGTACCAATTCCTCATCCCCTCTACAAAATGGGCAGATCCACCTACCGGAACCATCAGTTATTTTTTAAACCTTTTAACTTCCCAGTCTAAACCAGGCCATACCTGATCTTGCCTTTCTCCCTAGACCTTCTTTACCTCAGGTTAATTTAATTTCATTCCATAGGCTCAAGGAGACATATACAGCTTCGATTTTCTGCCCGCTGATATCCTCTAGCCTTCTTCTTCTAACCTTCTTCCAAACGTTTTTATTATTTTCATTACCTCGTTGCCATACTGAACCCAAGCCAATTCCTCTGAGTCCTCTTCTCTACCTCTGCATACCCAAACGTTGGTATTATATTTTGCATCTGGTATTTATAGTATTTAGTGATCTAGTGGTAACCATACTTGAATCGCGGGTTCGATCCCGGCCAGGGTCGACGAATTTTTTCGGGCGTAAAAATCCTAAGTATGGCTTCCTTTGGAAAGGAAGTGAGTCCCATATCGTACATTTACGGCACACAAAAGGCCCTCAAGCAAACCGCATCCCGCAGGTTGCTATATCGCGGCTTACTAGATCGTAGATCGCCACCTCTCTATCAGGCAGCTCCCCAGTTGTCCTCACGAGGCTGGATGGACCCCGTTCCAGATCTCCCTATTTTAGAAAAAATCCTAAGCAGATACCAAAAATCGAACCCGGGCCTCCCGGCCAGCAGTTAGCAGCGCTAGACCAAAGAGGTGGTCTATATTTTTGAAATGTTTTGTTTTTTAATTGTAGATGCCTAATAGATACGATTGGTACAGATTTTGATAGATTATTAAAAAACCTTGCAACCCTCCGGAATACGCTAAAATATAGTTAATAATTTGGGGAGAGAATCAATCTGTACTATAAAGCGAAATGTGCAATACATTACTCAAGTGATTTCACGTGACAGGCTGGCAGATTCTGTTTATCTCTTCATTCTTGTTAATGAGGGGACTATACGCAGGAACTGAGGCAGGGTTCTCTTCTTTAGAGTATTTATTCTGGACTCTCTCGGATAGAAAGACGATAGGGATTACATTCATCTCCTTCGTCTTCCCCCCACCCACTTCTTCGAATTTATTCCAGGTTGCCGAACGGCTCCCTTATCCGTGAGACACTCAGCACACGACTCGTTTTTTATTCCATCCTAGGGGGAAGATATTCAAAGTCCCTAAACTCAAATTCCAGTCTCTGAATAGAACTATTTCAAATAACACAAGCGCTGCCTGTGTGTCAACGGGAACCTCTGGAAATGCTGGCTCATCTTTTCTCTATTTCGGAAATAACTTCCTTTATTTCTGAAATCGCTCTTTACTGATATATCACGGGAATATAAATTTATTTATAATATCCTGCCGTGATCATTTGAGTACGATTTCAATGACCTAAAAATTAGGTAATATATATGACCTTAAAAACATCCAAAATGTCCTAAAAACAGACATGAAAGAGTTAATACAAACTGAGTATTTATACCTATAAAAAGATTCATAACTTTACAGGTATAAATTAAACATTACAATATTTTATTACCTTAATACGCAATATGCACAAGGTACTTTAGAGTATTTTAAATAGAACCAAATAATTTTTTTATTTATTTCAAAAAGAATGGTGCAAGCCATTACTTATTATAACTCAAATGTACCTTTGGCAGGTTATTAACCTCTATAGAAAATGTTGAAAATGTCCTCCCTGCTGCATAAGACAGCTCAACACATCGTTCCACGTTACTGGCCGCTCACTGTAGGGCCGTATTGTAAATACCATTAATCTCCTGTGTGATGTTGTGCTTCAGATTGTCCAATGTGTGGAGACGTGTGGTTTAAACTGTTTTTGAAGTAACGGATATTATCCGGTCGTCAAAAAAACTTTCAATTAGCGCCATGGACTGGTGTATGGTATGTAATGCAGCGCCATCTTGTTGGAAATATCCATGACCGACTCTGCGTCGTCCAATGACTCAAAAAACTGCGCGATAAGCCAGCGGTACTTTTCAGTGCAAACAGTTTGGTCAAAAAAAATTGTTCCACTGTTCTCTGTATGGATGTTGCTTACCAAATCTCAACTTTAACTGGGTCCTTAGGTGCTTCAAGAATTGCACGTGGATTTTGGATGAACAAGTGTGAACAAGTTTAGTATTGAACTCCATGTTGTGTTATGCCTTACGCAGGAGGGAGGACATTTTCAACATTTTCTATAGAGGTTAATAATCTCCAAACAATTTGTATTTGAGATGTAACAAGTTGTGGCTAGCATCATTTGTTTTCAAATAAGTAAAGAAATAAAAGTCTTATTTCTATATAAATCCTTGTGTAGTTTCATTATTTTTACTTCAGTTCCCGCCTGCTTCTTCCTCTGGGAAAATTATTTTCATTTCATTTTTTAATATTTTTGAATGGTGTATAACGCCCCTGTTTACTACTGAACGGGGACACTGATGGCACAAGAGATGAAACGATAAATTGGGAAAGGATTTTTTTAAGGAAGGAAGCGTTCCAGTTTAGGCCTCCCCGGTATTTGACATTTATGAGATGTGAGGAAAACCTGGTAAAAACCTCAGTCAGGCAGGACGGTCCTGGTGGGAAAGGAACCCCAGATCTTCCACTCACGATCTCCACGCATTAACGACCTCGGCCATCCATGACGGTTCTAATATTTAAGCAATGGTTTACCAGCATCGTACCTGAAAGAAGAGGCCTCTGAGCAAAATTTGTCATTACTTTCACTTCTTGAATTGGTGACCAAAAATGTTAAGGAACATCCTTAAATAGAAGCTAATAAATCAAATTTACTTCAGTTACACTTGTGGATACACCTCCAGAGAAACCAACTTTTCCAATTGCGTTTCATTATACATGATATTGGGTATTTCTTGTGTTGTGTTACGATAATTACGTTGCAAAGTGTAGTAATAATACAGATTTTAAATCAACTAGGATTGATACGTGGGTACAGTGCCGTAGCATAGAGGCGTGTTTTCCCTGACAAACAGCATGTCACCGTAACCAGCCAACTGCATGTAGCTGCCGCATTCTGTCTCTCATAAAGTTACGGTATCCATGGTAACCGAAGGAGAGTCGTAAGCGGTGCAGAAATTTGGAATGCCTGGGTTTCCTTAATGTGATGCACATACGAGTGTCGGGGAAACATCAGCCTGGTGCACAGTGTCATCCCCCGGGAGTGGTGATGGCAGTATCACATAACGGTCAAATGCTTACTGTTTAATTTTGCATAATTAGCGAGGTTTAAGCAACTAAGGTATACATACTATTTTAAGGACGTTTTAAGAGGTTAATACATGTATATTTACATGTGTATAAGGTTAAAAGAAAAGATTTGAGAGAATTCACAAACACAATTTAAGAATGATTGGTGTTTTCAGTTTTGAATTGCAACATAGCACTATTATTATTCAAAATAACTTTCTTTGATACTGAAAATGCTGTCGATAACTATAGAGATGTTTAAAAAAGTGAAGTAATTGCCACATATAATCAGGATGTACAAAGCTCATGTCTATATTTTCTTATAAAACATAATAAACCCTTTTCTACCGTCTGATGCTCAATTTTTCATTCACTGTTCTGAAGATCTTTGACAACACCTCTCCGAATCAATATAATAAAACGGGGCACATTCGTTGTTAGTTTAATGCGGTAGAAATAAGTTGGGGATAGTTATATTTATAACATAAAAAAGTCAGTCACGCAATTCCTCCCTTAGTAGAATAACTTTTAAAAAATATATAAAATGCAGATTATGGTGTTAGTTTATGGCATTATTGTATGGTAAATAAATTTAGGGTTCTTACAATCTATAAGTATAACAAAAGAGAAACCACAATTTAGAATTATTATTATTATTATTTATTGAGAGTAATCACAAAATTGATCATATATTATTAATTAAATGAAATATATGACCACTGATAGATAAAGATATGCAGTGTGGGTAATTTCAAACAGTTTTAAATATAACGGTGTTTATGAACTTAGGCTTTAATATCATCTTTACATTCACTAAAATAGAGAGATATAACAGAAACTTTCGAATTACATTCTGTATTTGAGATGTTCATATGTTTGAATAAAACAAAAACATGTTACTATTTAAAAACAACATCAATATACAAAGCAAATAAAAACAATTGAAAGTTTCATCGATTTTCAGTGGCTTTGAAATTTAATTTAAATATTACTGTAGTAAAAATATGTAACGTAAACGTTTTCTGAAGGTTATTACAGAGCGTTCTTACATACAAATATAATTCTCAAACACATATTAGGTTAATGTTTCACTTTTTCTATGTTCACGACGATACTTTTGTTAAATATAAAATATGTACAACATTATAAATATAGTTTATATGCCGAATTAATTTTTCCTCTAATTTTAAAACAATGTAGAGAAAATTAAACGGAAGAGCGGTTTTTAAATTTAGTTTTCAAGTATATCCCTTACTCCTAATAGTCCGATTTCCCAGATTTTCAGAAACTATTGTTCTTATTCCATTTTAATGATATATACCGAATTTTGTTGTGAAGCAAAATATTGGTGCTAGAGTAATTTTAAAATGGTGGGTTTCAGGTAAGCACGCACTCCTAATAAACGGATTTCACTGATTTTCAGAATATATTTTTCTTGTTTGATTTAAATTATGTATGCCGAGTTTTTTGTGAAAAAAAAACAAATATTAGTTCTGCTAGAAGGATTTATGAATGTTGATTTTTAGGTAACCCCCCACTCTTATTGATCTGATTTCAGGATTTTCAGAAACTATAATTTTATTTTATTAAAACGCTATATACAGAGCTTAGTTCCGAAATAACAAACATAATGCTGCTAGAGCGATTTTTAAATTTTCACTTTCAAGTAAATCCCCCTCCTAATAGGATTATTTCACTGATCTTCAGAAAATATTTTTCTTATTTTATTTGAACAGCATTTACCAAAAAAATTGAAAATTGCTGCAGCACGAGGGCGAATTTTAAATTTCGCTTTAATCCCTACTCAGTTTTTAGGTTTACCTCCACTTCTAATGACTTGATTGCCCCGATTTTCGGAAAATACTTTTATCAATTTATTTTAAGGAAATATACTCATTATCGTTGAGAAAATACAAAAATTGCGGCTGCTAGAGCGGTTTTTGATTTTTTTTTTAAAAAAAATATTGCTTTAGGTTAATCTCCACACCCAATGGTCCAATTTTATTGGTTAATGAACTCAACGAATCGTATGTTAATTGACGGTAGGTAGAATTGGTGGAGATTGGAAGAACTTTTTTCAAAAATCTTTGCGTGGATACGATCGAATTGAAGTTCCTTCAAAATACGCTAAAAGGGAAACTATTTACAAAAATAAGTGTTAATGCTGATTTAGAAATAAATAAAATTAAATTAAAAAGTAGGTCTGAACTAAATAAAATTAAATAAATAAAAAGGCAAGAATGTTTTAATAGTAACTGGCTACAACATGCAGACAAAGTACAGTGTAAAATGAAAAATAAATAATACGATGGGAATTCCAAAAAGCTTTCAGCCTCGCCAAGAAAATACAAGATTTAAGAGAAAAGTGTTTTTTTTTTCTTCAACATAGTCACCATGTCAATGAATACATTTAGTACAACGACTTTCAACTTTTTAATGCCTTCAGGAAAATAATATTTGTCCAACTGTGACAGACATAAACGTCTGTCTCATTTTAAACTTCATCATTTGATGTGAATGTTCGTCCACCCAGCCATTTATTCAGGTCGCCGTGGTTTTTCCTGCAAATGGAACCGTTTTTTGCTTTCTTTGGTGCACTTTCACCTGTGTTTGGTTTATTTACGGAGGCTCTTTAAAATGTCAGATCATCAGCATCCCATTCAATTCAGGGCCAACAAATTTTGCTCAGAGGTCTCTTCTTTCAGGCTTGAGGTTCTTTATCGTGCCGTAAATGTACGACACGGGACCCACGGCTTTACTTCCCTTCCGAAACAAGCCCATACTTAGGATTTTTACGCCCGAAAATATCCATCGATCCTGGCCGGGTTAGAACCCGCGATCTTGGGCACTTTCACCTGTTGCCACCCACTGTTTGGACTACCACTCCGTCTCTGGAGTGTGAGTAACGAATCCATGTTTCATCTAATGTTATGAAATGTCACAGAAACTCACTGTGATTGCTTATAAACAAATCCAAACACTTTCAAAACTTCATTCGAATGCGTTTTCGATCCATTGATAACAAACGTTTTCTCATACCCAAACAACGCAGTGGACACGGCCTATTCCAATGTCAATCAACTAACAAACCTTCGATCTGCAATCATTCAGCATGGCACTGTGATTTTTTGGCTCATTCTCGTTGTAGAAGTTTTGGAACGCCCTGAGCGATCATTTTTAATGGATGTACGACCACGCTTAAATTCATTAGCCCCCTATTTAATCATCGAAAACGAAGAGGAAGAATCCTATAATGGAGAATCGAACTCCTTTTGTATTTCTGTTGGCGTTAAACCCTTCAAAACGAAGTACTTTATCACAGTTTGTATTTCAGTTTTATTCATTTTAACACTAGTTTGTTTACACGATCGTTACAAACAAGTGGTTATGCTTACTTGTTTGAAATCTTACAGCTCGCCATCCAAAGGACGATACTTAACCATCACAATTTATCTGCAAAGCTGAGACCCTCGAGTGATATTTATTAGGACTATCTCACGAATAAAACAAGAATTGTAAATATAATTCCTCTAAACTTGGCTTACAAAAGTGTAATAACTGAATATTTGTACTTAACCTTTTCAAGACATCTTGCGACAGAAGAATGTCGATTGTCAGTAATGCCAATAGAGAAGAGCAAAATACAGGTTTAGGACTATTTCATGAATACAATAAGAATAAAAGTGATATATATTTGAAATTCGCGCATAGAATATTAACACTTGTTATACATATGAATGTATATTCTATTTAGAAACCACGAGAATGAAATGGACTCGCTATCGTTCGATTTTCTAATACCAACTGAGGGAAAAAAAAAAGATAGCATACAGTGTCTATTTTTCTTTGTATTCTGTGGTTTAGAATTCCCAATGATAAGATCAATTTGGACGTTTGACGCATCACTGAAACGCTTTGAAGAACCCTCCATGCGTTATGATTGTTGATTGTCTATGCTTTGTAGCTATTAATAGCTCACCACCGCCTCTAAGAAAAGTGGTCAGTGATGCGTGTTCCGGAACTATATAGTGGAGGTATAGAGTTGGCTACACTGACCACAAGACAAATGCATGTCGTGTGATAAAACGGATTGATCATTTTTTTCGATAATTTCATTCCGTTGTCCGACTATGATTGGTTAAAATTCAAAATTTTGTTTCGTTTCATTAGTTGATTTTAACATGGCCTCACACGAGTGAAATAGTCATAGTAAATTGAGCATCTTCAACGACATATCTGAGTCAAAAGGTTTTAAATCATCTCCCATAAAATACAATTTTCATATTTATACAGGTTTATTCTTTCCGTAAAGAAGTGTTTGAAGTATTAATTTAAATATAAATGGTTAGAACTGAATTCCGCATGAAGGAATTATCTGCTTTGTGAAAAGCGATTTATGCGATGTGTACAATGGTCTTTTATAGCATGAGCTAGCCACGCATTGTCTTCGTTGACACCGTGTGACGTCACCGTGGAGAGGGGAAACATGCGCGTGATTCCTATCTGTCACCTCCAGCGGTACCATGCGTTTCTGTCTCGTATCATCACCGGAGAGTGGTGCTACCATGTTCAGCCCGAGGACAAATGTCAAAGCCAACGGTGGGAACACGCAAATTGTCTCCGCCGAAAAAGTCCAAAATTGTGAGCTCAGCGTTCAAAAGTATCTGTAAGAGGGTTTACAATAATTGTGTATTAAACTGCTGTACTAACGAAAACAGTGCTTGACAGTGAACAGGTTAAAGGATTAGAATAGTCAATTCAAGTCCATTTTGTTGTGCTACGAAAGAGAAAATAAAATCTTACAAGGAAGGGACACGTGCATTATCTTGTTACAGAATATCACCTTTGCGATTCACGAGGGCAGGCTACTTTGTTGTTTCCATGGATACGTAACAGCTGGTTGATTGTTTGACTGACTAGGAGAGTTTACCCAGCACATAAGAGTGGTGCAGTGGTGATTTCGGTAGTTTGATGATATATTCATGAACTACCAACTAGTGATGATGACGAGAGTATCGCAGACCACCCCACTTCTCATCACCTATCAAAAAAAATCATCTGCTGACAGGAAAACAATGCAAAACAGTCGTGAGCTTATGCCTCCTTCTGAACCATTGTCAACTCGGGTGGAACACAGCTACCGAGTTTATATTCCCAGCTGATGGAGATGGAGTCAGCTGCACTGACGTTGAATTTCTGTTTCACGTCCTCGCAAGTCTAGCTGTTGTAGGCCACAATAGTCTGAAAAGAGCCTCTCTGAAAATAGTTTGAGGTATTTAATATCATAGTAATATTATTAAAGGGACATATGATAAATCAAAAGCATATATAATTATTCCAAATAACCACGCACACAGTACTTAAGTCTTTTGGCTACTCATCTATTGAATTACGCAACACTTCCATCAGGAAATCTGCTCCTACTTTCCGAAGAGATAACTTCAAACTGTCAATATTAGGATGTCTCTTCTTGCAAACATCTCCTGTAGCTTGCACCACGATTTATAGTCCAGGGGGCTCAGGTCCGAACTTGCAGAAGGACAATCTGAAGTCCAAATAAAGCCAGGAACATTGGCCTCAAGACACTACTGGGATGTGCTGGGGCTGAGTTCTGTTGGAAGCCACAACTTTTTCAATGGAAGAGGCTGTTGTTGCGGCCCTTGACCAGTCTCTCCAGCACTGTCTCCTAGATATTTCGAGAGACTTTTTCACAGAAATAGAGCTTCTTGGTACCTTGTAGCTCACACCCACCACAGCATAACACATGCAGGAGGGTAGCTGACCCTTGGATCCTTTTCAGCAGATACTGTCAAGTTTCTGGTATATACACTGTCATTTTAAGTATTGAAAGTTGCCTTAACTCTGAACAATTTTTGATTGGTGAAAAAGGATTCTTAACTGATCATTTGCTGCGTAACGCTGAAGTGTTTTGATTTTTGGACTCTCTGGTGCTTCAGCTCACATGTGAAGAAGGTTCCTTTTCGTAGTTTGTAAGCACGGAGGTCACTGCCCATTGTGCGAGACATTTTAGAAAAGTTCAGCTGACGAGCCATCACTGTCTGTCTCAGTACCGCATTTTTCGCACACGTGCTGGCACCAATTCTGGAGTGCGCACAGTGTGATCTTCCTTGCCTGTTGCGGTCTTTCACAGTTCCAGTCTCAAGGAAGCACTAGACATTTCTGTTTATTTTCAGCTTCTGGAGAATTTTATAAATCTCACCTGAGGATTCGCCCACGAGCTACACGATTTTCGCCCATTCCATCTTGAAAATTAACACAAACAACTTTCCACTTCTGCAGCTGATCTCTCAGTGACTCACCACTAGCACCACAACTCAGGAATGTGCAGGTTGTTAGAGGGGGAGCGGTACAACTAGTCTTCAAAAGTTGTGACAGTATTTAGGTATTCCTTCCTGCCCGTGACTCATTCTCAAGGGTCTTTGCCTTCCTGAAACTTCGTGAACCATCTTTACATCGTCCGTGCACTCACAACATTAGCATCAAGAAGACCTGCCATACTTTCCGCACCGCTTCTGTTGCTCTATTCCCTAATTTCATGGAAAATACTCATGGTATATAAAACTTACGGTTGCACAACATTTAATTGTTTGCCATCGCTTGAAATATAAATATCGCGAAAAAACTGTCAGACAGGTCAAATTCATATATACAAGGACAGCATGAAAAACCTAAGATAACTATTAAAAATATATGGAATGTACTTTCGAAGCTACCAGGGTGTTGTGTGTGTAAGCAAAGCTGCGTGTCTCAGCACGCCCCGAAGTTCAGTTGTGAGCAACAGTGGTCAATGGAGGACATGAAGAGTGAACAATGTGCTTATATGAAAATAGCATTCTTCCCGGCAGAAATGCGCCAGAATGCTACACAAAGCTGCGGGAAACACTTGAGTGTGCATGTCCTGACTAACGAACATTGACGAGGTGGATTTCTTCCTAAAATTTTGCCATATCAATACGACATGTTTCGTATCGAGTCCACTTCTATACTTACCTCACTTAATTCGTGTGGCATCCACTTTCCACACATTTTCGGCATGTTCAGGTCCTCCCGTAAAATGCGGTGCACTGTTTTAATATAACTCCACAAGCGTCCAGCGCCTATGATCGCATAAGAGTTGTTACACTACCATAACCCTTACATACTTGTCCGCGGACACAGGATGCCCACTGCGCGGCAGATCGACAGTTAACATTTTGCCCTGTTTGAAGGCCTCTGTTCGATTGGGCAGGGCACGAGCACTCAGTGCATTCCTGCATCAGAGAAATGTTTTCACATACGCAGGTGCCTCTATTCCGACCAATGTTGCTCACAAACTGAAATTCGAGGCGTGCTGACACACGCAGCTCTGCTCACATAAGTCGTCTATTGGTTTCATTTGAAAGTAATTACACACTCTTTCAATCGTACATTTTAAATTTTTCGTGTTGTCTCTTGTTCGCTAGAAAAGAAGTAGTTGCTATGACTTATGACTTGTTCCTCGTACAATGTGCATACGTAGATAATGCTACTGTTTTCATAGTTAATTATATATATATATATATATATATATATATATATATATATATATAGTGTTTCTGAGGCACAAACTATATTAAACACACTTTACACTCCCGAACCTAAGCCTTGAGCATCTACCCCTAAGATCAATACGGCTGGAAACAAGGGGCTCGCCTGTGGGCCCCAGAAATACGCTGGGGTGTATATCATAACGTGTTCCACTCGGGTCACTTCGAATGGCAGAAGAGATAAGAAAGGAAATCGTGAAATGTCCTGCAGAAATTATAAATTGTTCACTCCTTGCCCTCACATTTTCACGGGGACATTGCGGAAAGAGATAAACTTTTCGACAGGGTCACTTTTCATCACACCATTCCCCCATGAGAAAGAGGTTTTAGATGTACTCGCACCAGTGGCGTTATAGACAAATTTTACTCTGGTAATGTGGCATGAAACACTAAGCTCCAAGTTATATAAACGTTTAAAGTGTAATAAAACCTTAATTGTGTATTTTATTATTTGATTTAAAATGTCCGCTATACACTATATCAAAGTTTTAATTAAGTCCATTTTGAACATGTCACAATCTACTACACATAGCCTTCTTTATGCTATTAATTACTTAACAGATAAGGTATTATACCAGATAAGGCTTTGGTGAAGGCGATAATGTTTATCTGCACGGCCGGGAACTTATGGATCAACCCTCGCATAAAGAAGAACAAAGTCTCCATAGGCCTCAGTTGAAGATTTGAGACCAAAGCAGGATTTCAGAGCAGTATATTGTTCAGGCAGAACTGAACGTGTCTCAAATTCCACATCTCTCAGGCGGAACCTGAAAACGACAGCGATGAAACTAGTACATACGCAAAAAATAACATATTTTATGGTAAGAAAAAAATTGCTTGCAAAAATGTATTATTATTTATTGAGCGACCCTTGTATGTACAATTTAGAAGGTATTTCCCAGATATTGTCAATGCTTTGGTACTGTCCCAACCACCAATCATTACACATTTCATGTAACGACAGTTTGTGAAGCCGCCCTGGAAATGTTACGTGCAGTGATAAATATAACGGAACAAAGACAAACAAAACTGCTTGCTCCATGTAAACAATAGAGGACTGGCGCGAGGCGCTTGTTCCAACCCACGATGGAGCCACTATTTGCCGTTGAGGGCAGTACTGTCTAGTTTATTCAGCACATTAAATAGGCCTAGCAAATTCCTGCGCGCAGTCAAACACAATCAATTGCATCTGCGGAACGCTAAAAGTTGTACTCTCTCCATTCGTGAACAATTGGTTGGATGCATTGGGCGCCATAATTATGGCCGTCCTTCATAAAATTTTCACGCTTCTCCTGTTAAACAAAAATGGCCACCTCTGGAACAATGCCTATTATAATTTAACACGCATCCGCTTAATGGGACATGAAAATTTTACGGGGTAGTCGTACATGCTATCACATTGTTAGCTTCTTTCCTTCAGGGGATCCAAAATATTACAAAATGTTCATAAATAAATGTTAATTTTCGTTTGTTATATATTACTCATTGTGCTTTACAAATTTGCTGATGATTTATGGGATCGCACTTTGGGCAAGTCCTTCACTACTTGCTAAATATGGACAATGATAGATGCCTTCGCAAGGTATTTGTGCCGCTAGAATGCGGCATACATTGCGGCTGTAAAATGTTTTTCACGTTTTATGAGAAAAGTTTGCATTCACTGCATGCCTTCTGAAGTGTCTGTTATCAGCGAATTCCGTAGGAATGCGGCTATTGTGATTCTGCCCATGAACAGATTTTTTAAACATTTCTGCAAAATTCCATCGATCTTACTTACTAGGCGCCGAAAATGACAATGAATATATATATCTGTTAACGCTCCAGCGGCCGGAATTTTTTTTTTTTCACCAATAACTCGGCATGGAGACATCAATTAATAAATGATTCACTGAGTTCGTTCACCAACAAAATTGAACCATTGGGGGGGGGGGGGTTATCTTAAAACGAAAATTTAAAAATCGCCCAAGCGGCAGTAAATTTAATTATTTTTCTAATCGAAACTCGGTATATGCCATTGAAATAAATTAATAAAAATAGATTCACAAAATCAACGAAATCAGATTATTAATAGTGCGGGTTAACCTCAACACCAAAACATAAAAATCGCTCTATCTGCATCAATATTTGTTTTTTCTCAACAAAACTCGCAAAAATCGAAATATTATGAATGGGGATAGTCCAGAAAATCGAAACTTAAAGAATTAGGGTTAAAGCAAAATCTGAAAATTATTATAGCGGCCGCAATATTTTAATTTTTTTAAAACAAAGCTTATATGTGTCTTTAATACTAAGAAATAGTTTCTGAAAAATCAATGAATTCAGATTTTAAGAGTGAGGGATTATAGCAAACCCAAAATTTAAAAATCCCCCTAGTGCCACCAATGTGTTCTTCCGCAATGAAACTAGGTATATAACATATATATATATAATAAGAAAAATAGTCCCTGAAATTAGGGAAATCGGACAATTAGGAGGTGTATATATGAAAACGAAAATTTAAAATCTCTCTAGCGTTTAAATTAACTGTACATTGTTTCAAAATAAAAGGACAAATTAATTCAGCATATAAACTATATTTATAATTTAACAAAAGCATTGCCGTGAAGATATATTTTTTTTTTTAATGGTGTTTAACGCCTGTTTTATACTCAGGCACCACAAGAGGTGGACACTGATAATACATGGATGAAATGATACATTGGGAAAGGTTTTTTAAAGAAGGAAACGTTCAAGGCGTATGTTTAGAGTACTCCCCGGCATTTGTCATTTATGAGGACTGAGGAAAACCTGTTAAAAACCTCAATCAGGATGGACGATCCTAGCGGGATTCAAACCCCAGACCTCCCGCTCATGAGTCTGCGCCTTAAGAACCTTGGCCAACCCTGGCGGTACCAGTACTGACTTACCACACAGAAAGGGCACAACTTTTGCCCTACCTAACATCAGTATTACTCTTTTGCCCATGGCATACCCTCTCTTCCCATCTGGTCATAAACCTCAATACATTTTCCACTGGCCCACTGTTTCTGAGTATTCTTATCTCTTAGGCTACCAAATATTTCCTGTTCCTCTATCCCATTAACCCTTGCTTTCACTTTATTCCTCTCTCCTTGCATATGTGTGGACTGTACTAGCTAGCTTTCCCAAACTAATTTCTCTTACAGTTTTCTTTAATCTATCTTCCTTACCATTTACCTTTTACTTATATTTCCTTCTCCAATGATTGTATCCTCTGCCAGTATTTCATAGTGCGTTTTATACTAGATCTTTTCAGTCCAAATTATTTTATATATCTGAGCTATACAGTCCCACCCTTTTTCTGTCTCCCAAATTTCTATCCTATCCATCATTTTCGCTTCAACAGTAGTGGAATAGACTATCTCTAACCAGTTTATACCCATATTTGGTATTTTATTCAAGCGTGTTCTTACACTATTGGTAGCTAATTTTCCCTTCCCTAACACACCCTTTCTTCTGTCCATTTTCCATTACTGTTTGGCCTTACTCCCAAATAATCGAATTTCCTTACCTCTTCAATTTCACTTTCCTCTAACCACCATTTCTGTTATGATTGTTCCTTGTTTGCACACCAAAATTTTAGATTTAATTTTATATATTTTTAAGCCCCATTTTTATAGTATGTTGCTTCGCCGCCAATAGTGGCCGAGATCGTTAAGACGCGGACTCATGAGCGGGAGGTCTGAGGTTCGAATCCTGCCAGGACAGTCCTCCCTGATTGAGATTTTTTCTAGGTTTTCCTCAGTCTTCATAAATGGCAAATATCTTAGGCCTGGAACGTTTCGTTCCTGAAAAAAAAATCCTTTCCCAATATATCATCAGTGTCCACGCCTGTGGTGCCTCAGTAGTAAAAACAGGCGCTAAACACTATTCATTCATTCTTTAAACCTCCACTTAAATATGTAATATTTGAGATATATCGGTAGCATATTCGAAGCGAACCCGTGAGGCAACCGAGAATTTATAGGCAAATTAATGAACTGAATAGCTACTGGTAATCGATAAACAAAGGAGAAACAGCGTTTGTTTCACTCAAAGCGGTGCAGCACACACCTCTCCCTCTTTGTTTCCCTAGTTACACATTGTCATCATCAGATAAACGGGCCTAGAGCTTGATTAAGAAATCTTTGTTCATCCTGCCTCGAACTTAGATTAAAGTTAGGAACTAAATCCCGCAGTGCGCTAGAGCAACTGCACCCGATAACGCCCGCCCGAATACCTGCTCACTCACATTCACACTGAATTGTGTACATGCAACAGACATCTGTTATCGGCCCGCAACTTCTCTCGACTGGAGCGTTATAGAATTTCAGCTTTAACAGGGAACTGCAATTAAAACTTTGGCAAATGAAAGGATGTTGTTACCGAAGTTTGCAAGCTGCGATAATTAGAACTAATAAACTTTAGCACACGCACACACAGAATGCTTGACAACGACTAAAGACAGCAGCATCCGCGCTTAACAATGATTCCTTTAGCGCTTGTCTGATCATTTGTTCCTGTCAGGTTTGTACCGTTAAGGACCTTAGAGTGCCGAAGATATGTCCTAATGAGTTTCTGTTTCTATAACGAACAGACTTTAAAAAACAATGCTTAGGAACATTCTTTACCAACAGCTTTATCAACTCGCTCAGGAATGCCAACAAAAACTACTGTGCGATCAGTTTTGTTTTCCTCCGGAGTGTTTGCCTATGGAGGAGAGCGCCGCTCGCGATCTCGGGGAATACCAGAGGGTAAAACAATAAAACAAACCAACCATAAAACAATACACAAATCAATTTAAGAGGCCCATTACTTAACAAATTCTCAAGTAAAGTGTTGAAACTGCCCGCCTTCATTCTCCACACAATTTGGGCATCTCTTTAAGAAATCATTTATCACTCACTGTAGTTCATTTGGAGAAATTCAGAGAATTTCCTGACGAATATTATCTTTGAGTTCTTGTATGTGTCTAGTATTTTTAAATTTATCCCGGAGATAATAAACCCAGAATGTTAAATCGGCGCACCGAGGGGGTTACAAATAGCTACTAATATCTCTGTCTTGTGGAAACACATTGTGAATTGCTCTCATGGAATTATTCGCAGTGTGAGCAGTAGCAGAGTCCTGTTGGAAAAAGTACATGATCACTTTACCTGTAGGTTAATTTTCTGAAAAAATAGGAAGGAATAGTATGGTATTGACATAAATAACAGAATCAACTGCATGCTAAAAATAACTGGTCTGCTATGATTCTTTCACCACCGAGTTAAAACATATGAATCGTACATAAATAAACACAGACAAAATACACCTTATGTATGCTGTCGAATTAAGCAATGCAAAACACAACACACATCCGGAAACAGCTGCGCTACAACTGCGGCAGTCACCAAGGTCAACAAGTAAGCAAGCAGGCTTGCTACCCTCTCCACGAGTGGGGCCTCGCTCATAGGAAAAAACCCGTACCTCAGAGGGAAAGCCTCGCCGATCGTGCTGCATCTTTTAAATACCTAATGCAGTCTTATGTGTACTACTATGACCACTAATTTTAATACACCAGCTCATTTACATGAAATCGGCATTAAAATCAATTCAGACTCATAATTATGAGTTATGTTTAATTACTAAAAAAATAATATTTTTGATTTGTTTATTTACGGATGCTCTTTAACATCTCAGGTCATCTGCGTCTCATTCAATTCAGGGCGTGAAACGGCCGACAACGTTTGCTCAGAGGCCTCTTCTTTCAGGCTTGAGGTTCTTTATCGAGCCGTAAATGTACGACACGGGACCCACGGCTTAACTGCCCTTCCAAAGTAAGCCATACTTCCGATTTTTGCGCCCGAAAAAAAATCCATCGATCCTGGCCGGGTTTATTTCGTTTTCAAATGTCAAGGTAATCTTTGTTGTTTTTAAAAAAGAGTGATGGTTTTGTGCAGTGACAAAGTGTGGCTTTTTGTATAGGATAGGCTAAGACATGGGGTGACGATGGATTTTTGCAGGCGTAAAAGTCCTAAGTATGGCTTCCTTCGGCAGGGAAGTAACAGGGGGTCCCGTGTTGTAGATTTACAAGGGTCATTAAGAAAGTTTTGAGACACGTCAAAATGCGAGCGGGTGGACTCACTCCGACTGTTGCATCTTTTCAAAGTATTCTCCACCATACTCTATACATTTTCACATCCTCAAAAACTCACTCCTGTCTCTCATTTTCATATGCAGCCACAGCCACTCAGGACTAGAAAATTGTTTTCCTAGCATGAGATTTTTTGACTGGGAAGAGAAAATAATCGCATGGAGTCAGGTCAGGACTGTAGGGCGGATGAGTCATGATCTGACTTCTGTGGCGTTGTCATGGTGAAGCAGGATTCCCCTCAGTCCAGTCCTTAGGCGGCGTTCTCGAAACTTGTCGAAAACTCCACTATCGTACCTCTGAGTAACCGTCCTTTGCTCTCCCAGAGGAATTTTAGCCACCAATTTACCCCAACACTTCGGTCCCTCTTGACTGTAGTGAGTGTATCGTCATCTGGAAAGATCTACACTGCCGACTGTTGTTTGGTCTCAGGGTCAAATTGTAAAATCCATTTTTCATCACCTGTGACGCCATCAGAAACCGCCTTGAGCTCCCTCCACCAAACCTCTGTAGCATTTCTTCACACCATTCGACGCCTATCTGTTTTCAATAATTTCTCATGTTAATTCCTGTGTTCACCCCCATTTTACATAAACACTAATTACTACGTCCATCATTGGTGCATATGACACTATCTAAAACGTCAACAATTTTAGCACTCTCTCCCATATCAAGAGATGGAAACATCCATTGGGGTTTCGCGAACCATCATGGAAGCATTTTTTAAGAGATCATCTTTACAAAGATTCATAAAAATGGGGATTATAGCAGAAAACACTGCATATTCTTCTCCAGTTACTTTAAATTTTTGATACCCACACCAAGAGTCTTCACTTTTAGGACAATGTCCATGTTGTGAGTTTTCATTTGTGGAAAACTTGTGAAAATATAATTTTGTTGATTTTTTTATTTACGGACACTCTATCTCAGACCATCAGCGCTCCATTTAATTCAGGGCGTGAATCGGCCGACAAATTTTGCTCAGAGGCCTCTCCTTCAGGCTTGAGGTTCTTTATCGTGCCGTAAATGTACGACACGGGACCCACCGTAAATATATTGCCCATATAGTTTGTGTCATATTTCTTACATTGTCTGTATGTCTCGAGTGGTCTGTTAGATGCGTTCCATCACATATACGTTTTCCATTCGTATTTGTTTATTAATTTCCAGGGCCAATCATTTTTGGACGTGGCATCCACACACTCTTAATTTATTTCCACACCATTCATCATAGCATTCTTCTCATTCATTCGCTGAAAATTTTTGCAGTTACTATCCCCAAGGTAATTTACATACTGAACCCCATACCTACTTACAGAGCGAGTGAAACTTTCTTCCACCCCAGCAACTTCCATATCCCCCCTAATGCCTTCATAATTAATATTGCAGTCATGTACTTTAAAATTTGTCTACCCCTTACAAGTATTGCTGCTATTCTTGGAGAGACAATGCACATCCATTTCTTTTTTAAATCGATGGAAGTGGCTGAAACAACGCCATTCAAAGAACCATGGCCTCTTTTCTGCCGCGTTCCATCAGATGCAGCTGTTAACGAAAGAATACGTTGCCAGTCCTGGCAGAACCATATCATTGAAACAGTATGACCACCAAAACAGAAAGAAACTTACCACAAATTGCTGTATTTACTTAACTTAGAAATTTTATGAGATGCTCAAGTTGGCTGAATGAGCAAAGGGACGTTTATTAGCTTTTCTTAATATTGTTTAACGCTAATTTTAACTACTGAGGCACCACAAGCGATTTTTTTTTTTTATTATTTTATTTGGTTTACTTACGGACGCTCTTTAGCATCTCAGGTCATCAGCGTCCCGTTCAAATCAGGGCGTGAAACGGCCGACAAATTTTGCTCAGAGGCCTCTCTTTCAGGTTCTTTTTCGTGTCGTAAATGTACGACAAGCGACCCACGGCTTTACTTCCCTTCCGAAGGAAGCCATACTTAGAATTTTTACGCCCGAAAAAATCCAATGCTCCTGGCCGGAATGGATCCCGCGATCTTGGGTTTGGAGGCAATGTTACCACAACATCACCAGCACCGACTGCGCGGTGACACTGATGATATATAAGATGAAATGGTAAACTGCAAAGTAATTTTTTTAAGGAAGGAAGCATTCCAGTCCTAAATTTAGGGTACCTCCCTGGCATTTGTCATTTATGATGACTGAGCAAAATCTGGAAAAAAAACTCAGTCAAGGAGGACGGTCCTGGCGGGAATCGAACCTCAGACCGTACCGCTCACGAGCCGCGCCTTAATGACCTCGCCCACATGTGTCTGTTTATCAGCCTCGTCGCCATGTTTAAAAAGTCAATTTTAAGGACTAGAATGTAAATTACCACCCCAAAGTGTAGAATACAATATTGGAAGTATTTTTTTCTTTAACTAAAATTGTGTTTTTAGGTATAACCCGAATATTTCTGAGTCTAAAAAGGTGAAAATTTGATGCTAATTAGCTTTATATCTGTTAAAAGTCTATGGGTCAAATGGGTCAAATTTTATAACTAAATAGCCACAAGGTTATAATTAAAACGACATAAACCTGATGACTTCTTCTTTAATAATTATAGTAAGAGAGTCTTTTACACACATACGAGACCTTCTCATAGTAAAAATGCGAAATCAAACTTCGTGTGCCCCCCTCCAAGTTTTTATTACATCTGGATATTGAAAGTATTAACATTTTGACTTGATCAGGCAAAATCTCACTAAACCACACCCTATGGATGCTTCAAACTGGTCTTTTTAATTTCTTGGTGTTTTCTTTGCTAAAGCATTGCCAATTATCTTCCAAAAATTCTCAACAGGAATGAAATATGGGCTGTTGCCTGGACATGTGAAGACGAAAATCTCATGTTCCTCAAGAAAATTTCTAACCTGTAGCATAAAATTGTATTTTTTTAAAATTATGTGAATGTAACATGAATTTAGTAAAATGTTACTTTCGTTTGATAAAATTAGCAGTGTTTAAGCAAGGTACTGATCTTTCTCGCCCTGTGACATGGTACGGCGTCATCCTGGAAAGTGCAATTTTCCGGTGACACAAACTGTTGGCATTAAACTTTCTCTTAAAATCATTATGTATTGATCTGCATTTACTGTTCCCTCAACAAAATGTAGCACACTCACACGTTTGCTGTAAATGCAACCCTAGACCGTCACACTTTCTGGGAACTTCACTGTTGAGTCCAATCATTCTGACAGAAATTCTTCACCGCTACGACAATGGATAAATATTTGTCTATCGGTTTCTCTGATATTAAATTTTTATTCATCTGAGAATATGACTTTACTCCACATCTCTTAGTCGGTCCTGGTAGTGTAGTGGTTACCATACTTTCCTCCTATACCCAAGATCGCGGGTTCGAATCCGGCCAGGACCGATGGATTTTTTCGGGCGTAAAAATCCTAAGTATGGCTTCCTTCGGAAGGGAAGTAAAGCCGTGGGTCCCGTGTCGTACATTTACGGCATGAAAAAGAACCTCAAGCCTGAAAGAGAGGCCTCTGAGCAAAATTTGTCGGCCGTTTCACGCCCTGAGTTGAATGGGACACTGATGACCTGAGATGTTAAAGAGCGTCCATAAATAAACCAATCAAAAAAAAAATCCACATCTCTTAAGTCTATGTACATGTTCCATGGCCCATTCTAGTCGAACTTTCTCGTTTTAACTGTCAAAAGGGGCTCCTGTGCCCGTGTAGCAGATAGACCCAAATCTGAAAGTCTGTATCTGATGGTTCTGCTGCAAATCATCAAACTAGAAGCTTCTTCTCACTCTCTTTTCAACTCCACTGAAGTCATACGCGGTTTTTCAGAAAGATCCGCTTCAAAACGCAGTCATTAGCAGCAGTAGAAGAACTTTCACTGCCTGTTCCTTTAGTTTTTTTCCAAATTCCCGGTTTTAGCCAATAATCTTGACACAGTGGACAGGTTAAATTCTATCTTTGATGCAACAGAAAAGCCCTCAGAAGTTAATGCAACAGTTAACACTCTTTTTGCGAGGAAAATTCAATTCCTTCGCTCATTTTGTACAGATGTTATTAACACATCACTGACTAATGCATTAAAACCAACAATAAAGGCAGTAGTATTACAACAATGCAAAATATTTAGATGTTTTTCTGCATACAACAATGCATAATCACTTAACTACATAAAACAAAACTGAAATAGTGAACCCATTGTTGACATTTATTAAGGTAAGTAACACAAAAGCTATAGGCGATGCAATAAATATTTTCTAATATTGTAATTTTGAAAGGAAAAGTCAGTAGTTTTTATAAGATTAAAAAGAAAAATAATTAATTTAGGGAAAAAAAAAACATCCCAGTATCCTTAATGAACGATAGTTAAGAAACTTATTAAAATGCAAGTATGAGAAAATTATAATCAAAAAGTACTCATTTTTCTCAAAGGAAAATGAGTTTCCCAACCTGTGCTCTTAATCTTTGCATAATTTAGGCCTGTTTTACGCCCTCCAGCCCTCCAGCATAATAATAATAATAATAATAATAATAATAATAATAATAATAATAATAATAATAACAACAACAACAACAACAACAACAACAACAACACGTTGCGCAATCTATGAGTGTACTTCTTGCTCAGACATGATGCTACTAATAAACGAAACGATTATTCGAGGTAAACCGGTTTTGTCCTCCCTTCCCCTCCTAAAACCTACAAGCGTAAAATGTCTGAAAAGCATGTCTCGCTCCGTAGAACCCATAAGCGGTCATAGCAAAAATCCGGTTTATATTTGATTCACCCTCATAAGTATACCGGTTATTAATAAACTACAATTGTTGAGGGGTATAGGAAAAGAAATTTGAGTTTATGAAAGTTGTATCATAATAAAAAGTTAAAATTTAAAGCAGTTTTAAAGCGAAATGAGGTAAATATTGACTTTGAAGTTATCAAATCTGCTTTGGGAGCGGGGAAATATTACGCAGCTTAGAGTCCGAGAAATATGTGGTTCGCGTCTTGCGGAATAACTTATTCATTTATTTGTTTATGTTGCATTTTGCTTATACAAGGTGTGGAAGAGACGAAAAAATAAATAATCCGCCAGACTCGAGCGTGATGAAAATTATTCGCATTTACTTGCCGTTGCTATCTTCCGACTCCGCATTCCGTCGTATCATTTCGAATGCGAGCTTCATTAATCAGTGCTGTAGCCGTCTTTGAGAAGCTTAATGCCATGACATTTGAACAGGAACAGGAAGACCAAAGATTCCCTATCTCAAACTGATTGTGTTGAGACCCCTTTACAATTTCTCAAGTTACTGCGGTGCAGTTCATTAACGCCGTCTGAATTTCCATAACGTTACCTAATGGCTCCGTTGCCAGAATTTACTGCCCTTAACAGCAAGATATAAGTATCAAATTTTATGTGGTGTTTGATGGTTATGGGATATTATTCCAGAACCCACTTATCTGTCCAGTTAAGGCACATGCTGTGAATTAATTGCTTCTTTGTTTAAAGGGCTTCCAAAATATGGAAGACAAGGCTCATAATAATACTTGCATCTCAGGAGAATTTTGAAACGTACAAAGGCATCCCTTGAAATAACAGAAGATGTGGAAACACTGTGGAAAATTCTTGAAAATAATTACATCAATTTTGATTTGAAAAAAGAAGCGAAAAAAAAAGCAATATATTGTTCATGTCTAAAAACGCGAATCCTATAAATAGATTTTTCATAAGTGACACTGTGCTTTTCTTTAACAATTTTTTTAAAAAAATATCCAAAACATAAAGGAAAAATGTGGTGGAATTTGTAATTTAAAGCAAAAAAGGGTTTTTGCAACGCTATCAAAAAATCTTATCATCAAAAGGCCAGTGAATAACAACCGAGAACGTATTTCTCTCATTAGACGTGAGCAAAGAGCTGCGTAAAATGGAGTCGCTTCATAAGGAGCAATATGCTCACGAAATTTTGCTTCCTTCTGCAGAGATTCTGTACGGAAGCGTACGCGAAGTTACATCAAACATATGGCGTTGAGTTCAGCCACTGTCAACCGCACTTAGGTGATTCAAAGAGGGCCGTGTTGCAACAACAAAACAGGGCGGTCCAGATTCCCCAATCCCACTGAGTGCTGCCTCTACTGTTCCAGAAGATCAATGAATAACCGTGGACAGACTGGCAGGTGTATTACAGATTTCCCATAGTAGTGTGCTCACCATTCTCAGCACGACGAGTGCAGAGACGCTTGAACAGAAGAGAGGGCATGTGTTGCCGGGATCTTCAACGTCTGTTAGCGGAGTATGGCGAGACATACCTGAACGTCATCAACACAGGTTATGAGATTTGGCTTCACCATTACGAACCCGAAAGCAAACAGGCGAGGCTCTTTCTGGAAATTGTCTAGTCCTCAAACATCAAAGAAGGTTGACTGAAATGATTATTTCGTTCTGAGAACGTCGTAGTATATCATTATGAATTCCAGTCGCAAACAACGGTTAATGGCGAACTCATCCAAAGAAAAACACCCTCAGCTGCATTCACCTGGTTGAAACCTTCACCACGACAAGGATACCCCCACGTATGCAACGCTTATGCTCAAATGTGTGACCCACCCTACATACGAAGGTACGCCCATAAGTTTCCGGCCTCGCCGATAAGGATTGTCGCCTTTACAAAATCCTTATGTGGTGTCATACCTTATCTGTTAAGTAAATAATTGCAGCTGTAACTTCCGCCCCGCTGTGTTCAGTTGTTCAGATATAGTTGCATAAAGAAGGCTATGTGTACAAGATTGTGACATGTTCAAAATGCAGTTTCGAGCTGTTATTAAGTTCTTCATAAAAGAATGACTTACTCCAAATGAAATTAAACAGCGATTGACGGTGTATATGGGGAAGCATCCCCCTCATATTCTACCGTAAAAGAATGGGTCAAACTTTTTCGAATGTGTCGAGAAAGCATTGAAGAAGAGCGGGCAGTTGGCCCTTGGAGGTGCTGCTCCTGAAACATTGCTCTTGTGGAAGTGGAAATTATGAAGGACCGGCGGCTCAAAGTAACAGAAATAGCAGCAAGGTTGGTTCTTTCTAAAACAAATGTCCTTCGAATTATTCATGAACATTTAAACATGAATAAAGTTAGTGCCTAGACTTCTTTCCTCAGTCCAAAAGCAGCAACAAGTCACTTGTTGTCAGGCATTTTTGGAGCTCTGCCGTGGCTACGAGAGAGAAGTTCTGCAAATCATTGTTACAGGAGATGAAACTATGGTTTTCAACTATGATCCCTTGTCCAAAAAACAATCAATGGAGTGGCGTAAACCTGGCGATTTAATTCAAAGATGTAAGAAGTGTATTGCAATAAAGGGTAACTATATTAAAAAGTGAAATATAGTTTTTGTTTTTATCATAACTAGGCCGGAAACTTAAGGACCTACCCTCGTATTATACCAACCTTGACTCTTCCTAGTGTTTTTCTTCTTCTGTCACGGACTGGTCGTATTTATTTCGACCTCAAATTTTTGTGTCTTCCAACCGAATTACTTCCCCTCGCGTTACACGTCTCCATATATATATATTTGGTATTCTATCTTCTGTGACTGTTTTTAAATATTTTATTCATTTTTGTCTATAATTTCATAATAGCTGTAATATGGATGCACTTTTAATTTTTTATTTATCCTCATTTCTTTTATATCATTTTTATGCCACATCATATTCTTCATATGTAACATCTGAGACAATATAAAATGGCTTCAACCTGCATGTTTATATTATTGATATTAGCATAATTAATTATATGTATTATAAGTCTTATTATAATCAATTTGTACAGTTTATATGTGTATATTAATAGTTAAGTCATTTTATGTATTTCTTCAATATTAGAACAACTTGTTTACAAAGCATTTAGATCTAAACTAGGAAGTGTGTTTTGGGAACGGGACGAAAAGAAACAGATGGTCATATGCATCTTTTGTATTTGTAAGAGGCTTTGTATATGAACGGTCTTCTTTAAGAATTTGGAAAAAGAGTGGGTCAGGTCCCTAGGTATAGTATGAACGGACAGAAGGGTTAGTTTTTGTTAAAATCCAGGACACGCCGGGCAATAAAAACCTATTGATGCAATGGAGCCTTGTGGGTGTCATAAATTGTAACTGACATTACGTAAAGTAACTCGGGGGAAAAACAGAAGCAATAAAGAGTAACAAGGCAGTCGACCGGGCAGTTTTTGGAGGAGAAATACTTAAAATGTTAATAGGGAGCTATATTGAAACAAGGTACAGTGAAAGATTTGTAATTACCGGGCAGTGATAGACTAGAATTCTTCGGGCTAATTGCCAACACTCGTCAATTTTCTAAAAACTTAAAGGTGGCCCTTGAACGATAAACTTACTTAAATATAAATAAATAAATAAATGGTGTTATTGTAAGCTCTACAATTCATTAATTCCTAGTTCTCTCCCATAGGCCTGAGAGGGTCATAAAATTCCAGCTTGGCACGGCGATATTCGTTAGGCAGCACGAGAAGAGGAAATCGACATCAATCCGTCAATTATCAATTGAATAAATTCCTCCCCCACTTATCACAGAAGCATATCGAAAACGATCGCATATCTTAACCTAAATATTGAAAATGTGATACTTGTTCTATTATTTTTTTGATCTATTAAAAGGTTTGTTATTTTTGGGTATTTACTTCCGAACACCATTCTTTTGATTTTGGTCTTTGAAATTGTCATGTTGTATTCTTTATATATTTTATTTAATTGCTATATTGCTTTTGATATTCTATCTTCCTTGTCAAAAAATAATACTTTATCATCTGCAAATAGCAATATATTTATGATCTATTCTGAATTAATTCTATTTCTTTATGTACAACTTTTTCTATTCTTTAAGAATTAAGTAATATTGGAGAAAGACTACATCGTTGTTTTAGACGCATATCTATTTTTATTTCTTCTGTGGAGTTATCATTCACATCGATTATAATTTGTATATTCGTTTATACACATTTTATGACTTTTATTAGGTGTATAGTATTCTGTTTGATATAATTGATTCCATAATAATAAGCGATTTACTCTATCAAAGGCAATAAATGCCATATATATTTCCAAATTATATTTTCTTCGCTTTTTTATAGTTTGTTTTATTACAAAACATTATCCATACCTACATGACCTGCCTGTGTACTTCTTAAATAAAAAAAAATTATTTTCAGTCTTTACTGCCCTTGAATCTAAATATAAAAGGAAACTTAGGTTTTTTTACTTGCAAGTAAAAGGCAGGTAGTTTCAACACCTCATTTGATAAGCATATCGTTCTCCAATAGCATCATGTTTAAGTAAGAAGTACACACGCCGATTATGCAGCGCACTGTTATTAGGTTTTTGGATCGGGAAGGTGTAAAACAGACCAAAATTTTGCAAAGATTTCGGACCCAGTTTGGGAGATAAGAAGTAACGAAAACTGTAAAGGAGAATATTGATCGTGATTCACGTTTGACGATATTTGAAATCACTTCTAATTTTGCTATAAGTTATGGAAGTGTTCAATCCATTATTTCAAGACAATTTGGATTACCTACAAGATTCCGAAGTATCACTGAGTATCAAAAGGGTGCATGTGTGGGAGAATACCCCGGAATCAAGTACAATGTCCCTGTATTGAAAAGTAACCTGCGACGAGTCATGGGGTACGCCACTTTACTTCTGAGTTGAAGCAGACGCACGTGGATTGGAGGGAAAGATGAGGATCTCGCCTGTCAACTAGGGAGGTGCTCTTGACTGTTTCCTGGTAGGCGTTTTACTCGTGCATTTTCTGCACGAACATTAAACTGTCAATGCAAACTGCTACTGTCAGCTTCTGGTTGAGACAAAACGCGTTTATCGGCGATAAAGACGTCAGGAATTAATTTGAGACAACGCCTGTCCACATACAGCTACTTTGACAGGGTAAAACACTGGAAAGCATTAGAATATCCTCCTATTACAATATAATTGGTTAGTGAAAAGCATTTGACAGCAACGAAAGTGTGGAATAATTTTGCGCAACTGTTTGAAAACCCAACCCCATGCTTTCTTCAATAATGGAACTAAGGCATTTCTTATCTGACGGGAAATCAGGAAATTGTGTAAAAAAATTATATATCCTGTTTATAGTTAATTTGTTTGAAATAAATTACAAAATATATTACTTACCCTGGTATTTCATTTGAAAACAGCAACCAATGAGATAAATTAATACAGTGGTGGCCGTAATTAATACGCCCCCCCTAAAGAAATTGCCATAATTATTTACCATTTTCTCTTCTACTGGTAAACCCTTGAAAAGAAGCACTGTATAAGATTAGTCAATTGTATCTTACGCTATAAACGCATTTTCTCCCCACTACAGTAGCGGTAGCATGGGGTTCTCCGTTAGAGAGGGAAGCTCATGAACCAGCCCAGATCATTTTAAGCTTTAAACTTATATCTTCATGGGACAGCAAAGATTTACAAGGACTTATATTTGTCTCCTTCGATATGGGTTAGCCTTTCTTCTGCTTATTTCTGCGTTCCTTTGGGCCAGAAGGAAGTCGGTCCATAGCCAGAGTTCGTTAATATCTCATAAATACCAGATGTTAGAGGTTACTGATACAAGTATAAATAACTAGGGGTTGTTTTTCGCACTTTGTTTGAAATTGGATACCGCCACGGGTGGCCGAGATCGTTAAGTCTCGGACTCGTGAGCGGGAGGTCTGGGTTCGAATACCGCCAGGACCGTCCTTCCTGACTGAGGTTTTTTCCAGGTTTTCCTCAGTCCTCATAAATGGCAAATGCCGGGAAGGTACCCTAAACTTAGGCCTGGAATGATTCCTTCCTTAAAAATAAATCCTTTCCCAATGTATCATTTCATCTCATGTATCATCAGTGTCCATCGTCTGTGGTGCCTCTGTAGCAAAAACGGGCGTTAAACATCATTCATTCATTTTTGAAATTGGATAGTTTTCTCACTGTATATCAGTGGAAAGTTGACCTTCACAGTGTTAACAGTTAAGTTACAACACGGCGTATCTGAATAAAGTGAACGTTTTATTGAAGACTTCATTTCCAAGTCTAAGTTAACTGTTATGTTGGTAGTGAAACGATTTGGAACTTATCAACCGGAAGCTATAGGAGCTTACTCTCCACAAGATTAAGAAGGAACCCTTATGGTTAGAAAAAAAAAATTGGGTGGCTGACAGCGTGTGAAGTGAGAAACGTATCTTATCTTCAAGTGAAAGGCCAAATTTTGTTTCTGTACAGCCGATGAAAGCAACATATTACCATACAACGGTAGAAAGCTTCATAAAATTCATTGCTGTTTCCGAATTGGCTGTAGAAGGCTCAGGGCGTATTTTAACAGCTGAATTAGAAGTTCATAGCACAAACATACGATGTCACTGCAGTTATGAAAGAGTGTCTCGGGAAGGAGAAGTCTTGATAAGTTATCCCCCACGCCGTTTGGATGTCGTGTAGTTATGCTCCTTTCTAAAGCGACCCCGAGCCGCCTCTGCATTAACGTCTTATTCCAAAGGAGTTCAGACCAAAGTTTTGGCAGTATATCCTCAGAGGAAAGAAGGGGGCGAATCTTAGTTTACATACAAGGCGGATGTGTTTCAATTTTGTAGAGAACAGAGATGAACCGAAACCAGGTCATCTGCGAAGAAACAAGCTTTTGTAGTTCTATGTTTGTCCAAGAAACCTTCCCCATTTGTTGTTTGTGTACAGCATCTCCTTCTCCTATAAGAATTAGAGCGGAACATCTATCTACTCTTGCAGCAGGTCGACCAATTCACGAAACTTGAAAGAGATCTGGATCGTCTTCATATGTGAGGATAAACAATTCTCCCAAGACATTGTTAACTCTGTCTGGAACTGTAGTCAATGAGACATCGCCAACTTCGGAACAAGAAACCAATTTCATGAACCCATAAGTTTGAGGTTTATTAAGGCGTCGCGATGCTACATAATAAAAAAATGAGAGCTGTTGAGATTTTGTAGCGCTAAATGTTGGCTTTGAATATGCAAACTCCATATTTTCGGCAATGTCATCTTGAAGAAAAAAAAACTATTCATAAATGCAAATCGCGCTATACCGAGGGGCGCCAGTCACTAAATTTGTCAATGGACAAGCTTTCAACACATTTTGAATAATAATAATAATAATAATAATAATAACATAAATATTTACAGAAAATTTAAAAAAATACTTTATTGTTATTATTATTATTATAATTATTATTATATGGTATTTTATTCTTTAAAAAGGGTTCTTGAAAAACGTGTTAATATATTGTAATTATCTGAGTTTTTATAGAATAAGATGCTGTGTATGTTTAATAATAATAGTAACCACTTTAAATTATTATTATTATTGTTGTTATTATTAGTCAAAATGCCTTGTGAGCTTGTCCATCGACGAATTCGGCAATTGGCGCACCTGGGTATAGGGCGATTTGTATTGCTCCATAATGTTTTTCTTCAAGACGAATATAAAATCAAAATTATGGTCTTATTAAACTAACAAAATATGTTGTGGCATTTCTGTAGTTCATATTAAATCAATTTTAATAATTCCATTTTTTTTTCAAATAAGACAGACTGAGATGTAGATAGCCGATAACCTATAATAATACGCACAGGAAAAATTGAAGGGAGCCTTTCATGGCATTTTCGTTACTGTGTAGGCTAGCCTTGGTCTCAGCATATTTGATTATGTCTGCTCTCGTCTGGAATTTTATAGAACCTGAAGCTGAATAAAAGAATCAGGATATAAGCAGTATTGATTTAAAATATATTTCACTACTTTAGTTTAATTGCGCTAATAAAGAATAGTTTAATTGTTTTATTTTACCGGTAAATGCTATTCGCTATGACTTTTTTAAAAAATAAATTCTTGGACTATATTTTAGTCTAAGCTGGACTATATAATAAAACACTAGCTATTCGCATTTAAAACTAGTTTTCCGATTTTACGGGTAGTCTATACCGGTGATAAATGATATGAACAATAAATTTGGGAAAGTATATTTTTTAAAAGAAGATAGCGTTCGTGGCCCAAGGGGACATAACCTCTCTGGCATTTGCCATTTATGAGAAATGAGGTAATCCTGAAAAAAAAAAATCAAGGATAACTGTACTATCGGGAATCGAAATCCAAACCTCTCGATCACAAATGTGTGCTTTAATGATTTGACCAGCGCCAGTATTTTAAATGATGATTAATGGAATGGACAGAAAAAGGACCGCAGAATTGAACTCATGTTGAAACATAATTAAGCGTGTCACAGATCATTAGCCTTTTTAACCTAGTATGCAATTCATTTAATTAACACTTACACTAACAATATTCACAATGTCACAAAGCTGCATATGAAAACATTTTCATGGTATATTTACCATAAACTCGATTTTCCATTAATTTTGACGTTCCATAATTCAACAAATTTTGTGAAAAAAGTCACCCTTTGTTACTGGATACAACAAATAGCACCAGGTAATAGAATTTAAGCCATTTTTTCTTTATAGTTCTTGTTTTTATTGCTTAATTTAATAATGTGGCTTATGAAAGTAAAATTGTTTTATAATCCAATTTCAATCCTTCAATTTTCTTAAAAACATCTAAAATTACGTTTATTTAATATAGGTATAAGAGAAATCTAACATTCAATATATTCTATAATTATATGAATAAACAGCAAAGTACCGAAAACTTAACTTTCAACACAGGAATGACATCATTTGAAAAGTTCGTCACACAGGAGCTCCTTGAACTAAGCGAATTCCTCAGCAAGTTGAATAACTTTAAATAAAAAGTAATATCAAATCCAAATTAGGCCTTATTAACTAATGAAATTAAATAAGTAATGGCATTACTGTATAATATTAGGGGAACAAAATTAGAATTATAGCAATCTATAAGTATTACAAATGGAAAAAGTATTATTATTATTATTATTATTATTATTATTATTATTATTATTACTAAAACACAAAAATAAACGAAGAACTATTAATTAAATGAAATACATGACCACTGATAGACAAATCTATACTATGTGGGTATTTTTAAACCTTTTTAAATATAACCATGTTTATGAACTGAGACCTCGATATCTTTACATTACCAAAATAGAGAAATAACAGAAAGTTTCGAGTTACATTGAGTATTTAAGAAGATGATGTTCATATGTTTCAATAAAACAAAAACATGTTACTGTTTAAAAACAATTACAATCTACTATGCAAATAAAAACAATCGAAAGTTACATCGATTTTCAATGGCTTTGAAATTTAATTGAAATGTTATTGTAGTAAAAACACATAACGCAAACGTTTCCTGAAGGTTATTACAGAGCGCTCTTACATACAAATATAATTCTCATACATATATTAGATTAATATTTCATATTTGCTATCTTAACGACGATGCTTTTGTTAAATATAAAACATATGCATCGTTATAAATACAGTTTATATGCTGAAATAATTTGTCCGTTTATTTTAAAAATATATAAAATTTTAAACTCGAGGGCTTTTTAAAATCCGAATTCCAAGTATACCCCTACTCCTAATTGTCCAATTTCCCTAATTTTCATGAACTATTTTTCTTATTTTATTCAAATGGTATACACTGAATTCCGTTGCGAAAAAACAAATAATCGTACTGCTACAGCAATTTTTAAGTTTGGGGTTTCAGGTAAACCGCCTCACCCTCCTAATAGTCCGATTTCACTAATTTTCAGAAATTATTTTTCCCATTTTATTCCAATGTCAAAGACAGAGTTTCCTTTTAAAAACAATTTAAATTGTGGCTGCCTAGAATGGTTTTTTTTTTTTTTTTTAAATTTCTCTTTAACCCCACAAGTTTCTCAGGTATACTCCCAGTTCTAATGGTTCGATTGCCCTGATTTTCTGAATCAATCAATTTATTTTATAAAAATTATGCAGAATATCGTAAAGATAAAGAAAAAATTGCGGCCGCTAGAACGATTTTTCAATTTTTTTTAAAAAATGTTTTAGATTAACCCCATCACCAATGTTCCAATTTTTCTGGTTAAGGAAATCGACGAATCATTTATTAATTGATGGTTATATGCCGAGTTTCGTTGAGAGAAAACATAATTGGGACTGATTGAGCGTTAACAGACACATACACACACACAAACACAAACAACACATTCACTTCTCTTTTTGCCATAGAATAGCTCAAGGAGTTCGAAATATACCGATTACTAATCTGTGACTTTTTTTTAGTGTTTTCTGCTTTTTCAGCTATTGTTATTTTAATTACATTGTTTTTCTTTTATATATATTGTCTTTTTCGTGGTAATATTATACACGAAAATGCGCTGCTCTAGAGTCAAATGTCTCAACTTTGCGAAGTTCAACTACTGCACTGCTTCGAAGCAATGTTCAAGGACAGGAAGGGAGATTTATAGGGGAAAGAGCGCCTCTCGCGTAGTGTAGTAGTTTTTACGTGAAAACTCTGTATTTCTTTACCAGCTTGTTTATTTTAACAAACACTTATCTTTTCATTGCTTATTTTTAGAAAGGTTTCTCAAACACAAAACATTACAGGTATGCAAGATGTTCTGGGTGAATTAACGTGTTTCTCTTTTAGGTTAAGCTCAAATTAACATATAAATAACATTTTGTATCGAATTATTGCAAACACAATCACATTATGTACTATATTAATTAATATACAGGTATATACGCTGTTCTACTTGTCATACTTTTTCCTTAGTGCCATAATATCTACTCAGGCATTGTAAGTAGGTTTAGTTTCTTTTATATTTATTACTTAATTGTTTCATTATACCATAACTTTACGTAAATTTTCCATTGCTCCTCATGATTAACGTTAATATTTGCAGTGACTATTTTCTCTAGATTAAAAAACCTTATTGCTTCGACAAGGACACTCAATCTCATTTACAATAAGTAGAATTTGCTATAAGGACAGTGAAGAGAAATGGGTCATTTCGATCAGAGTATTCGCTATGGCTGACTGTTGCTTTGACAACAGAAACTTTTGTTAAATATATTACCTGCAATTTTACAACTTTTGCGTATACCTGCCTTAAGTTATTCCGTACATTCACTTATCAGCTTGAGATAACAATACTGACAAATGTTGCAGGAGCTTCAAGCAGCGTGCCTTGACTTTGCCTGGGTGTAAAATGCTACACGCAGCGGAAAAAGGCGAAACTCATTTTCCCAGAGATTTTTGTCTCTCCCCGTGTTTTATTTCTTGTTTCTTTTCCACTTTCTCTTTCGCACGATCTAGCAATCTGTCTTGCCCACTGCAGTGTAGTAAATCCAAGAGAGCAGAAAACTACCTTAATCTAATTTTACAACATGTAAAACTTTGTAAAGCGTTTTTCTCCTTCAGGAATTGTCTCTCTATCTCTTTCTGTCTCTCATTTCGTCTCTTCTACTTTATTTAACACTGTTTTAGTGAATTTAATGAGTTTACAACCCTTTTCCCCATTTCACCATTGTGAAAGCCTGAGATTTTCTCGAAAATTATGCAATCCTAGACATTTTAGTCAATTTTTCCCTCTCTCTAAGCAACTTTTTGACACTTTCTTTCACTATAGCTGTCAATTAAACATCAGAACAAAAACTTAATCGTGCATTACAGACATAAATATAACTAATATTAAATTTAAGCCCCGAAATAACTCCACATAAGAATTTTCAGTAAGCCAGTACGCAAAATACGAAGGGCATTCAAAAAATTTTGCAACCAGCCTATCCATAATGTCTACAAATCTGTAACTAACGTAGTTTGCAACAACGGACCTTAAGCTATAAAATATGTATAAGTGCATATTTAAACTTGATAGACACTATCGTGTTGAGTTCAGTTTTCTGTCAATAGCTGGTGAAAATTCATGAATATTTCTAAACAAAACTTTAGATTCTACATTTTCACACGCTATAAGCTAGATTACCATTGCGGGATGGATTCGATCATTTGACAAAAAGTCCAGAGATTTTGAAAGACAACCCTCGCTCTGGCCGGCTTGGGAAGCTGTAAACGAGAGAACAATTCAAAGACCGAGGAAACTGATGGAGGAAAATAGACATATTACTGTTGAATCGTTAAGTATAGAAGTGGGAATCAGTGTTGGCAACATTGACAGCACCTTCCATCAGGCAAACATCTGTGCAAAATGGATTTCACATTCCCTAACCAATGAAGAGAAGAAGAGGAGAAAGGATTGGGCAAGGAAACTGCTGAGCATGTTACACCAAATGGTCCTAAACTTTTGACAGATATATGCACTGGTGAGGAAAGTTGGTTTTACTACTGTATCACTCCAAATTAAACTCAGTAAATGAGAAATGACCCAAGACCAGTTGTTCTTTTGACAAGATGTTCGTTCTCGGAAGCAAATGTTCATAGTTTTCTTCAAATATGAAGGACCAATAGTTGTTGACTGTACGCTAGAATGGAGAATACGGCACTTATATTTTGGAACCTTTATTTGAAGAGCTGAGACGGAGGCGTCCAAATACAGGAACTTCAAGACTGTTGCTTTTGCACGATAATGCGTCTCGTCACAGAACTGCTGAAAATTTGAGGAAACTGCAAGTCGCCAAAGTTCAGTTGCTTGACCATCCACCCTACAGCCCTGATCTTGCACAGTGCGACTTCTGTTTGTTTCCTCCAGTGCAACCTTTCATTGCTGGAAAATCTTTTAAATGAGTGCAGGATTTTACTCAAGCTATAAATTCAGCTCTGTTGACAATATCTCAGTCCGAGTACCGTAGTGCTTTTGACAAGTGGTTGTACCGTCTAGAGCTGTGTGTACAGAGAGATGAAGAATACTTTGAAGGATTGTGAGGGTAAGTTTACGAAATCAGTCCTTAGTTTGAACTTTAAGATGACAGTTGCAAAGCTTGTTGAATGCCTCTAGTATTTTTATTCATTATAACTCATTGACAAGGGAACTGTCAGGAAGACTATATAGAAAACTTATCTCAAACTTTACAAATAATTAGATATTAATAAAAATATGTATGTACAAAATATTACCTGCTCATACAAATAAAAATGTGTGAAATTAAAGTTTGAACGAAGACTAGCAACGGTTAGTAGACCTTCTCCCTACCCACACCATTGCACAGTGTTATATCAGCTGACTGCTTATTAACGGGCAAGGGAACAGAACTAGGAGGGGTTAGTGCTATTGCCAAGTAATTCCGCGCTTTGTTAATTTGAACATTCCAAGTAAATAAATATTCAGTATGTAGCTACATGTTAAGTTTGAGAGAGCGTTTCGATATGAGCTTTAAGACAGTTCCTTTATAAGCACCAGATCTGGTTGTATGGCGGATGTCGGTTTAGTATTGTCAGAATGCGCTGCAGACGCACATTCCAGTGTTTGTATTACACACATGATTTAAAATTATTAACTTTTATAACAATTTCACAAAATATCTTGTTTAAAAGCTGTTAATTAAACGAGTTTTTATCATAGGAGGGTCACCCAGAAAATAAAGCTCCACATTTTTTTTCTCAGTTGACAACAATGTTGCTAATGCAAAACGTTAGATATGAATTATTTGAAGTTTCCTGAGCTTGCGCAAAATTTCCGTTTCCTCCGACAGATAGCGTAGCTGCAACAATGTTTCAAAATGGCGTCTGTAAGTGATGTACGTTACAAGCAGCGTGTCGTCGCTGCGGAGAAAGAAACTGTGGGGAATATTCACAGACGTTTGTGTGAAGTCTATGGAGCATCTGCAGTTGCTCGCTGGGTATCAGAAGGCGGTTCGGCGGAGCTGCGGGCGGGGGTCATACCTGACATGTTGCAGAGTGCTGATGTTCTCATTCGCGAGGATCGGCAGTTGGCGCTGAAGCTGTCAATCAGCAAAGGAAGAGCGGATGCAATTATCCGTGTTCTTGATTACTCAAAAGTGTGTGCACCTCGCTATCTTACGGTGCAACACAAACCTCACAGAAAAAACATTTCTTTTGAGTTGTTGCAACGTTTTGAAGCTGAGGGGGAGGTCTTCTTGTCCCGGATTGTGACAGGTGATGAAACCTGGGTTCACTATTTTCAGCACGCAACAAAACGACATGTCGTCATCTTCGCTCTCTCATAGCAACTGCTTCCGCCGGTAAGATCATGATCACTATGAGGGTGTGAGTCTCATTGATGTGAATACCATTAATTCAGAAGCATACGTCAACACAGTAACCAAACTCAAGAAGCGCTTCCAGCGACTTCGGCGTCATAACAGCCCAGGAGATGTTTTGATTCAACACGATAACGCTCGGCCTCACAGAAGTTTCAGGGCTTCTGAATGCATCACGAAATAGGGTTAGTTAGTGTTACCCCATTCACCCTACAGTCCTGATCTTGCTCCCTCGAACTTCCAATTGTTTGGGTCATTAAAGGATGGCATTCCTGAAAGAAAATTTGAGAACGCCGAGGAGGTGATTCGCGCAGTGAAGAAATGGCTTCGTAACTAGAACAAGGATTGGTACCGACAGGGCATACACTCAAAGTGTCTCATTGGCAGAGGACCATAGAACTGGAAGGAGATTACATGGAAAAATAAGGTGTGTAGATAAAACATCATTCTTTCATGTCTGTATTCTCATTGTGTGGAATAAATAATTGTTGAAGAAAAAAATGTGGGCGACCCTGATATAACCACAAGGGGACTCAGGAAATGAGTTAAATATATTTTTTATATTTTATTTATTATGCATGGTTCAATGCACTTCGGATTTCTCAATACTCTCCCTATAAAAGTGCAGCAATGCTATCTTCCTGATAACCTTATTGTGAAACAGTTACTTGAGGATACCATTTGGACAGCTGTTTTAATTTCCAAATTTTTATCTCGTAGCGAGGTCTTCATATTGTAGAATAGGGCACAATCAGACCAAGGGGGGGGGGGGAGATCCGGAAAATATGGTGGGTGTCGCTCTTCAGAGATGCCAACTATGCTGTTGTAGTGTTGCTGGTGTGGGACTGCGCATTGTCATGTTGGAGGAACACTCCTGTCGACCATTCTCCATTTTGTCGTTGTGTCTAAGCCGGATCTCGCAATACATCTCACTGCTGACGATCGTTCCTTGAGGAAGTCAGTTCAATGTATGCTGGAAGTGTCTCAAAAGACGTGATCACCTGCCTGTTTTTCACTGTTGACGATCGTTGCTTGAGGAAGTCAGTTCACTGTATGCTGTAAGTGTCTCAAAAGACGTGATCATCTGCATGTTTCTCACTGTTGACGATCGTTCCTTGAGGAAGTCAGTTCACTGTATGCTGTAAGTGTCTCAAAAGACGTGATCATCTAATTGCCCACCCGGCGTGGATCGATGGATATTTTCGGGCGTAAAAATCCTAAGTATGGCTTCCTTCGGAAGGGAAGTAAAGCCGTGGGTCCCGTGTCGTACATTTACGGCACGAAAAAGAACCTCAAGACTGAAAGAGAGGCCTCTGAGCAAAATTTGTCAGCCGTTTCACGCCCTGAGTTGAATGGGACGCTGATGACCTGAGCTGTTAAAGAGCGTCCATAAATAAATCAATTAAAAAAAATTGATTGCCCATAAATGACGTAACACGTACGCCTGTTGAAGTTTTATTTAATTGATGCCGCTGAAATAAATACACTACCACCACTATTAAATTCTGTTGATCTCTGCTTACTTTTATCTGCAGTATGCAACCTTGATTAGCACCAAACCATAGCTTAAAGGCAAAAACTGTTTTTGTTAATTATATTCCTTAAGACGTGCGTGTTTTTTTTTTTTTTTTTTTTTTTTTTTTATCAATACTTCTAGAGAGCAATATAAGGTTACTAGCACCCGAGAAATTGAATTCGGTTTGCATTTAAATGTAATTAAGCTGCAAATGCTTTCAGGTCCCCGTTTTTGCCGTGCGACCACGCCCACATCCACATGCGGAAGGCTGTTAATGGTCTGAGGCTGCCAAGAGAAAATAGAAGTCGTGATAGGCAGTGGCGGCTCATCTAGAGGTATATGATATAAACTTGCCTTATGCACCAGACCTTTTATTTTATAAGGATTGTCCAAATTAAAGTGAAACTTATTAAATTGTCCTGCAATTGTTTATAGGTTGGAATATGTGGGCATACTTGAATTACATATTATAGTCGCATTGCCTGTTTAAGTGTCCAGAATCTGATAGAAAGCGCCCAAACTGGCTGTAAAACCAACCTTCAAGGGCATCAGAGGAGCCTGATGTATAAAGTAGCAGAAATTAATTTCCACACACACTCTTCATTTGACAAATTTCGGCACCATTCTCCCGAAGTGCTATCTGGGCATGTTTGGATGAATGCATATTGCTGACCGTAACAATTCAGTGTGTTGTGCACATGTAAACAGAAAATACAAAATTCTTCCTAGCATACAGTGCTATCTAAAGGAGTAACCATATAACTTTCGTGTATCGAAAGGGGTGATCTAAAAGTTCTCGACTTGACTGAGAGATGTCGTGAAAATGGTCTAATGACTAAGATAGTTGTTAAGTATCGTCCTTTAGATGGCGTGTTGTAAAGTTCCACAGGCGTAAGTGTAACAATAATAATTATTTTGATATTTGGCATTCCTTTTTGTATTCCATGATGATTTTATACACAGTCGAGGTCGACAGGATGTAATTTCTTGAGCGCAAGTCCTCAAGGAGAGAATTTAAGCTGTGCTGTAGATTTATGGTACATTAAAGAATTCCATACCTTAAAATATAAAACTACAACCCATTTCACATCCAAGTAATACCTTAGCATCACCTTAGGTATTAAGTGTAATTAATATCAAATGGTTCATAGGTTCATGAAGACCCGGAGCTCAAACCTTTAAAACGGATAATAATTTTTAATAAGTTACAAGCATCTTCAGGCAAAGCGATTTATTTGTTTAGATATTTGGGTTTTTTATAAAAACAGCCGCTGTCATCTGCAAGAAAACAATTTCTATATAGAAACACTTATATACTTTGATATATGGTACGTATTATGTTTTATTTATTGTCGCTTTGACTGCATTGGCCTTCTCGTGACATCTGTAGATTGTGGACTGTATACTACAGGTGTAAGTCTATGAATAAAGGGTGCAAATGATCTCGGAGTCCTTGGCGCCTTAAAGCTATCTGGCATTCACCTTCTCTGGGTAAGGACAAACTCAAAAAAACTTTATCCTGATAGTTTGACTAGACCGGGATTCGAACCCATGACCTCTGGATTATTTGTCGCAAGGCTATCAATAAACTACGGGAGCGTTCAGGTACTTTCCTTAATTGATATTAAACTGATAGAACAATAAAGAAAGACTTTTTTTGCAACTAATAGCTTTAATTTGTTCATATAATTTATCATTTCTTTATTTTGTATTTATTCCTTCCTTTATGCTCTCTGTCCATTTAGTTTTTAAATATGCATCACGTATCTTTTCTACCACCAGAGTGATTTTAATTACCCTTAATTTGACACTGCCCCGTTGATGTCAGGTCAAATTTTAAAATAGGAAATGCACTGGAAGCAAAAAAAAAAAAAAAAAAAAAAAAAAAAAAAACCCAGGATATGGTCCTTCCATTAAGAGAGAGTAATATATTCAAAATGCACCCTAATTTATTCAACAACCAAGATATATCACTGACATAATGATCGTCTTAAAAATTCATAAATGTTTGAAATAATGCCAAATATAATATACAAACTGCCTATGAACTTTGAAAGAATTAACAAAACTTAAAAAGTCTAACATTTCAGCTTTCAATAAAGCGCCACTCTCAAATTACAATACTTTCAAGAACTTGGCTTAAGCTTGCAAGTTCCCACTACATTAGCAAAATACAAAAGGGACTTGGTCAATGATAAAATAGCATTAAATCATAATGCAGTATTACTAAACCTTACAATACATGCATCACCTGCTCGGGCTAGCGGAGAAGGCGGACCTACAATTTAGAATAAAGGCCAATATATGTCTCCCCAAGAACCGAAGCGATCTCTTTGATTAGTAACGGAGACGGAGCAATGTTGCGTTATACGCTTCTAGAAATTTCTATACCTGGTCCAGCCAATGCGAACCAAAGCCTATGAACGAACCTTTTTGGCATGAACAAGGATGGAAAGGAAAGAGAACGGGAAGATATGCAGAGAGAACATGTGCAAAATGACTTCATTTTTTTTTTTTTTTCACTTTTAAATTTCTTTTTCGGTCATACAGAGGGTGCCAAAATGTATACACACTTCAAGCTAATGTAAAATTGTGTTAACATAACACAACTGCACTCACACAAACAGAAAACGATGAGAACTAATCATCTTAGACTTTTACAGTTACAACAGTTGCTCAAAATGGCCACCATCAGCGTCGATACACTTCTGAGTACATTGAACTACTGATTGAGCAACGTTTGCGAAAGTGTCCTCAGCGATTGCAGCACATGCCGTTTCAATTTCTTCCCGAAGTGCTGTCAGTGTAGCTGGTTTTCTACGGTGTACAACATCCTTAAGAGTTCCCCATAGGTAGAAGTCCAACGGAGTTAGATCCGGAGAACGCGGTGGAAACTCTTTCGGACCTTTTGTCCTATCCAATGCCTTAGAAGATTGTTATCAAGGTACGCACGTACTTCCAGTAGTAATGTGGTGGTGCTCCATCCTGTTGGAAGTAAAATTCCTCATTTCCACAGAGTGTATGAATGGCGGGTAAGACGGAATTGTTGCTCGCGTTGACGGTTCTGTTCTGTACACACGTCTCCATTGCCTTTAAACTTCAACAACATTCCCGGTTTTCCAATATCACTTCAACATTGCTTCCCGCTGTTCAAACGATAATCTTGGCTCTATTTTGTTGTAGCAACGCTAGCATAATGTAATGTGAGTCACATCTGTTTACAGAACATCATACTACACAGTACTGTTGTTTTTCGGTTCAACTTTGAAATATATTAAATAGATATCTACTGTGAAAGTGTGTATACCTTTTGGCAACTCGATATATATATAATGTGTACATAAAAGTGTCTCCATTATTTTTACAACTGATAAACCTAATCAATTAGCTCAATTTCCAGAAAATATACATCTGGAAACAAATAGTTGACCTATTCCTTCTTGCCGTAAAACAGAGTGTAATAAACATGGGTTTAAGTTAATTGACTGTCTTTTTTACTTGCGTGCGCTTCGCTGTCTTTACGTTTTAGCTAATGACCTATTTTGTATCGGTTATGATCACCTCTGGTCACTTTTTAAATGTGTTTAACGCCCGTTTTATTACTGAGGTGTCACAGGCTTTGGGCACTGATATTACATGAAATGAAATTATAAATTATGAAGGGTGCGTTCCTGGCATAAGCTTAGGGTAGCAACTCGGTATTTGCCATTTATGAGAACTGAGGAAAAACTGATCTGGGAGGAAGATTCGCACCCTATTCTGTGCCTTAACGACCTCGGCCACCCGTTTCCTGGCATTCTTCAGTTGAGGTTGGAGAACTAAACGCTAGATAATGTATTTAGTTCATGCATGTTGGAGCACCACTACATTTTCTACACCGGCACAGTAAGGATCACACCGATGATGGCCCTATTAGTAACAACGGGTTTTTTGGCCAATTGATTATGGAATAAAACTGAGGAGAGCAATTTACTGGCTTAAAAAGGAGAATTTTGAAAAGTAAGAGAAGAAGTTGGGAGTTACAATCACTCAATAAAAGATATTAAAAGCAAATTGGCAGCATGAATGAAACCAATGTGAAGTGGGAAGAATAACCCATAACAGCTTTAATAACATCAATGAGAGATTAAAATTAAAACGCATAAACCCCTACTAAGGGATCAATATATTATTTAACAAGGCATGGGCCATATAAAACGTATTGGAACAAAATTAATAAATCATCTAACGATTTTCGTCACTAATGCGATAAACAAGAGACCCCAAAACATGTCCTTTTTGAGTGTGTACGTTATATATAACACACCAAGGATAAAAGGAAAATTTTAGGTGGCTTACAACTATCATTTGTCATAAAAGATAACTTTTTATACAGCATTTATATAATCTGACTCAAAAAATGAAAAGAATTGCATAGAAAATTTGGAATAGGAAGAGATACCAACAGCCACAGTGCAAGCTAAGGATGAAATTAGAAGATCAGCTAGACTATAAATAAAGAATTGTTTGATTGTACGTTCTGTTTAGTTTATTATTATATTATATTTTCTTTTATAGATTATAATGCGTAAAATGTATTATGTATAATGAAACAATTTTAATTAATAATTAATGATAAATTTTGGAATATACGTCCCGGTATAGACAACAAAGTGCTCCAATTTCTTTTTTTGATTGATTTTATTTATGGACGCTCTTTAACAGCTCAGGTCATCAGCGTCCCATTCAACCCAGGGCGTGAAACGGCTGACAAATTTTGCTCAGAGGCCTCTCTTTCAGGCTTGAGGTTCTTTTTCGTGCCGTAAATGTACGACACGGGACCCACGGCTTTACTTCCCTTCCGAAGGAAGCCATACTTAGGATTTTTACGCCCCGAAAAAATCCATCGGTCCTGGCCGAGTTCGAACCCGCGATCTTGGGTTTAGGAGGCAAGTATGGTAACCACTACACAAGTGCTCGAATGGAGCACTGTAGATTATTATTATTATTATTATTATTATTATTATTATTAATATTATTATTTATTTTACTACTATATTTTCTATACATTGAGAGACAAAACATAACCGAGATTTTTGTCGGCCATGTATGATTGAGGAAATCCATATGCGTGGTGTTCTCCATCACTTGACGCTAATACTTTGGATTTTAGGCTGTGAGATTCTTGAAGATCTTATGTTAATTTTGTTTATTATTTCTTTCCGATAACAGCCTTTTCTTATTTTAAAGTTATGTAGTAAAAACATAATACATAATATTTATCACATTTTGTTGAACAAAACGTAAATTTATACATTGCCCATCTTTAAATGCACGCAAATTTAATGCACATATAGATTGAGCCGCCACTGAGAGACCCGCCCAAACTATAAACACGGTCTGTGCAAACTACACGCCGCCGGGAAGGAAATTTAACCAATGAGTGCGTCACATAGAGAGATATGTTGGAGGGAGAGAAATAGGCGGGAGGACTAAATGGTTTTCTTTCGCATAGATTCATTTTCGATTTCTGATAGAATAAACATAAAAAAAAATAAGTTAGTAATTTTCACCCAAGGTCTATTCTTGGTGTTTCTCTCTTTGACTGTAATTAACCGCAGGCTGTAAAAACAGATGTTTGGTTTCGGAGGCCTTGCTTTGCTGAAAAACTGACTGTAAACAGTTGAATACCGAGAAAGGAATGGAAATGGAAAGGCAGTTAGGTCCTTATAAACAATAAAAGTCCTTCACGCAGGAGCCGCGTAAACAAAGTAAATTCCTCACCAAGTAGAGTAACTTTAAAAAAAATATAAAAATCAAAAGTATGGCCTTAATAATTAACATGGCAAACTCTAAAGCTAAATAATAAAGGGAAAAACGAACGTTATTTAACTCAGTTTATTTGTATTTATCCTTCAAAATCACATAAAAATAAATGTTTAGAAAAAATTACTCTAATTTTCAAAAATAAGGGGAATAATTGACAGACAAAGCTCTATCTACTACGTGAATATTTTAAAGAAAGTTTAAATGTAACCATGTTTATGAACTGAGCCCTTGCTATTATCTTTATATTCACTAAAATAGAGAAAAATAACAAACAATTTCGAGTTACATTGTGTGTTTTGTTTTATTGAAACATATGAACATCAAACCCTGCCAGGATCGATAGATGTTTTCGGGCGTATGGCTTCCTTCGGAAGGGAAGTAAAGCCGTGGGTCCCGTGTGGTACATTTACGGCACGATAAAGAACTGCCTCTGAGCAAAATGTGTCGGCCGTTTCACGCCCTCAGTTGAATACGACGCTGATGACCTGAGCTGTTAAAGAGCGTCCATAAATAAATGAATCAAAAAAAAAAAATCATCAGTGTCCACCGCCTGTAGTGCCTGAACGGGTGTTAAACACTACTCAAAAAAAATCTTCGATAATGCACTGAGCAGTCTGTGCTGTAATTTATAAACACTGCGCTCCCACTACACCTGCCAACTAGCACGCAGATTTCACCTGCTACAATCCTCGCTGCTGTCAGAACTGCCAACATGAGAGGGAACTTTTAAAGGTCTCTGATAGGCTGTCTCGGTATTTGCAGTGGTTGGCACTGTGACGTAGAGCAAAAATCCATACCCCGGCTGCAAGGGACACATTTCCTTCCGGTTCTGGTTTACCATCGCTGTGGGGTACATTCATCATCGTCATCCTGAAGCACCCAACCGTGCGCCTGTGGTTGACCTGACAGTAACAACTGGCATTCGGAACCTGTACTCATCCAGGCATGCGGTGGTGGGGACAGATGATTTAATAGAACGGCGCCTGGCGTCTTGCAGGGTACCTTTACCATGCCATTTCTCGCTTTGATGAGTTTACCATCCGAAATATCATTAACAATATAATTTGAGTCGACTATACTCTTATTTTTTTAAAAAAATAACAGTAAATTACCATATAAGTATATTTTTTTTGAATATTTTTTAAATTTACACACTATTATATATAAATTATTATATTCCATTTATTTTTTGAACATCAAATACTTTACAACCACTCTTATGTAATCGGATATCACGTTGAGTCTATAATTTCTTTTATTTCATCAGCATTAAAATGGATGCACATTTTTACACCGAGGCAAATTGAAATATCTAATGGAAATGTTGTGTCAATGAGCTTGACATGTAATTTTATGAGGTAAAGATGCCGTTAAGTCGAGAGGAGGTTGCTAAAGCAGTTGCCCAGTTGGAAGATGAACGGAGCGTGCGTTATTTTGCCCAGGTGTTACGAGGCAATGTCTCTGCTGTACAAAAGACATACCGCAGAGTGTCTACTGACCAGGTCATGGAAGGGTAAGATCGGCCAAAAATGATCAATTTCTGCCACTGCAAGTGTTGCGTGATCGTCACAAAACAGCAGTAGAAGCTCAAAATCGCTTGAAAAGAACATCAGGAGTCGATGTCAGCACGAGAACAGCGAGAAGACTTGAAGAAGCCCAGCAACATCGTCAAACACGCCTTGTCTTTGCTCGTCAACACCTGGAGTGGACCGAGTAACAATGGAAATGAATCGACGTTCAGCCTAAGGTCGCCTAAAGAGTATAGAGGAAGACTGCAGTAAGGTATGTCCCTTGCATTTTTATTTTGTCTACCATGTTTCTATACCACATTTAAGAAAGGTGAAACATGCTACATTCTGTATAGATATTAGAAACAAGTTTATTTAACATCATTCAGCAACTTAAACAATTCCATCTCAGTGCAGCACCAACATAATTGTTGTGTAATTATTGTATTTTCAGCCAACAGAGCCTTTGTGTTCCATTGTTGTATTTTCTCAGTACCTAAGTGTGATCATCATTGTTGACTGGCAATAAACTTTTCAGAGGAGTTGAAAAGTGACTCTGTAATTCGAAATAATGAATCCTAAGACAAAATGCGCCTATTGGTCACCAAGTAAAAGGGGAAAGGCAGTAACACTTCGTGATGAAGGATATTCCTATGAATAAATAACGAAAGTGGCGGTGCTACAAAATTAGGCATTAGGAAAGTTTGCAAGCGGCACGAAGTAATTGAGAGCACAAGAACGTCTCCAAGAAGTGACAGAAAGCCAAAAACCATCTGCTTAAGACTCCCGCAGAGTTTGCAGCATTTCTCAACAAGATTGATAACTTATGGCAAAAGATAAAACTGCCATCTTAGGACCTCTGGGCTACAAGTCTTTGACCGAACAACCAAATACTTTGAGAAAATGGTCTACAAGCGAGGACTCCAAGAAAGAATCCTCATCTCAACCAAAAGCATGTGGAGTGGGCTTTAGCACAAGAAGACTGGGGTAAAGTCATTGGAGCGATGAAACGATCCAAGATATTACGTTTGTGTGTCGCCAAACAAGTGAGGGGATGCACCACCATCACAGTGAAACATCCTGCCAACGTCATGGTATGGAGAAACATGGCAAGGCATGGTGTGGGGTGCCTAGCGGTGTTAAAGGGCAACATTAATGTTCAAATAGCAAAAGAGGTCGTAGGCTTAAAACTACTAACTATTATTCGTGATTTGTTTGGGGTGACAGTCAGCGGTGCATCTTCTAGCAGGATAGCACAGTGTCAATTCCCTTGAATCAATCAGAAATGGCTCAGAGACCATCATATTACTGTCCTCCCTTGAACAGGGAAAAGTCCTGACCTCAATCCAATTGAAAACTTATGGTCAGAGTTGAAAGTTTTTGTGTCATGTCGGAATCCCAGTAACAAGAGAGAGCTCCTAGAGGTCACCATCAAGAGTGATAACACCATAAGATCTCTAATGTTTGGCGGAATCAATGCCACCAATAATCGAGGCAGTAATCACATCAAAAGTACATCCAACAAAATATTAACACAAAGCTGTTACAACAATCTCAAACGTACCATTTACAGCTGATGTTTTGACAAGTAGCAATTGCAATTCAATTTGTTCAATTTTGAAATATTGAACTAGTTTTCCTGCAAATTTGATTTCAATAAAACCGTCACTTTAAATTAAAATCAAAAACTTAATGTAACCTTTAACAAATTTCTCAAGTTTCCAGAATTAATGCCACTACTGCATTTAATATAGAAAACAATATTGGGAATGTCATTTTGATTTACCCTATACAGCATTTGGAATACATTGCTGAAAAGTGTGTAGCTTGAAAGGAGAGATTAGGAATGTGTCAATGATGTAAAAGACATATTTTATTCAGTTTTGCATCAACGAAGATTGAAAAGGTTCTTTCGAATGCGTTTACCTTGTTGATGGAATCGATTTAGAAAGCTATTATCGAAGTTGTTCAGGGTATTGAATTAAAGCCTTTCTCACATATAAATCATTCTTATGTCACAGCGCTTCCACTATGAGTCATTGTATACTGTGCAGGGCTTTGCTACATAAAACACGAAGAGTAAATTAAAATTGGAAATACAGAATGATTTTGAAAAGCTATAAGGAAAGAGAACGTAAACATAAGAAATATGGTCTTAGAGAACCTCATTGCTGACTACATGGAAGTATATTTTTATAACTTTGTATATGTAAAAATCCAATAAGCGCAATTTAATGTTTCATATTTGGTAATAAATTTCATATTAAGAATGTCATAGTCTTTCTCAAAATATTCCCCGTTGGATTCAATTCGCCTGTTTCTGCTAGTCTACAAAGGCATACTGGAAATGATTTTTGACAGTTCCTTTAGAATCGCCTCAGTAGCTTTCACTACTGTTTTTGATGATAGGAAATGCCCCCCATGAATGCAACAACCGTGCTTTAAACGGAACCTCGCCTACTTCTTTCCTTAATTTTCCTTTCATATGATCACGTTTAAAAATAAATAACAGGAAACAGAGAGAGCGAGGGAATTACTGTAGTTTTCAATAGTCCTGGCGAATGACCTTGTATCGATCTGCTGTGAGGTAACTTCTCAGCTGCATAAATTAACAAACAATTGCAAGCGAGAAAGATAAGAGCGGTACAGCCGTGCAATAAACCGCCCCTACAATGTTTTCGGTTTGGAAGTAAGAGAGATACTAACCTAATTCCTCTATAAACGTATCAACAGAAAATGAAGTCTACCAGAAACCACTTCGCATATTTCGCTCATTCTCCAGGACTATTCACAACTATTTTACTTTGTCTTGATCGACATTTCCATGATGTTTTGTAAGGTCGATGTTTTGTTATAACTGGTATGAGTCCTTCACAAATAGCTGGTTTTAAATATGTTCCAATCACTTCAGTGGAAGTAGAACTTCTTTTTCCATGATGAAAAATGTTCTCTCTGACAAGAGGTTGACTATGACAGTTGATACCTTGAAAAACATCTTGTTATTTTTTGAAAACAAGTATTTTCAGTGATTTAAGTGTGTTTTTTATCCTTGATATTTTAACTAAAATAAATACCTGAATTTGGGCTCTGGGTATTATAAATAGAAGAATTAATAAGTGCTAAGCTGATACACAATTTCTGAAACAAAGAGAATAAGAATAATAGAAAAGAAAAATAGGAAAAGTAGAAATATGAACTTCAGTAAAGCTCGTAGAGGAGATAATGTAAGAAATCAGTTGTTTTTTACTTGCTAGGGAAAGCGAAATAGTTCAGGATAAAGAAGCAAACAAAGAAATGAAATGAAATAAAGTATGAAAGGTTATTTGCTCCCATAGATCGGCACTCTTTGCAGCTCGCAGAAAGTTCTATCTGCCTGCGGTTGCAATATGCAAATTCTTAATTTGAATAAAACGCATGCGCACAAAACTTGACTTAAAAAATAATAATAATAATCCTCGAGCTTCCGCGGCAAGCTCGGTCCTGTTTTTATTTCATTTTGTTCCCGGAGAGGAGAACGCACTGATTTTGCTAATTCACTTTACCACGGCGAAGAGAAAAAGAATTTGCACAACCCCCTTGCTCCAATATGACTCTCGATTGAGAATCGAAGGCGCTTTTGGAATTAAAAGGTTCTAAAACTTCCCCGCTTCCTTCTTCGTCTATTTTCTCATACTTTTAATCTCATTTTCTAGTTCCTTTACTTTCAAACTGCGGATTCTAAGCCTGTTTTATCATCGTCGAAGATTTGCCGTGGGTGTCTTCATCAAATCTCTATACAGTAACTTTCCGTGACTCAGAAAAGTAGCAATGAATTCCTTGTCGACGTTACCTCGAATTCGTCTGTTGCAGGGCGTTTATTTCTTCCCCTTTTCCATGCCCTGGAGCTCTTTCTCCCTTCCTGTCCCTTGATGAGAAACACACACCCCCTCTCTCTCTCTTTCTCTGGACAAGTCGAAGAGGAGAAAAAAAGCAGTTTCGTGTATTACCTCACCTGTACATGGTGATTAATTAAAGAAAGTTTTAAGCGACAGTTACTGTCAATGGCATTCTTTCCCTATTGTTACAACGCTACGGAGAAATGTTTTCAATTACAAGTAACTCTATAGTCTGAGGGTCTGCTACTTGCAATACAAAACTCAAGGTATAGAGCAGGCAGGGTCTGTTTTGGGTTGTTAAACGCCCTGCATGCTAGACATAATTGGCCACCCCAAACAATACAGATCGCAAGTACATTAACAGCTTAATTCATCCTATGAAAGACTACTTGATTTGTTGGGTGAGTCTGGTTAATTTCCAGTAAATGGGGCACCAGTGGCGGCTCATGGGTCCTAGAGAAGGGTGGGCCAGGGGCATAACTGCTTGACACCCAAATCGGGTGAGGGAAGGTCTCTTTTATGAATACTTATAACTTCAGCGCCATTAAACGTTGTTACAAAACGGTAGCCATAGAGTTAAAGAGAAAAAGGAATAAATCTTTTGGTAAGTAGGGGATGACAGCTATCAAAATGAAGATACTGTTGTAAATTGGTGGACTTAATATGCACGGACGTAAGAAAATAGTAAAGAGATATCAATGTCTAAGCCTTCTGCCAGTTGTGTATAAGATGGCCCGTCGGAGCGTATGGCGGCGCGTCCTCTCCCTTTGAAAACTCAAGATACGTTCCTAGCGCCATCACGCTAATAGCTCTGTGTTCTTCCTAATGCGCAGAACTAGTTCCTCCCCCCATACTCTTTCATATACATTCCACATAATGCCAACAACTTTGCCGTTTAGCACGTGTATACCTCATTGTTAATCCTAATAATAGTGTTAAACCACATATGCCACAATACAATTCTCAACAGTAGTAACAATGAATAAACCAGGTGCTGATATTGTTCGCATTTTTGGGCCACAATTTTAGCAATTTATTACATTGCTGCCATTTTCTTCGAGAACCGCGGTAAACGTTATTTTTAATGTTCCACAGGAAAAAGATAGAAGCTAACTCTGTAATTCTACGGAAGTGTTTTAATAACTGCCTGTTGAATTATCTGAGATGGTATTTAATTCTGCTACCAAGTAAATTTAGCAGTTGGTATCCCTGGGACTCGTATTCGGAAAGTTCCCAAAAATCCTGCGTAACCTCCCAGACAGTTGCGGCTTGTAGGCTCTGTAGAAGGGTGGGCTAGGGTTGTAACTACAAAACACCCAAATAGCGTAGGGGAGGTCTCTTTATCAAGACTCATACCCCTCCCCAAAAGTTTCTCATAACTGCAGCGCCATGGTATGTTTGTGCTATAAACTTATATTTTATATGCTTCTAATTCAGCCCTAAGCCTTCTGCAGTCAATCCAGAAACAACAATGCATTTTTTATGAATCTTTCAACCGGTTTACCCCCACTGATGTATCGTAATATCACAACAAATTGTGACATGCACGTAATATCTGTCGTTTCGCCGGCCAGGACAGAAACGAAATTTGCCCTTTCTATTTCTTTTCTAATCTCATTCGTGTTGACAAGATATGTTTCTTATTTCACACACTGTCAGCTAAACAATAAAAAAATCCCTATTTTGTGCCGTCCTAAAACTTTCGGTTGATATTCTATTTCATTTCATTTCCAACTTAACAGTTAAACTTACACGCGAAAATGGAGTATTTAATAAAACGTCCACTTTATTTATTGTCACAAAACAGATACGCTTTTTTTTTTTTTTTGTAACTTAACAGTTAACACTGTGAAAGTGAACTTTCCACTGACAAATAGTAAAGAGGACACTCAATTTCACACAAAGTGCGATAACAATCCCTAGTCAGTTATGTGTTGTGACAGTAAACCCTCAACATCTGGTTCCTAAGAAAAGAGAGGACGCCGAGCACTGGTCCAAGAGAACGCAGAAATAAGCAGAAGAAAGGCTAACCCAGCGTAAGGAAGATGACCCACGAAATATTAAGTTTAAAACGTAAAGTTTTTCAGACAAGCCCATGAGCTTCCCTCCCTAACGGAGCATCCGCAAGCTACCGCTACTACAGTAGAGAGGAAATGTGTTATTGTGTAAGATATAATTGAGAACTAATTGGTTGTTTTCATTCATTTTTTTAGTTTAATGTTCACCCGGGTAAGATAAAATGATAAAATAGTATGGCATTTGGGGGAGGGTCTCATCTAGCTGTTATTGTCAGGCCGCGGCACGATTCGTGTAACGGCTTTAGATAAAATTTCAGCTAGATGTGATGTTAAGCTTATTGTTTACAGCTCTCCGAAGTGATCAACGTCACACGTGTCGTAGAAAATGGAACGAACCTCGTTTTATGCTATTATTAAACATTTCCATTTAAAAGCTTGACTGCAAACCAGACCAAAGGCCAGCTTGGAACTTTTTCCATCGCAACGGCCGACGTGTCCTGGTGTTTTATGCGTTTCTACTTAAACTCACTGTGCAAACGGCCCAATAACGTTACGCAATAATAACCGCTCACTGTTTCACACTTTTCCAAAATGTCAATCATGATGACGCCCTGTGAATCTCAAAAAAAGTTTACCATCACTTTTCCCGCCGACAAAACGGTTTTAACTTTTTTCAGTGCACTTTCACCTCTGCTATTCCGTTGTTTTCACTTCCGTTTTGTTCTCGGGGTGTAATGGTGGACCCAAGTTTTCGTCTACAGTCAGAAAACGACTCCAGAAGTCATTCGGAATATAGCTGCGACTTTTCCAAATACGATTTTGAAATGTTCATCCTCCAGCGTTTTTGGTCTGGAGTCAACAAACACGGCACCATCGCGCACCCAGCTTCTTCACATCAGAACTTCATGTACCCGATATGCCTACCATTTCAGCAATCTCACGAATTTTGATGCGACGGTCTTCTGTCACGATACAATGAATTTTATCGACCATTTCTTCAGAAGAAACCTCAATCGGGTGTCCTTAATGTTTATCATCTGCAGTGCCCGTACGGCCACGTTTAGATTAATTTATCTTGTAATAAATTGTCTTTAGTTCTGGTCCCCATAAAATTCCTTCAGCTCAGTTTTTATCTGGGCTGCAGTTCACTTTTTTAAATAAAAATGTTTTATTACTACACGATACTCGTTTTTATCTATTTCTACGAAAAGTGTTACAGCGGTCAGTTAAGATAGCTACCAACAAGGAACTTTAATTTTAATTTTAATTCTGCAATACTTACATCCTGATATCTTGGTTCTACATCAGGACGTAATACTCCAGATTTCATTTATTTATTCCTCTTATATCTTTCAATACAATTTAAATTACAATTAAATTTTACAGATTTTAAAATCTACACTACTAATACTATGACTAAACAAAATTAAAACTTCAAAAAACAAAACAGGTACTGGAATCCAGCACTACGACTATTTACTATGACTTATAATAACATCTACAATTGCAACTGGTACCCAGTAGCAATTGTTACATTTAAACTTTATTCATTTACAATTATTATCCAATTTACTCTATGCGTCTTCATTTCTGCTAACGCTCGGTATCCGGGCTGCTCCCCACTGGAATTCCTGGCAACGGAACCTGGACATCAGTGGAGTTGCTGCCGGTCTCAAGCAGGTTGGACCATGGTGTGTTGATAGTGTAGTTTCCTTCGCTTCTCTCCTTCTCTTGACCTCTGTCTACTTCTTCTCTCAAGTGCTTCGTTTCCGCCCGAAAACTGCCATTATTCCTTTCTTCTGTCAGTTCTGCTCTCTTCTTCTTATTCAAATTGGGTGTTATCTTCTTTATCATCTTTTTCTTCAACTAATTCTAGTTGTAAATATCTTTCTTGCCTTTCCCTGATTCTCTCGGATCTTCTAGGGGAATATACCATTTCTGGCCTTTGGATTTTTTCTCTTGTTTGTTTTTTGCTGTTTTATACTCTTCTGCCATTTTGCTTGATATTTTATTTGTTAGCTCGTTCAATGCCCTAAAATCATCTTCGTCTCTCATGATATTCCAGATGTGTTTCCCAGCAAGTAGTCGTCTTTCCTCTGCTACAAATGACTGGTATTTAGGGCATTCAAATGAGACATGTTCCGGTGTATCGATGACGTTACAGTCCGTACATGTATTATTTGCTTGTAATTTAAATCTTTGCAAATATGCGCAATATGGACCATGGCCTGTTACATAATGCACTAAACCCTTATTGGGATGAATATGCTTAAATAGTAATCTTTCCTTTATGGATGGAAATATTTCATGCACTCTTCTACCTTCTTTATTTCATCCCATTCTCGTTGCCATATTTGTAATAAAGAATCTTTGATTTCTTTTTTATTCCTACACTTTTTACCAACAATGTCCATTATTTTTGAGTTATTTTGTTTTTTAAGCCAATAAGAGGCTGCTCTTAATCGAACTAATTAATCCATTGGCCATATACCCAATATTACTAATAGTCCCATTGTTGGAGAAGTGGAAAATGCCCCTGTACATCGCAATAAAATTTTTCTTTGGGAGCTTCTTAAAGTACGTATAAAATACCTCGCGTGCCTTTTCCCCCCAAACTCCTCCTCCATAGTTTAATATGGCTGCAAAGATGCTATTGTGATAGATTTTTATTCCGTTAGCATGTATATTAAAATTTCTTTGTCCAATATTGGCTAACTTGAACATAACTTTTTCTGCTCTAGTTCTTGTGTTTTCTACATGTTTCTTAAAATTTAGTTTTTCATCCAAATATATACCTAGATATTTATTTACTGCTTGTCTCTTAATATTTTTATTGTTAATTTTAATACTCGGATTTCGGTTTAAGTTTCCTTTTAAAAACATATATGATGATTTGTGAGGAGCAATTTCTAATTTTGCTTTTATGCACCAATTGTTTACATGATCAGTTATTATATTTGATCTGTTTTCAATTTCCTTTCTATTATTTCCTTCTATTATTATTAGTAAGTCATCTGCATATGCGATAATATCTTTTATACTGTTTAATCCTTCTATTTTTTTCTATTAGAGATTCCAAAAATATGTCCCATAATATCGGCCCTAAAATTGATCCCTGCGGACATCCTTTGGTAATTTCCTTTGTAATGATCTGGTTTGCACCCTTAACGTGCACTCTTCTATTTTTACAATAATCTATTAACGAATTATAGATGCACTTTGGATATTTCTTTTTCCTTAAAATTTGAAACAGTACTGGCCACCATAAATTATCAAACGCCCCCGCAATATCAAAAAATATTGCTATTACGTATTTTTTATTGGTTATTTTTGAAGTTTCTATTGCCTCGATTATGGCATCCTCTGTAGACTTGCCTTTTCTAAATCCAAACTGTTTGCTGGTCATACCAATCATTGATCTATATTCATCTATTCTTTTGCTCAAAAGTTTTTCTTGGATTTTGCCCAAAACATTTAATAAGCAAATAGGCCTATAGGATTTCAGTTGCGTGGTATCTTTGTCAGCCCCTTTGTTTAAAATGATCACATTCGCTTCCTTCTAGCAGTAAGGCACTTTTCCCTGCCATAGACAATTATTAAACAATTGACACAGGTACGGGGTAATCTGATCTTCCAACTGTTGTAGCACTTCCGACTTTATTTCATTTGGTCCTGGTGATTTATTCTTCTTTAATTCCTTTATAACAAGGAACTGTACGTTGTCTCTTTCTGAAAATTTGAACAAAACCGGTATGGAAATCTCGCTTACCAACATCTATATCACTTAATAAAATTTACCGCCATTTCATTGAAAGTTACTAAACTTATCAAATATAATAATAATAATAATAATAATAATAATAATAATAATAATAATAATAATAATAATAATTCTATTACGCTTCACAACATATTTTAAATAAAATGAAATTAAATAAATAATCAAAAAAAACAAAAACACTCGTTACATTTATTGCTGAGCCAATCGATTCCACACTGATCACTTGAATTTTATACTGTACTGGAATCGTTAAAAACGGTCGGCAAGAGATTTGATTGGTGGGTGAATATTCATACTATGCACTATTCACATTATTATGTTTTTAAAGTAATAATTTTAAATCTTAATAAATTTGCTAGATACAAAATGTACTGCTGTTCGGTCATTAATTTCAAATTAGACTACATTACTCCATGTTTTTCTTTATATAAAATTAGTATAGCACATGTTATATTATTATGTACTTTTTTATATTATATTTTAAATTTATTCTATCGGCCGCCTGCGTTACGCACTGCACTGTACTCATACCAAATATTTAGAATCGTCAGCTGAAAAAATGCATAGCTTTGTTTAAGGGGAGAATGTGTATCTAGAATATATAGAAATGTTGCAAATTTTACATTTTAATTAAACCACAAAATAAATTGTCTCTATTATTAATTTATTTTTTCTTATACCCAATTCATCAAAGTTTACAAATTTAATGACTATAGGCAGCAAAAGTTAAACATTTAATTTTAATGCCATATGATATTTTCTTTGTCAATTCTTTCGGTTACTTTACATTGTTCTGCTATTTTAATACATTTTATGAACTAGAAAAAATTAATCTTATAATCAGAGCCCGGAAGTTCAGCAAAATGCCATAACTATCTGGGTGAATATATTTAAGAGCCAGACAGAAATGAATATGTTTCCGTACATTTGGGGTCGGTAAAGCCAGTTTTTATCTTGTCTTTTAATTATTTTACATATTTTGGCTCTGTTGCCTATTTTAAGGTTTACAACCTTTTTCATTGCATTTTTTTTTGTATCGTTATTAAATTTTACTGCGATTATTACGCATTTTAAAAGGCACATAAAGAAATTCGATGCATGAAAGTGAAAAAATGTATAATATTAAATGGCATGTTTACCTCACAAAAATATATATTGATAATCTTGTACATTTATTTCTTTGCAAGTAGACAAAAATTTTCTCCTCAATCCAATCACTTAAGCTCCTTAAAAAGTAGAACCTTCGTTAGTGAAAGGAAAGCACGGATACCTTGAGCATACCAATACCAGGAAATAGGGAGCATGAGGGAAGTACTGCAGTTTTAACAGTCCTGGCGAATGACCTTGTGACGATCTGTGCGAGAGAATTCTACGAAATTTGTGGTCGGGGTAACTTCTCGGCTGTGTAATAAACTGTCCCTATAATGGTTCAGTACGGAAGTAAGAGAGATACCAACCTGATTCCCCTTTAAACACATAAACAGAAAATGAACTCGACCAGAAACCACTGCGCATCTTTCACTTATTCGCCAGGACTATTCAAAATTACTTTACTTTGACCTGATCAACATTTCCATGATGTCCTGAAAGATGAATGTTCTGTAGTAACTGGTATGAGTTCTTCCGAAATAGTTTGTTTTCAATATGCTCCAATCACTTCAGTGGAAGAAACGCTTTCTTTTTCATGATTAAAAATGTTCTCTCTGACAATGGCACTTTGAAAAAACATTTTTTTGTTGATTGCAACCACGAAAAGTAAGCTTAAATACTTCAATTATGTGACAAAGAAATTATCAAGTGTTTAAAATACATATTTGCAATATTGGGTGATGTTACTCTCTGTTTTCACTTTTAAAAATGCATATTTTAATTATATTACTGCCTATTTTTAGTATTTTAGGTGCCTCTCTGCCTACCTATTTCGCCCAAAATAAATGCCTGAACTTCCGGTTCTGTTTGTAATAAAGTCCTGTCTCAAAACAGCTGTCAGTGTTTTTTTGTCAATTCTCAAATTAATGCCCACCTGTTTCAATAAACAAATGTAGCCTTTTTAGGTACACGTTTTTGGTAGGGCAATAAAAACAGATCCTTGGAGACCGTGTTTACCATCAGAACCAGACAGCGCGTGTGGGCCAAGAACCACCTGTAGGGAACTGAATGCTTCCATATATCTCTCAGCTTTAAACAAGAAAATTGTCCACCCTTGTTTTTATCATAGTTGTCAGTACTGTCTGTAAGTTAGAGCAATAACTGACCCCCTAGAGCGAGCCATTCTTCTGCCAGTTCAGGGGTCTTCCGAGGAGGACGGACTATATTGGATATCCCCGCGGTACACCGCTTCCGCTGCCAACGATCGATTGTTGATGTCTTCGGGAACGGTGTCGGTATCAGAGGTCCAGATAGCCTACCTGCTTTACTTTTCCTAACTATGTCGAAATATCTTCAAAGCCTTAATTTTGAAATATTATGTTTGAGTCTGTCTAAAAATTTAATTTTTACCCCCTCCTCTTCAAAATCAATGCACTTCACCCGGCAATACTCTAACATTTTTTACAGTATGGAAAAAAAAAGTTTCCAGCCTCTGCAAGTCACTGTTTAAACTTCCTCTCCCGAAGGTTTTCAGTTTTGGGAACAGCCTGAAGACACAGGGAGCTCGATTTGGTGAGTAAACAGGACGTTCTAGTAGTTCAGAAGCAGTTTTTTCACACACAAAACTTGTTGCCTCATCTTTCCGTGACAGTTCTCCTTGAAGTTCATTAATGAGTGATATTGAAGGAGCTAACTGAGGTGGGACCTCGCGTGGGTGTTGTGGTGTGGTGATGAGGGGATAGAACACCATCGTTGAGACGTTCTCGGGTTTTCTCGCTGCATTTTTGGAACCGGATTGAGTGAGGGAAATTAAGGCGATGTTTGCTGATAAAGCTCACCTCGTATTTTGCCAAATAATTTCGTTTATTGGACCACAAGTGAGTACCTGTGAGTTTCTCGTCGGAGCGCAGAAGAACTGCAGCTTGGCAGATGCGTGGACGTATTCTGATTGCCAAACAGCAGCTGTGTATTCAGAGTGTACTGGCGTAGAGATCAATGTTCGTGTCTCTGCGTTATGGTGTTACAGCTGAAACTTCGCCACTCTTATTCTGACTGCCGGGCGACGCTGCTGACACTGGGCTCACGTGTTGATGTTCCTTAGACTGCTGATCAAGTGCAAAGTGCCGAAGTCTAATTTTCAAGTCCCGTTCCTGTGAGCGGCCGGTCCAGAAACTACGCGACCACGTGAATACAGACGCGATCTTTTCGCGCCATTATTGATTTGCACGTTCTAATAGGATACCAGTGACATCATGGGAAATCGTTACTATTTGCTAGTCAACTTTTCTGGAAATATGAGCTCCGCGATTCGTCCTCCTTTCGATTTCGAGCTCTAGCGTTCGTTAAAGTGCAACAAACTTTAACGATTCCACAGGTGTCATCAGAATCGCCTTCATAGCGTGACTGGAGAGACACAGTTACTTTCATCCATACAGAGAAAGGATTTATTCCATTGTCTGCCAAAAGTGCCTCTCTGCTGTCCGAGAAGGAATTTATGGTTTTCACATTTCCACACACTTAAAAAAAGTACTTATGTCTAGCTGGAATAAAACCTACATATTCTAATAAATCCCTTAACATTGATACGTTACAAAAGACGTATCAATATACCCTTAATTTTCACTTTTAATAAATGCCTATTTTAATTATATTGCTGTATATTTTCAGCATTTTAAGGACCGTTTTGCCTGCATTTTTTAACCAAAATAAATGCTTAAACTTCCGGAATCTACATATGAGTGTTAATTCTAGTTATTAATATTCTACAATTTACGATTTATTTTTAGCAGTAGCAGTAGTGACGTTGCGTACCTCGGTTTTATGCTACTGCAAGCCGCCAATAGGTTCGGCTCCTGCGGAGTGTGTTCACTATTTTTTATGATGAACTATGCTCATGCTTAAAAATTAATGGACACTTATCATTGGTGTATTTGTTCTTTAGAGGCGTAAACCACCCTACGATCTCGGACTGCGAGTTCATTTAACACCCGGTATAATTTCGGAACGAAGAGAAGAATAGCTTCCACTAACAAAGTAGTTTTACAACTATAAACATAAATTACCTATGTTCAGCATTATTCAAGAAAATAAGAATTTTTTAAGAAGGACGGCTACAAAAAAATAAATCATTTACAACTTCCGGAGCTGCTACTCTACCCACTCCCCACTTAGCTATGCAAACAACACAGGAAAAAAGCCGGTCAGTCATGCTTTTAATTCCCTGTTGCAGTGAGAGCATATCGACCGTGGCCGAGCCGGCTGTGTTGTGTTAATGGAACGGAACTCAGAAAGTTCTACTGCCGTGTAGCAACCAGCGGTAAATCACCTGGCCAGCAAGTAAATCCTTTTGTTTCACGATTTGCCGCGGATTGATTCTGACTAGCAGCAAATTGTTGGTCACGAACTGCTCTCGATAGCCTTTAGAACTTCGCCTGTTGGTCTCCCGGCAACGTAAACAAAAGCCTGCCGTAGTTCAAGTGCAAGGAAGCAAAACATGATGTTCAAGTGTTTAATGTGTACTCCTTTGTTTTATTATTAATTATAACAGCTCGGAAGTTAGGCAAAAGGCATTTTCTATCTGGGTGGATGCATTTAAGAGTCAGATGAGCATGTTTCCGTACATTTTGCGGCGTATGAGCCAGGTTTTATTCTGCTTTTTATGTTGATGTTTTTGAACGGTGTTTAACGTCCGTTTTTACTACTGTGACACCACAGGTGGTGAACAATGGTGATACATGAAATGAAATTTTACATTGGGAAAGGATTTTTTAAGGAAGGAAATGTTCCAGGCCTAAGTTTTAGGGTACCTCCCCGGCATTGGCCAGTTATGAGGACTGAAGAAAACCTGAAAAAACCTCAGTCAGGGATGAAGGTCCTGGCGGGATTCGAACCCCAGACCTCCCGCTCACGAGTCCGCGCCTTAAGGACCTCGACCACCTGTGGCGGTCTCTGCTTTTTTATGAATATTTTGGCTTCTGTTGCCATTTTTTTTTTCTGTGTTGGATCATTGTGGATTTTCTCTTAAATGTTTCCGCATTTTAAAAAGCACAAAAATTATTTCAGTATACCAAAGTGAAAAATTATAAAAAGTAATGGCTTGTTCATCTCAAAATATATATCAATTGAGAATCCTGTTATATATTTATATCTCTTCAAATAGTCAAAAACTTTCCCCTTAACCCTTCACTTAAGCTCATTAAATAGCACAACCTTCATTAATGAAAGGAACGCATGGTTAGCCCGGGTATACGAATACAGAGGAGGAGGGAAGTACTGCAGTTTTGAATAGTCCTGGCGAATGACCTTGTATGCATCTGCACGAGACCATTTGTAGTAGGAGTAACTTCTCAGCTGCATACATGAACAAACAATTGCAAGCGAGAAAGATGAGAGCGGTACAGCCACGTGATAAACCGTCCCTACAATTTGTTCAGTACGGAAATAAGAGAGATACTAACCTGGGTGCCCTCTACATAAGCAGAAAATGAACTTGACCAGAAACCACTGCGCATCTTTTGCTCATTCGCCAGGACTATTCAAATTACTTTACTTTGCCTTGATCAACATTTCCACGATGTTCTGAAAGGTGAATGTTCTATTGTAATTGATATGAGTCCTTCAGAAATAGCTTGTTTTAAATATGCTCCAATCACTTCAGTGGCAGTAGAACGTTCTTTTTCCACGAAGGAAAATGTTCTCTCTGACAAGCAGCTGGCTATGACAGTTGATACCTTGAAAAAACTTCTTGTTGTTGCTTGTAACCAAGAAAAGTAAGTTTAAGTACTTTAATTATGTGATAAAGAAATTATTAAGTATCTAAATTCCCATTTTCATATTATTATTGCCTATTTTCAGTACGTTAAGTGTTTTTGTCTGGCTATTTAAACCAAAATAAATGTCTGCACATTCAACTCTGGCAATTATTTATGTATTCATTTCTGAAAATGCACGTTATCGAGGCCATTTAAATGTTCATTCTTTTCTTACAGTTTCTATTATATATTTACGAGTTATGTTTATTTTAAAACCCTCGAAACATACGTACTATGTAAAATCATATACACAAGACCTATTCAAAATAATAATTTTGTATCCTTTCATGTTTCTTAATGTCAGCTACCAATACGCTGGAATTTTCCAGTTCGGAGCTTGCTCGTTGACGCAGTGCTACTCTTCAGCCATCTTTGTAATGGAGTTATGATTTCTCTTCGTCGTCAGATTTCCTGCTGCTGGGTACGTTGTTTGCAGCATTGAAGAGATAAAATCAGAAGGGGCAAGATTTAGGCTTTCTGAGCATTCCGCTGAAGTTTAGGGACTTCATTTCGTGTGACTTTAAAATGTCGTGAAGAACTTTGTGAGGACAGATACACCGGAACCGTATTTACAACTTCCGAAAACATTTGACACTCGTATACTACGGGATTAACGTTTCAACATGAGGCAAAATAATCCTAGAATCCAACTAAAAAGTCTTCATAATTATTTTTGTACCTCAGGAATACATGTTTTTCTTCTGACAATAAATCTTCATCTTTGGTTACAAAAGGAGCAAACAACTCTGAACAGATAATAGTTTGAGGTTCCTTGTGTTGGCAGTAGGCTTCGAGGGATCAATTTAGCACAAAATTATTCAATATTCTAACTGGTCTGTTTATGCCGCTGTCAGACACGTTAAAGAACTTTTCAGTTCGACTGTCACTAATAAGGTTCATCCTTTAGATGGCGGCTATAAAGTTTCAACGCACAAGTGTAGTCAGCAATCTAGTGTTAACACTTTCTACAAAATGGATAAAACTCAAATTGGAGCTGTGATAACGCACTTCGTTTTGAAGGGTTTAACCGCAACAGAAATACAAAAGAATTTAGATTCCATATTAAAGGATTCTTTTCCTTCGTTTTCGACGGTGAAAATGTGGGCTGCTGAATTTAAGCGTGTCGTACATCCACTCAAGAGGATGAGCGCTCAGGGCGTCCCCAAAACTGCTGTAGCAGACGAGATTGTTACAAAAATGCACAATGCTGTACTGATGGTCGCCAAATGTAGTATGCGAGTTGCCTGCCATTGCAGAGACCTGGATAGGCCGGTGTTCACTCCATTTTACAAGAAGTTTTGGGCATGAGAATGAGTTTGTCAACAGTGAATGAAAAACGCATTCGAGTGAACATTTCGCAAGAATGTTTAAAGCAATTCCAGTGCATTTCTTGACGTTCCAAAACAGTTGATGAAATATGGAGTTCTCTCCACACGTCAGAGACGAAGCAGTCCAAATAGTAGGTGGCAACGAGAGAAAATTCATGGCCACGGTTTTTGGGAAATATCGTGTTGTGATTAGAAGTAGAACCATCAGGGGGGAATATTTGGCCCTATTCACAATGAAAATTAAACGTAAGGTAAACTTAAACGCAAAAGCTAGATGCTAGTATTGTAATGGAACATTCACAATAAATCACGTAAACATAAAAATAAACGTAAAATTTGACATACACTTAGAAGTTTGCAAGGTTCAAGGCTTTGCGTCTACGTCTAACTTAAACTTAAGGAATCTGCCAATCAGAACACAGCTGCTGTGCTTGTAGAGCTCTATGGTAGAATTTATCCATACACGGAGCACGGAAGTTAAATCCAATTCTTGCTTCTTGCTGCTGCAAGTCCCGAGCGACGGCGGAGAGAGCCGAAGGTAGTGACTTCCACAAATATAACTAGATAATAAGACTATCAAGCGAATAGTACCAAATACAGAATGCGATAATAAATTGATGTTCATGATTTTTTTCTGCTGCATCCAAAGGAGATTTTCCATCATTCAGTGACTTACCCGCCCCTATCAAATTATATTTACGAAAAACCACTGGGTCAATCGGTTTCTAGTGAGGTTAGCATTAGTGTATATATGAATTAATTGAAAATTCCAATAAGACCAAGTTTGCCACCGTTACAATATTTTAAGTTTTGACAATAGGAATTTTATCTTTAGGTTTTTTTTATTTAGCTTCTTTTTTCATTTATTAATACGTGCTTTATTTAAAACTTTACCGCCTAACAATCCCCTATCAATTTATATTTAAAAATCACGGAAGACAATGCATGTTTAACAAAAAAAATAATAGATGCAACATTTATACTGTCACAGTAGTTCGGCTCTCTCCGCTGCCGCTCGGGACTTGCAGCAGCAAGAGCTGCACTTGATTTCCGTGCTCCGTGTAAGGGCAAATTATGATAAAAGTGCTGAAGATATATAGACAGAATGGCGTCAATGGATAAAATATTAATGCATTATAAGAAAGCTATCCTTGCTCAAGCAAATTAGTTACTGCACTTTGCATATGCAAAAACGCTACCACCGTCTGCTCAGAAGCAGCCGTTTTCAATCAGCCGTTAGTTGATCGTCGCTTGTTATTATTTTTGATTGGGTAATACGTACGGTTGGGTCTTTCATTGTGAATGTCTATGTATTACTAAGTTAACTGTTACGTCTTATTTTATTATGCTTACGTTTAATCTTCATTGTGAATGGTGCCTTGCTTCACTGCTGAACCAACTGAAGATTGCTATTCAGGATAAAGTCCACTTCTTGGAAGTTCTCTTTCTTCATAATAATGCGCCTTCACACAATCTGGAAGTGTTGCTGCATAACCTTTGTTTCCAAGTGCTTACACAACTACCATATTCGCCGGATTTGACTCCCAGCAACTATTTTTTGTTCCCAAACCTGTACAAACGGCTGAGTGGACGAAGATTCACATCAAGTGGTGATGTTGAAGCCTACACAAATTGAAACTGAGACAAACGCTTATTTTTCACAGTTGGACATATCTTATTTTGCTGAGGGTATTAAAAAGGTGGAAAGTCGTTGGACTATATGTATCGATTTATAAGGTGACTATGCTAAAAAATATAAAAATAAACATTTCTCTTAAATCTTGTGTTTTCTTGGTCCGATCGACCACTTTTATGAAGTCTCAATATTTGTATAAAACACTGGAAGCGGTATGTGTTCAAGCGTTTGTTTATAACAGAAAACAGATTGGCAACAATACCAGTACATTTAGAATAAAAATATAATAATAATAATAATAATAATAATAATAATAATAAGAAGAAGAAGAAGAAGAAGAAGAAGAAGAGGAAGAGGAACAAGAAGAAGAAGAGGAACAAGAGGAAGAGGAACAAGAAGAAGGTAGAGGAGGAGAAGAAGAAGAAGAAGAAGAAGAAGAAGAAAAGGAAGAAGAAGAGGAGGAAGAGGAAAAGGAACAAGAAGAAGAGATAATAAACTGAAGTTAAAAACGACAGTAATAAAGCAGGTTGCTTTTACAATTCGCAGTATTCAAGAGGACGCAAGAACGATTTCGGAAGGTTGTCTTTCAAAGGATTCCGTTTTAATATACACTGGCTCGGCAGAAATCCATCACGAGTGGTGCTACACTAGCGACAGCTGGAGGCCTTAGCTTTGATTAACTTGTTCCATCTCGGCTCCTCTGATGCGTGCACATCGTCTCTCTCTCTCTCTCTCTCTCTCTCTCTCTCTCTCTCTCTCTCTCTCTCTCTCTCTCTCTCTCACATCTCTTCTAAGTTCTTAACCACGCGGTCTTGCAAAAAAATACGCCCTAGGGAAACAACTTTCCATTCACAAAGAGTTGGCCCATTTAAGTTAAGCTCAGTCGGAGATGTTACGCCGTTTCCATGGTAACAAGAGCTTGTATTTCAAGTATCCGTTCATACTTCTTAGGGAACGTACTGTCTGCAAGGAATCTCAACCATTCTCGCCTGACGTAGTAAAAAGTTCATCTGTGAATACGAAATGAAAGTTTATCCGCCGTTCCTGGGTTCCGTTTTTTCAACGCAAGATACATATTTTGGTTTTTATAAAGTGTATATATATATATATATATATATATATATATATATATATATATATATATAATGGATATACCATTATAACTATAATTGTCGTAAAATTACTGCCTGTAATGTTACCGATACTGGAGAGAAACCCTATACGATAATATATTTCAAGAAGAAAGAAAATGGATTTGTCGATTTTATTAAGTAAAAAATGGGGGGGGGTTTCAACAATTCATTGTATTTTAAATGACTCCGTACGTATATTAAAAAAAATTTAAAAAAAAACGTTTGGTTTATCAGGCTAGGAGAGCGCTCTCTTGAGAGCATCCGTAAATAAACAAATTGGTAGGAACCCTGCGCTGTCAGTTAGGGTTCTTAAACCGAACGCTTCTCTGCCTTGCAATTTATTACAAAATCTACACGGCCTAAAAATGTTACAATAGGAAATCTTTCTTTATGTTTGACGATATAACTGAGTTAACTAATATGAATCATAAATAAATACACGTTGCATGATAGAAAGCATGTAGAGCTCTTTTGGTGAAATTTAAGATTTTGGTGCCAATGGGTTGTAGGTATGTAGTATTACATTCCAGCACATTCATACAGAGAAAGTAGTCCATAAAAAACAGCATAGAAAAAACATGTCCAGGGGATAAACAGTCAGAGCTCTCTGAAAAATACCTACAATGAAACCATAGCAAGAAAGGGAGGTGATGAATTTGCATCAATGCTGCTTAACTTTGTTTCCATCACCTGGACCCATCAGTTCGAAGATTGCATAATTTTGTGATTCGTGTTCTGTCCAAAATAAAAATTATAGCATTATTCATGCTGTGGTTCATAAGTAAAACATATTTGAATCAGTCAAAGTGACTTTTACCATCATAGACAACAGTTAATGCTCCTCCTATTCAAGCTTCATTTCAGTTTCTAGGGCAAAATATGATGACCTATAGAGCCTGAAGAGATTCTGTTCCGAAAAAAATTCAGATGTGCACAATGATTGAATGATTATTTACAATAGTGTTTCACTATTGTTTATAGAGCAAATATCTAGTGTACATTCCATAATATAGCTAGTGGGGCTTTGATTATTTATCTACCAGTATGTACACTTCAACATTTTGTTGTTAATTAACATGAATAAATAACACATGGCAGTAGTTTCAAAAGAAATGTCTGTTAGAAAACTACCTTAAGAATTATTGTGGGAAACACAATTTCACTTTTTAAACTTAAAAGTTAAATTCCTGTAAAAATAAGTAAAAAGTGAAATTTGATTGTTTTTTTCTTTGTACCCTTCATATACTTTGCGATGAAATGCAGAACAAAACACACCAGTCGCAACTTTACTAAACCACTATCAGATTCACGTTAACAGTCAGAAGCTAGCGTGACCTTGTTACAATCAATGACGGCAAACACGTGTGTACACGCTAAGTGGAGAGTGCAGCATGAATCCGCTTTCTATACACAATTATGCTTTAGAATATGACAGCAATTTTCGAATAATTATTTTTAGAATTATTTTGCTATTAGATTTTTATTGGTCTCATTTAGAGATACTGTGAATGAAATAGACAATATCTCAATGCACTAAATTGTTTTCCAAGGCTACATGGGTTAAGAAATCACATGCAGATATTTTTTAAAAATAAATTATCAATAATGTGCGAATAATTAAGATCGATTTTCCATTTATGCGTGAAAGATGTCACTTAAAAACCTTCCAAGGAATGCCATTTACAGCACAGAACAGTAGTTGCCCAAACTTTTTAGATCACGGACCATTCATTTTTTCCTAGCACTTATATAACCACCCTATTTGAGGAGAGAAGGTAAACATTAACTTTAGACATGTGAAATTTCATTTATTTAATTATTTATTACAAAAATATTTTCAACTTCACTACATATATTACAAAACAAATATAAGAAACATATTAAGGCAGCATTTTAATACAAACTAAAAGCAAGTATTGTAAATCTATAATACATCCTAATAGATCTGGTAGATAAAACAATTTTTATGTTGCAAAACCAAAAAATGCTAGTTTACATAACAAAACTCCGTTATATCTGTTTGAATTTGGCACAACTGGGGCCGAATATCTGATTCCACATCGAGACGAGATCGTGTTTTGTTTTAGTACCTGCATAAGCAGAGAAAACTGTTTCACATAAACAAGTTGTTGAAACGGGTAAAAGGATGCGTTTAGCTTTATCATACAGAACTTTAAGTTTGTCATTTAACTGACCCAGAATTCAGATAGTGACTTCTTATATGACAAATTATGTTTTATCATAGAATCTGATGTCAAAGCAATTCATATTGTTGTCAAAGTGGCTGACTTTTCTGACACAGCAGAGAATGGGTGTACATCCAAAAGTTCTTCCGGAAATAACTGTTGAAACTATCAAGCAAACTTAGTATGGGAACTTGAAACTCATTTGAGATATCCCCAGGTATGTCAGAATCTAGTTCTTCTATAAATTCTTTTACCACTGGGAAGCTGTCAAGATTTCCATTGTTCACTGATTCTCCCCAAAACGTTTTCTTTTTGAACCCTTGCACTTTATCGCTGGCGGCAAACACTTTTGTTGCTTTTCTCTAAAGTGAGAGGAATTATTAACTTTCTGCAAAATATCACCTAAATATGTAAATTTTATTAGTCAGTTTCGTCACTTAACCGGTCTCCCAAAGTCAGGTAGGTTTTGACTTCAGCCCTCGTTTCAAAGAGTCGAGTTAAATTTTGTCTCGAAAGAGCCATCTTATTTCTGTGTGAAGAAGTAAAGATTATGTAAACTCTACATTTTATCACACAACACTTTAAATAGCCTGATATTCTAAGGTCGTGATGTAATAAAACTAATCAATTTCACACATTCGTCCAAGAATCCTTTTAGGGAAGGTGGCATCTTCTTCACAGCAAAGGCTTGGCGGTAGAGGACGCAGTGGCTACTGCTGCACTCCGTTTTTTGTTTAATTTTTGAGATAAGAACAGACATCGTTCTAGTCATGGCCTTAGCGCCGTCTGTGCAAACATCGACACAATTATTCCACGGAATTACTTCCATTGTTACCTGCAGAAGGTCAAGTATGTACATCAAATATTTCCACTCGAGTTTTGCAGACATACCACTCATTCACAATTTTAGGACTTAGATATTTCTTTATTCTATATCTTCAAGGGGAACTAGCAGATGTTTCGCGGAGCACAGTTTGGAAACGGCTGGCATAGAAGAAACACTATTTCTTGTTGAACAACACGGTAATTGCCTAATTTAACATTTTTGTTTATTTTTTACAATATGTTTGCTTATTAGGCTTAAAATAAATTTTATTTTTTTTAATAAATTCGTATTTATAATCTAAATATTTACTAATGTTATGACCATTCAAAACTGGAAACTGACATTAGAATAATCCTATATAAGTATGTACAACGGATGCGAGAATATTCAACAGATTCACTGTGATTGACATCCAACGGGTCGCTTGTCCATAGCCAGTACTTCAAACAAACAAAAAAGTATCTTTTTAGCATCGTCCGAAGGAAGGAAAGTATCCAATTATATTGTGTGGCGACAAACTTCCTGCAATTCGTTCGTAAACCCCACTAAAACACTTGAGAGAAATAGAGGTGTGATAGGAGACCTTGGCCACTCACATCTGATTAAAAAAATAGCTACATGTGCACTCTGATGCGATGAGAAGTCCTTGCCGATAGGAATTTGCAAAGCAGCAACATCGGCAGCGAAGCACTTAACAACTTTGGTGAGATGGGTGGGGGGGGGGATTTCATCGTGACGTCATCGGGATAGACCCACAGCAGAGAGCGCAGGACCACCCAGATGTGATACTCATCTCACCGACCAGGTTGTACCGTAAGTTGGTCCAGGTACATACACAGGTGATTTCAACGCTGGATATTCTAATACAGCAAATGTGAATGAATACATCAAAGGGGCAGCGAAATAAAGTATCGTTAAATAAACAAAAATACGGGATATTAGTCAACACTAATGGTTTATTCTTTTATTTTATATTTACATCAATAAAGAAGCATTACATTACAGAAACACTACAGTAAGCAGGTTAAGTAATTTTATTTAAGGACATAGCTTTGCTCATTAGCGAAATAAATGAGGTTCCAAAATATATATTTGTTGATTTGTTTTGTTTACGGACGCTCTTTAACATCTCATGTCATCAGGGTTCCATTCTATTCAGGGCGTGAAATGGCCGTCAAATTTTGCTCAGAGGTCTCTTCTTTCAGGCTTGAGGTTCTTTACCGTGCCGTAAATGTACGACACGGGACCCACGGCTTTACTTCCCTTCCGATACTTAGGATTTTTACGCCCCGAAAAAATCCATTAATTAAGGTGGGTAAACAGTATTTCTTTACTGTTTAAATTCATTACTATTATTACTTTATTTTTTTCTCTAAAGTCCTACTTTATGTTTGGTTGAGAAGGCATAAAAAGTTAGGTTAAGGAGCTGGCGAGAGTAGTTTATTATCATAAATTACCGTAAATGGCGCTTCTCTGAAACACTTACATTGTGTTTTCCGCGCTTTACGGCAGCTTAACTATATGATAATCAAGAAGGGAAAGGAGAAAAGAATATCGTAAAGAGATATGAGCGGTTTTTTAAAAAACTATTTTATATAATAAGCAATTATCCAAGAGCATATTTTACTGCACAAAAACCAACTCGATTCGTTAATGTTTTATATTAATTTTCTTGGCAGCATTTTATCGTATATAAACAGTCTAACATAACCTAAAATAATAGCGAATAAATGATCAGACAATTCGTTTTAGTGTCAGTATTAATTATCATACAGTGGGACACTTTTCAATATTTTTAATATTTTCCAGTATTTTAAAAGCACGAATTAAAATTTTAGGATAATTTGGTGAGAATTATTCAGAGGAATTCGGTTCAGCATAAGTTATATTATTACCGTAAACTGTGTAAGTGTGTGATCAAAAAATTATCGCACCCTTTAAATCGCAAGAATATGAAGCGCCAACATAGTCGCCAACCTGCACTAACCCAGTGACCCAATTTACCTTTCGGCATTAATTATTATTATGATTTCGGTACCTGTTTAATTCATTAAAAATAACAATAAAATATTATCGATTTATATTCAATTGCAGAGCCGTTTGACAGAAAATACAGGTATTAAGAGTCAATTTTGTGACATGCGTACTCAGAATTCCATCCAAACCGCCCCTACCGTGTGTCTGTCCTGGCGGTGTAGTGATAACCATAATTGCATCTTAAATCCAAGATCGCGGGTTCAATCCTGGCTAGGACCGATGGATGAGCGTAAAAATCCAAAGGATGGCTTCCTTCGGAAGAGAAGTAAAGCAGAGGGCTCCATGTCGCAGATTTACGGCACGTAAAAGAACCTCAAGCCTGAAAGAGCAGGCCTCTGAGCAAAAGTTATCGGCCGTTTCACGCCTTGAATTGAATGAGACGCTGATGACCTGTTAAAGAGCGTCCGTGAACAAAACTAACCAATAGCCTCTACTGTGTATTCTTTTGGTTTTAGTAGTAACACCGAAAATGAACCAATGATACGTCCAAGAGTGCCAAATTTTAGGGAGCACAAGAATTTAACGGGTTTAAATCTGGCACAAAAGTACAAAACACATATAAGGGAGTTCGTTTGAAGGAAAAAACATGTAAGTTTTACCGGATCCTGTATACGGATACAATCAGGCACAGATCTATAACCTATCTCCAAGGACATTATTATAAACCTTAAGAAACACTGCACGTTTTAGGCAGAAGTTTGCTATCTTGAAGAATGCTTTTAGAGGACTTGAGAACGGTGACTACGGTAAGCAAATTCTCATTCTCTCAGATAGTCAAAGTACCTTAGAAGCACTTTCCTCTTACCAGATAAAATCTAAACTGTTATGGGAATATCCAAATTCATTAACTGCCCTGGCATCTCGCTACAGGCTGCCACGAATGGCCAAGGTCGTTAAGGTGCGGACTCGTGAGCGGGAGGTCTGGGATTCGATTCCCACCAGGACCGTCCTCTCTGTTGAGGTTCTTTCTAAATTTTCCTCAGTCTCATAAATGACAGATGCCGGGTCAGGCCAGGAACGCTTCCTTCCTTTAAAAAATGCCCCTTTCCCAATTTATCATTTCATTTCGTGTGTCCACCGCCTCAGTAGTAAAAATTCCATTAAAAAATCTCACTACAGACCTGAACTGGTAGGTGACGGCGTGGGGTGTTTATGGAAATGAGAAAGCAGATCAGTTGGCGAAAAATAGTTCTAAAACACCCTATGCTGACCCTGATCCTGTGGTTGGAATCAAAAACCGCGGTAACAACACGCATAGGGGAAAACACTAAAACATACACTGAACAAAGAAGGCTAGGAAGTTGGCTCTAGGTCTAAGCATTGCTCTTTGCTTAGTTCGCCTCAAATTGAACAAGCGAGGTATAAGGAAATTAGTTGCATTAATTACTGAATGTGATCACTTCAGAAAACAGCTAAGTAAAGTGGGTGTTTATAAAGATGAACCCATTTGCAGATTGTTCAAACAGGACGAGAAATCTCCTAGCATATCCTGTTTGAGTATCCAATCCTGTAAAGAAAGAGTCTTGTTCTTTCTATAAACAGGGAAGACCTGAGAATGAACACCAATATTGGAACCAAAATACTGCAATTTGTACACAGAACAGATTTTGAGAAACAGTGAAGGCATCTCTCCCTATGGGGTAGTACAGGTCGCCAAAAATTAATACGGTTGTACCTATGAAAAGATTTTTTAAAAATGTTCAAATCTCCATTGATTCTATTTACTAGGCACCAAAATGACAATGAATAGTGTATATTGCTCTTCCTTCAAGATAAGATGAGATAAGGTAACGGAGAGTTCAATGGAATTCCTTCGCTACAACCCATGAACAAAATGTTACAAATTTATAAGCATTTTACTTCCGTTATTGATTAGTGGCTATATCTTCCGGGGTTCTTATAATTATTTAGTAATTCTTCAACCGACTAACACAGTCCAGGGGGATTCAAACTTCAAGTTTGATTAAAGCAAAGTCTGTCACCCATTGACCAACCTCAAATGTGCTTAATTTTGAAGGGAGGTTCTCCTTCAGAGGAATTCAATAGGGACCTCACTTTTAGCCGAGAAATTGGCAGAGAGCGGGCAAACAAAGCCCCCTTCCCCTCCTCCTCCCTTCTCCATCCTGCGGCAGAACTCGTGACGAAGCTTGGGGGCTAAGAGAACATCGTGACTGGTTCTAACAAAACAAAACACTTCTTTTCATGATATCAGCTGTCTCAAACAATTTGAAGCTTAGAGCGGGCGGCATAATGAATACGGTTGCATGTATGTGGTGATTAAACGCTCTGGTTGTGCGCAGGCGCACTAAGAAAAGAATCCGAACTAGAATGTACTATGTAATTGTGATCTGTTCTTCAAGAACCGATTCAAATTTCATTTTCCGATAGCCTGACGTTACGATAAGCTTTAAAAATCGTTTTGAAATAGGCTTGATTTAAGAAATGCTGGAATGAATATTTACCTTCCACTAATTTTCCGCTCTTTTATTAAATATCAATGCATCCTGTTGGTTATGCTTAAAGTCGGAAAGGTTAGGAGTGATTTGGGCTGGTGCGGTGTAATGGTAACATGCGCTTTGGACATACCGAACATGCCACAAAAATGTATGCATACTTTTGCAGCAGATATTTATTTAATATACTTCAAAGTTGGACAGAAAAACAACAGTAATGTGTAGTATGATGTTCTGTAAACAGATGTAACTCACATTACGTTATGCTAACGTTGCTACAACAAAATGGAGCCAAGATTATCATTTGAACAGCGGAAAGCAATTTTGAAGTGATATTGGAAAACCCAGAATGTTGTTACTTCTATCTATTGGGAGCTCTTAAGAATGTTGTATACCGTAGAAAACCAGCTACTCTGGCAACACTTCGGGAAGAAATTGAAACGGCATGTGCTGCAATCGCTGAGGACACTCGCAAACGTTACTCAATCAGTAGTTCAACGTACTCAGAAGTGCATCGACGTCGATGCATTTAAGCAACTGTTGTAACTGTAAAAGTCTAAGATGATTAGTGCTCATCATTTTCTGTTTGTGTTAATTCAGTTTTGTTATGTTAACACAGTGTTTTCTTTGCTTGAAGTGTGTATACATTTTTGGTACCTTCTGTATTTATGCTATGGTGTCTGGTACGAAAGCTACCCTTCTGAGGGGCTCGAACTACGCCGATGTAGCGGTGTTTTATCCCGAAACCAAATTATGTTCCTGCCTCATTGCTCTGGTATACCGGCCGCGTGTGTCCCTCACTTCATCCCTTCCATCCGAGGACTTTTAGAATGTAATAATTTAATTTTAACTTTATGACCAAGCTCTAGTAACTACTTGGAGAAGTTGTGGAACGTATAAGTTGGGATATATGTGATAGATGTACTAAAAAAAAAGTATGTTAGGCCTCAATAGTACTGTGAAAGTACGTAGGTGTGATTCGTTAAAATAGGAGATAAGGACATTTAACATGTTTAAGAAAAGATAAAAATAATTTTTACTCAGCCTTTATTATAAATATTTCCCACCAAAGAAAGTCAAACAAGTAATAGTATAATCTGTTTAGCAAATGATGATTGTTGCTGCAAAACTGCATGATCATTGCTTCCAAGTGCTTCCACATCCACCATATTCACCGGATTTTGCTTTGAGCTATGTTACTAAAGACATAGTTGGATGGACGAAGATTCACATCAATAAGGTTGAAGATGAGAGAGACGCTTATTTTTCACAGTTTGAAAAAAAAATTTACTGAGGGTATTGATAAGTCGGAATATCGTTGGACTAAATGTACTGCTTTACAAGGCTGAAAAAAAAAACTATTTCTCTTAAAGCTTGTGTTTTCTTGATCATACCGACAAATTTTAAAACGCCCCTCATGCTTTCGGCACTGCGCACCTCGACACTACCGAATATGACATACTCGTCTCCCGAAATGTTGCAACTACTTTATTTACAGCCCACGTAATTTCAAAAACTTTGTTTTTAAATCCTTGTTTCATTTTTCATCATGTTGGGCACACAGGCATTTTTACAATCACATTCTGGGGAGTGGTAGGTATTGCACTAGCAAAGATTACTTCGAAATGTAATACAATTTTGCATAATCCTTTACATTTTCATAAATAATCAAGGTATTAAAATACTTAGAGTATTACTAGAAATTTAGTCATATAGCTTAACAACACTAGACTGGATTAATCTTTTCGGTAAGTGTGGTATACTTTTATAGGACATTGATGATACTTTGGGAACATTCACATATGTCTCTAGCCGGAACGGCTATTGGTTCGGCTGACTTAGCACCAGATGGCCCGGAACTAACAGAGTTATTAGCAAGCCGATTAGCTGTTGGCTTCACCGCACTGATGACGGGCGACGTTCCGCAGCGCGCCTCTAGGGAACGCTGTGTCTCTCCCTGGATGTTCCAGCTCAAGACTGATACAAAGTACAGGCAGACTCAGGGCGATGATCACATATCTGTTCAGAGAATAAGAAGGTGATGATAAAGTGACACTGGTTAATTATAAGCAAGTGCGTTAGAACGAAATAGGTTTTCGGAAAGGAGGCGACAAATCTACTAAGAACTCTGGGTAAGCGTTAGAACTGAAAATTGTAGTTTTAGGTGCTTAAAATAAGTTTAAATTTTAACAAATAATGTGTTATTTCAGTAAAACTAGGCATTTTAGCCTCATATTACTACAACTTCTAAGCTATTTGTTTCATCTAAATTATGCACTAAAATACACAAAACATGGAATAAAAGATATATTTAAGAAATGGAGGTAGGCAACTGCAATATATAAATATACTGAAAAAAATTAAATAAAAATTCAGCCCCATACCTAGCTCGTTTTTTATTATTATCTGCACAATACATCACCAGATCAATTCTCCACACTATATCTTAACCTTTTGTCAGTGAGAATCGTTTTAAAAGCAGAAAAACTTCTTATTCGGTCCTGGTGATGTAGTAGTTACCATACTTGCCTCCTAAATCCAAGATCGTGTGTTCAAACCCGGCCAGGATCGATGGATTTTTTCGGGCGTAAAAATCCTAAGTATGGCTTTCTTCGGAAGGGAAGTAAAGCCGTGGGTCCCATGTCGTACATTTGCGGCACGAAAAAGAACCTCAAGCCTGAAAGAAGAGGCCTCTGAGCAAAATTTACGCGTCCTTTCATGCCCTGAATTGAATGGGACGCTGATGACCTGAGATGTTAAAGAGCCTCCATAAACAAACCAAATCAAATTGGAAAAACCTCTTTCTACTGAAGCAGACGTGAAAGGAACAAATTCTAAATTATCTATAATGGAAACATAAATACCTACTGGAACATTTTATCCCAGTCTACTTTCTATTTCTTATTTAGTAAATTGCCACATTTATTTTAACTTTTTTCCCAGTTTCAATCGGGTTTGAAATGTTTTGACGTTATGTAGAAAATATCTTTTGTCAATGGCGGGTCATTCAGACACTTTGCACTACCTTTACACACGCTGCAGTATCGGCTTCAGGTAATTCTTCAATAATTGTGAACACTTTTTTAAAGTATTTAGAATAATACACCATTGACTAAATGCATGTTCCTCATCGTGTTACAACAGGCCTGTGGGGGTAGTGGTATATCTGGGCATTTCTCTCTGAACATTGAAACCCTGAATGGGACCTTGCAAAAACATTTTCTCATATTGAACACGAACAAAGTGACAAGATGAAATTCGTTCCTGATTGTTTCTGGAATCCTGCGAAGGGTTAACATGAATGATGTTAGGATAACAACCACGTATGAGGCAGCATAAATACAAAACAACACAACTTTAGAATCATGTTTATTGCCAGATATAACGACTGTAGGCATTTGTTTACAAAATAAGCAACGGTTTTGCTGTTCACTGCGGAATCGAAGGTTCTTAAGGACATACTGTCCTACTGTCATACTTGCTATATACCTGAGGGCTCATCTACAGAAACCCATATATAAAAATCGCCTATAACCTCCCGAATGGATGCTAAAGTTTCGTTGTACATTCTGTCTAAATATTTTTTTTTTCTTAGAGTGCATTCAGGGAGGATATTTGTTTGTGGAACTTTTGTAAAAATTCTCTTAAAACGGGATTTTCAGTTGCATTTCATGGCATATTGGCAGCAACAAAGTCTGCATAGAAATTGCTACTGAGGTTGGATAAAGCAGGAGGCTCTGTCAGCAGAGCTTGCTTGCTTTGATTTTTATGCTGAGCTTTTGCCTTATGTCCCGACCTTGCACATTCTATCTCGGGTGGCATTCTTTTCTTGAAAAATCTAAATAGTGTAGAAGTTGCGATTACTTGGTTCGAACAACCATAAACCGTAAATACTTTTAACTATTGCAATTAAAAGCTTAAAGTATAGTCATGTATATAAATAGTATATAGGCCTACTCACTAAAACATATTCCAACTAATGTTATACACTCGTTTGTTACAAATCTCACTCAATATTATTTTTCTATCTAAGTAAAGAGTGGAAATTCTGTTAGTTATTGCCGAATCACAATATATTTTGCACTTTTATCTTTTGGCATATTAAACTGCACAGGATAACGCCCTACCACTTAAAACTTCTCAACACAAATAAGGAGAGGGAAACATGCTAACAGACATTCAAACTAACCGTATTGACATTCTATTTAACGAAAATACCACGTTCCCATTGTTGCATTTCCTGGTAGAATTGAACCGCCACGGGTGGTCGAGGTCTTTAAGGCACAGACTCATGAGCGAGAGATCTGGAGTTCGAATCCTGCCAGAGCCGTCCTCCCTGACTGAGGTTTTTTCCAGGTTTTCCTCAGTCCTCAAAAATGGAAAATGCCGGGGGGGTACCCTAAACTTAGGCCTGGAACGTTTGCTTCTTTAAAAAAAATCCTCTACCAATATAGCTTTTCATCTCACGTATCATCAGTGTCCATCGCCTATAGTGCCTCTGTAGCACATACGGGCGTTAAACACCGTTCATTCTGGTAGAATTGATTAAATAAAAAATGCTTGACCTTTAATATTGCTTACATGCACGTGAATAAATATTCACAAATTAGGCTATAAAAATAATTTTAGGGCATTAACTCTATGAATAGTTTTCAATGTTTATGAAACATAAATATTAATATACATTTTTTCCTTAGTTCCCAAGGAACCAAGCAGGCATTTGCTCTAAAAGCCGATGTCTGGATTAATCATTAGGTTCACACTATACAAACCAACGCAAAGCTTGAAAAAAAATGCACATGTTGTTCTGCGCCGGTAGGAATAGCTTTGTTATATATTTCTGACTTATCATAAATCTATATTAATATGGTCGTTATGGAATTGAATATTTGACATTGATCAGAGATCTTAAATTGCAGTTTGGAAATAAAGGAAAAGATTAACAGAAAAATACAAAAATGTATGAGAAAACATGAAGAACGAAATTAAAAAAAAACAGAAAATTGTAAAAGAAAATAAAGGAAAACAGATATAAAGAAGAAAAATTAAGGTACAGTACAAGCGGAGAGGAAAAATGAGGAACAAAAATTAGAAGGAAAAAAAAATAAAAGAAAACAGAAAGCGTGAGAAATTAAAAGACGAGATAACAGAGTAGGTACTACTGAGGGAAAAGAAAGTGAGAAAAAAGAAAACGTAAGCGAAACTAGGCAAAGTAGAACAAAAATCGGAGAAGAAGTGAAGATATAAGGAAAAAGTAAACATGATAACAAAGAAGAAATAAGAAAAGATAAGAAAAGAAAAAACGAAAAACAGAAAATACAATCTAAAAGAGTGGACGGAAAAAATTATACAAGAGAATAAAACAGGCGAGGAATAAAGAAATGAAAAGCGGTAAGAAGAAAAAAGTTATAAGCAAAATGAAGACAAAGAATGACAAAAATTGAGTGGAGATAATACTGAGGAGACAAGAATAAGCAAGAAAAATGAGAAGATAAAAGAGGTAAACAAAGCACAGAGAAGAGATGAGGAAATGAAATAAAAAAACAAAAGAAGAGACAACAAAGAGAAGAGGGAAACAAAAGAAATTGATTTTCGCTATAGAAAGCGAAGTAAGGCTTCAATCATGCAGAACATGTGACTGAGATAGCCCACTGCACAGCACTCCAGTTCCCGAGAGTCAATAAAGACAGAGAGTGGTTTCCTTCCCATCACACGGCGATGAAATAAGAACAGATCTCTAGTACAAGGAACAAGTGTTTGCCAGCCGGCTAAGTAACATACGAGCCGCTTCGTAATGAGCAGTATACACTGCTCTGAAATTTTGCTTCCGTCTGCAGGAATCCTAAGAGTGCGTCATGTTATAGCAAGCATATGGCAATGTTGTTCAGCCATAATCAAGCACACTTTGGTGGACCGAGGTCGCCAAGGCGCGGACTCGTGAACGGGAGGCCTGGGGTTCTGAATGACGTTTTTCCAGGTTTTCCTCAGTGCTCATAAATGGCAAATGTCGGGGAGGTAACTTAAACTTAGGCCTGGAACGTTTTCTTCCTTGAAAAACCCTTTCCCTATATATCATATCATTTCATTTCATGTATCATCAGTGTCCACCGCCTGTGGTGTCTCAGTAGTAAAAACGGGCGTTAAACACTATTGAAAAAAAAAAAAACCTTTGGTGGTTCAAACAGTTTAAGAACGACCGTGCTTCAAGAACAAAGCAGGGCGGTCAATGTGCTCCAACCACTGCAGTGAACGAGACCATAATTAATAACTTAACGTCACTATTCGGGAATTTTTAATTTTAATTTTATTTGTTTTTTTTTTTTGTTTTGTTTTTTCGTCTGCAAAATTTACACCCTGATATCTGGTACCTATAACAGGACATATTATTGCCTGTATCTTTATTTGCCTTTTTTCATTTTTAAATTATATATTAATTTTAAAATGGAAAATGTATACTACATCCAAACTTCAAATAACACATTGTATCACAACTTCAATAAGCCTTAAACAACATACTACTACCACTACTATGGAAAATTTCAATTTTCAACATTTAAACTTAGTGTTGCCTTGCACTCCACCGGAACCTGAAGCCGGAAATAAGGCTGCCTTTACTAAATAACTTGAGGCTACAGAGTTATATTTCTAAAGCAATTAGATTTGATAAGGATAATTATTATGTATAGGTGTAATTAATAATTTAGAATTTTTTTTGAATGATTTATTTATGGACGCTCTTTTAACAGCTCAGGTCATCAGCGTCCCATTCAACTCAGGGCGTGAAACGGCCGAAAAATTTTGCTCAGAGGCCTCTATTTCAGGCTTGAGGTTCTTTTTCGTGCCGTAAATGTACGACACGGGACCCACGGCTTTACTTCCCTTCCGAAGGAATCCATACTTTGGATTTTTACGCCCAGAAAAAATCCATCGGTCCTGGCCGGGGAAATAATTTAGAGACAGGTATAACAGAAATTGAAATAATTTGTAACTTATATGTTTGTCATTTGACAGGTGATTGTATCTTACAAAAGGGTTTTGTATACATTTGTGGTAAAAGATGTGAGAAAGAGACAAAGATGTATACCTGACGCCTCGTCCGCTGACCGCTCCTTAGACACTGCTGAGGAAAGGGTAAACTATCTTTTGTTAGGTCACGAAACTTCTGCCCAAGGAATCATTAGAAAATTCACAGTAAGAAAATATATGGCTGTAACGGGACAGTATTTGAACCAAGTCAGACACAGCAATAATTTAAGAGAAAATGGAAATGTCAGAACGGAGAGGAAAATGTTTTATTACAGGAAAGTGCCGAAATTTATGACAGGTTGTTCTTGGAACATTCAGGCTCGTGGGAAGACATTGTAGATCAGGAGGGAGAGAACAATTTTAACCAATGGGCATCGGATAAAAGTCAACGAATAAGGAGAACTTAGATACAAATAAATATTTTAAAGATAGCCAATGAAGAATATATAACTTGGAAATAGGATAATATACGAGGGAATTTAATTTAGCGAGAGGCGTGGCGATGTGGTAGAAAACTGGAGTACAGAATCAGAAGTGGAAGATACGGGGCAGTCGCTGAAGAGACACACTCAATAGATATACGGAAGTAGGCAGTCTGAGTAGTGAAGTCAGCGACGAGCAAGTTGTCGAGTTGTAAAATAAAGTAAATGTTCAACCAGTGCCGGATTTTATTAATACAGTGAACAATGTCCTTCCCCCCTAATGACTAAGTCATTAAAAACAGTCCACATTTACCCTGAGATCCCATTCAATCCGCCTGCATTGAAACCACACTCAAAAAGAACGTTCCAAACCCAATGTTGGACCGCAGAGGTCTAGCTGCCGGTCTCAAGCATTAACTGGGAAATTGTGGTAAAATTACATTAATAGGTTACAATGCCTTTTTTCTTTATCTTTGATGTTCTTAGTAACTTTCATCATCAATAGCGTCATTATCAGTTGCACTTAGATGTTATGTGTTGTGATGTTTTTCTTTTAGCCTCTTCTTCAAATATTTATATGCAGTCCCTAACTTCTTCTTGGTCGTATTCTTTTTCTTTCGGCTGCTCCCTACCTACTTGTGGTCTGCCAGACTTATTTTCTTCTACTGCTTATTGCGTTTCTTCATCTCTTTGTCATCTTCTTAATTGAATACAATGTGTTTCGTCTGCAGTTATTATTCTTCCTCTGTTGTAGTTTCTTGTGTTTCTATAACCTCTCCGTAAGGGGGGGGGGGGGGCGCGGCTCCGGTCGTTGCTCTTCAGATGCTCCAGGCGCGGGCTCTGCGGACCCTGAGCGCCCGCGGTACCTCTGACGTACTAGAGGAAGCCGGGCCGGACTTGAGACGAGCCCCTCCCGAAAGGGAGTTGTCCGGATTGGGTTGGACTCGGCGTGGCAGTGGTACCCGAAACTCACGTGCAATTGAGTACTCGCAAGAGCGGTGTGTCCCAGGGGAGTGCCTAAGGCGTGTACCCTGGGGGCCGGTGCGCCGGAAACACCGTCATTGTGAGGCGGTGGTGGCTACCTTAATGCTGGGGTCACTCACTCCTATAAAGGAGTAGGTCTAAGCTAGTACGACCTACCAGTCAGTGAAATTCTGGGTGCGCTCGGCTTTTGAAGCTGCAGTTCACTCGGTGCGCTTGGGCGACGTAATCGCCTGCAGCCGAATGGCGGGTCGGTTTAGGAAACAAGGTACCGTCCTAATGGAAAAAACCACTGGGCACACAGACCTCTGTGATGTAGTGCGTGCGCTACGCCCTTTGGACCCAGGGCCTGGTAGTACCCGAATCCACAATCCACATGTTTCTATAACCTCCCTCCTTTTCTCAGAAATTTTGTGGTATTTTTTTTTGTAAAGTTTGGAACTCTCCTAGATTTCTTATTATATTTTATGTATTTTTTTTTCTGTCGACATTCTTCTTTCTTTACTTACCAGCTGTGTGCAACTAGAACATTCATATGCTCAGGAATATCGACAAATAACCGCGGAGAGAATGACAGACATGTTAGCATTCTGCACGATCGCTTATACCTGAGACGCCCAGACGTGTGTCGGGGAGTTTCAGCGTCTGGTAGCGGAACATTGCGAGGTATTTCTGAACTCCATCATTCCAGGTGATAAGACCTGGCTTTATCATTATGTTCCCGAAAGCAAACAGACGAGCCCAGTCTGGAAAACACCTGGGCCCTGTTTCACAAAAGTATGCTTTATACATATAAGTGTATTGGTGCAGGTCCTTGTAAAGTAACTTTCTGTTCCACGAAAGAAATGCTACATGGTAAAGTGTTAGTAAAAGTTACAAGTGACGTCTGTAAGAGCAAGATGCAGGAACAGGTGTTTGCCATACGTCACCATACCTTGAATTAGGTTATGTCCACTCTTTAGGGATTTTAATGCACGGAGCGGATTATAGTCATTCCTGCAAAACGGGCCTTGTATTTTTCTCAGACATAACGATAATTTAAGTACTTTCTTGTGTATTTATCGATATTTAAGCGTAATAATTCACTTTGAGATAACGGTCCCATAGGGCTACGTTTAGGAGTATCAATTTCAGTCGTCGAGAGATAGCAAAAGATTCGAGCTTCCCGATTGGTCTAGGGCATTTATTTTATTAGTCCATTTGACAATTTATATTTATTTATTTGTTTATATTGCTTGACAATCCAATTCTCATAAACAAAAACTGGGGACATTGAGCCAAAAGAGGCTATTTTAAAACTAAATGAAAAATGAAAAGAAATTATTTTTGTGGCATGCAGCAAGAACCCTAAAAACACTTTAACTAAGATGCTGGTCTGAAATATGCATTTGGAACAGGAAACATCATAAACCGTGCTTTATTTGCACTTAACCTAACTTTATCATTATACACAAATATGTATTTATTTTTTCTTTATACATATTCCTACTAATCATTATCATCACTTTCGCTAATACTTAGCATATTTGGGTCAACTGGCTCCCAAATTCATTAAAAATATAATATAATTTGTGCTAGTATTTCAAGTTGCCAATATTCCTACCCCTGTAGAGAAATTTATACAACATACCAGTGCCCTACTAATACTTCCATGAAACAGAACAATGAAAATTCACTTGTAAGAATGGAGTTGTAAACTATTAGAGTAGCAGAAAACTTTGTGGAACAGGATTTTACAATAACTACAAGCTACAAGTCCATACACTTGTAATGTATTAGAACATGCTTTTGTGGAACTGGGCCCTGGGTTTCCGACACCAAAGCAGACCAAAGTTGTTCGAGAAGTAGGAATCTTAATGGTGATTTTGTTTTTCGACTATCGTGTAATGGTTTATAACATAATGCCCTCCCCGCAAAGAGCGTCCTGAACAAAGAGCTCAGATCTGTATCCTCTCATTGGCGTCAATGCACGTTGGCCAGAAAAAACACATAGAATGTGTGCTCCACCCTCCATACAGCCCAAACTTAGCTCCGTGAGATTTTTTCCCTACTCCTTTGTCTGATAATTTTTGTGCCAACATTTTGGTTCATCTACAGAAGACAATGTCAAAAATCGGTTCCCCTCAGGTCTTACAGGACTGACAGACATGTTGGGCCAAGTGCGTACAACTCAAAGAAGACTATTACAAAAAATACCATAATAATTATCAGTAGTGATTAGCCCTTGTACAGTTTACAGTCTAGTCGGCCTTTTAAATATAGTTTCAGTAAAACCACCTGGTATGACTGCAACATTAGATTTATTTCGCATAAAATTTACTACAACGTCAGTAATAAAAACTGTTCTAAAGTTGGTAGACCTTGCCTTTAACATGCTGCCATTGAATGAATAATGATAATCAGTTCCCTAACAGAGCGGCCGACAAGAATGAAAGTTGCGTTCTTTTTAAGCGCTACTTCTGCACATATTTCTCTTCCTTTCCTCGCCGCCCTTTGGAGTCAGTTACTTGTCCAGGCTGGCGGCAAATCCCTTTGAGAATTTATGGTTCTCCTTGTGTAAATTAAATTATCGCAGGCAGCCTTTTTGTGCACGCCAGATTTGGTGCTAACTCGTGACGAGGATCAACCCGGCATTAGCATAAGAATGCTCTCTCTCTCTATAGAGTCAGACAATGCCTTGCTCCTCTGCCAAAACTCTCGCGACAACTCGCAAACACTTACCAAAATTACTCCGTGCTTTCGTTAGGAAATGCACAAGTTCTAAAGCAGCAGAGGACTTTTTTTTTTTTTTTTTTTTTTTTGACTGAGGTTTCAAGCTCGGTTGCATCAGCAACCTCCAAGGGTTTCACTTTCATTTTTATAATGTAATTAATATATGGTGTAGACGAAATTGTATTCAATAGGAATACAAAGAATTTTATACTTCTTAGTGCAAGGGGGCGAACACGTTCTTTTTAAAATAACATTCAATCGTTAAAATAGTTCCTTCGATCCACCCCCAATATAATTGAATTGTCATATATATTTATACAGCTCTATTATTATACCTTGGCATTGTAATTAATAATACAAATATTATTTATGTTTGTATCATAAACTTTAATTACAGTTTGTATAGCTGGGTTTGTCAACAATATCATAAAATCTTTGAAAAGATTTCATGATAGCCGCGCATAACCTTATTTTCGAGTTTAAAGGAACAGGTTTTATTTTCAGGAAACTGGTCTTGCTGTAGGAGTTAAAACCGTCCAGGGTGGAGGGAGGAAGCGAATCCCTACAGGCTAGTGATTCGCCAGCTCTTTAAATTCACTACTGATAATCAACGCCTTAAATACGTTTCAAATACAGCGAATGAAATATGAGGTAGGTAAACTTGAAACAGCCAATGAAAAAGGGGTATTTGAAATTTTAAAGAAAGGCGTTAGGCTTGCGCGTCGTTTTCGGCGTCACCTAGTCAACGAGTTCCAAATTGACATATAAGAAGATGGACACCCCGCTGGTCTAGTCAGTCCACGCAGTTTGCCCAGTGCTAGACAAACCTCGATTATGATCAGAGCCCGGAAGTTAGGCAAAACACATCTCTATCTAGCTGGATATATTCAAGAGTCAGGTAGAAATGAACATGTTTCCGTACATTTGGGGTTATTAGAGCTAGTTTTAGCGAATTCCGAAAAAATGAAGCTATTGCGGTCGACATCATGAAAAATCTGCTTGTTTTTAGGTATTTTGATTTGATTTTATTATTATTATTATTATTATTATTATTATTATTATTATTATTATTATTTAGGGGGTACACACAATTTAAAAAATCACTCTATTGGCATTAATATTTATTTCGCAACGATATTCCGTATGTACCATTTAAATAAAAATAAGGGAAAAAATCCTAAAAATCAGTGAAAACGGACTATTAGCATGTGGAAAGGCGGTTGACTGCACCCAATAATTTAAAAATCGTTATGGTGACAATATTATGTTTTTTTCGCAACGAAATTCGGTATATGTCGTTTAAATAAAATAATAAAAATCAGGAAATTACCTGAAACCCAAACTTTAAAAATGCTGTAGCAGAACCAATGTTGTTTTTTTCAGCACAATACTTCGCGTTTACCATTTTAATCAAATAAGAAAAATAGTTTTTGAAAATTGTCAGGTAATTAGGAGTGGGGTATACCTGAAAAATTTTCGGGTATTAAGCTCAAATTTAAAAACTGATCTATCGGTACCAATAATTGTTTCTTCACAACAAAATTTGTAATATATAAATAAATAAGATAAATATTTCAGAAAATTAGGAAAATTAGATGTTAGGAGTAAAGGTATAATTGAAAACCGAAATTTAAAAAACGCTCTTGTGTTCAGTTTTCACTATATTGTATTAAAATATAAGGAAAAATTAATTCAACATATAAACTGTATTTATAACATGCAAATGTTTTAAATTTAACAAAATCATCGTCGTGAAGATAGCAAATGTGAAATATTAACCTACTATGTGTGAGAATTATATTTGTATGTAAGAGCGCTCTGTAATAACATTCAGAAAACGTTTACGTTACATGTTTTTAATACAATAACATTTAAATTAAATTGCAAAGCCACTGAAAATCCATGAACCTTTCGATTGTTTACTGTTGATTGTACATATTTTCTTAGTACATTGCAATTGTTTTTAAATACTAGCATGTTTTTGTTTTATTGAAACATATGAACATCATCTTCTTAAATACGCAATGAAACTCAAAACTTTTCTGTTATTTTGTGTATTTAAGTGAATGTGAAGATGTCAGTGGGAAAGTTCATAAAATGGTTACATTTAAAAATGTTTAAAAAATACCCACATAGTATAGCTTTGTTTATCAGTGGTCGTATATTTAATTTAATTAATTATTATAGTTAATTCTTGTGGTTTAATCTACATACTACTGCTGCTGCTGCTGCTGCTGATGATGATGATAATAATAATAATAATAATAATAATAATAATAATGATAATAATAATAAAAATAATAATAATAATGCTAAAATTTGATTTCTCTTCTATGATACAGGTTGCATGAATGCAATTTTGTTCCCTTAATACGACACAGTAATGCCATAACTTATTTAATTTCACTAATTAATGAGGCCTAATTTGGAATTTGTATTCTTTTTATTCAAAGTTATTCAATTCGGTGATGAATTGCTTAATTTATGCAGCTCCTGCGTCACTGACATTTTTTTTGTCTATTTTCGGCTTATGTTTCTCCTTTTAAGGCTTAATTTTTTTTTTCTTCCTGTTTTCAGTCGTTGTGTATTTTTTCTGCTATTATTTACGCATTTTGAAAAGCAGGCGAACGAATTTTATTGTATCGAAGGGAAATATGTGTGCGCGCGCGTGCGCGCGTGTACTATCTATTGAAAATTTTTTTTTTAATTCCTTCTTTTCAAGTAGTCAAGGAAATAGAGAGGATTCGGGAAGTACTGTAGTTTTGAATAGTCCTGGCGAATTGCCTTATATCCATCTTTACGAGGCAATTCTATGAAATGTATGATGGGGGTAACTTCTCAGCTGCATAAATGTAACAAACAATTGCAAGCGAGAAAGATGAAAGCGGTACAGCTGTGCTATAAACCGCCCCTACAATGTGCTCAGTACGGAAATAAGAGAGATACTAACCAGATTCCTCTATAAACGCATTAACAGAAAATGAACTCGACAAGAAACCATTGCGCATCTTTTGCTCATTCGCCAGGACTATTCAAAACTACTTTACTTTGTCTTGATCAACATTTCCACGATGTCCTGAAAGTAGAATTTCTGTTGTAACTGATATGAGTTCTTTCGAAATAGCTTGTTTTAAATATGCTCCAATCACTTCAGTGGAAGTAGAACGTTCTTTTTCCATAACGAAAAATTTTCTCTCTGACAAGTGGCTGATTAAAACAGTCGATACCTTGAAAAATCATCTTGTTGTTCTTGTTAACCAAGGAAAGTAAGCTTAAGTACTTTAATTGTGCGATAAAGAAATTATTAAATGTTTTAAATACCTGTTTGCATTAAAATGAGTGATATTACTCGCTGCTTTCACTTTTAATAAATGCACATTTTAGTTATATTACTACTTTTCAGTGTTTTAAGTGCCTTTTTGCCTGCCTATTTTCACCAAAATAAATGCCCGAACTTCCGAGCTCGGATTGTAGCGAAAGAAGCATATTAGTTACTTAAATTGTTCCTACCCCGTTTCAACTAAATAAACCTAACCTAACCTTCCCTAATTTCTGGAAGAGAGAAATAGGATTCTGAAGGCATTTTTCGCCTAAATATTATCCCTGGATAAAAGCAAGATATTGAGCATAAAAAACAGAATAAAATGCTAATTTTCTTTTTGGTTTTTATGTATCCTTTGTTTTTTGGCGAGTAATTTAATGTATCCCGCCGTTGCTTTCCGTAGAGGAGCTCAAAGAGGTCTTTCTTGTAACAAATTCTCAATCAAATTTATAGCCAAATAAGGAACATTCCCTTAAATCGACAGATTGAAAGACAAACGGAAGTTAGAAGGCCTCTAGAAATCTAATAGCAAGTAAACACCACTAACGCTGAGTGCTTCATCACGCGGTGGGGAACGTATGTGCTTGTGCGTGTTGTTTCCATAGTAACGGCCCCCCCTTCAAGCCGTGAGAAGTGCAACCATTTACCATCGTTCTCTGACTTCAGTTTTTATGCTTGTACAGTTTCAGCCTTACATAAACATTAAAACACTATTTTCACTGCAATAGCTCTGGATATTTCAAATAACAACACGCTTTGAAACCGATTCTCAAAATTACTTCGATAGGCAAACACGCCAAGACCCTGGCCTTCTCCTGACAAGCCGATTCCCCGGTGAGACACCTCATAAAGTATGGCTACTCCACCATACTGGCCTCCTACACCCAAGAACGCGGGTTCGAACCCGGCCAGGACCGATGGATTTTTTCGGGCGTAAAAATCCTAAGTATGACTTCCTTCGGAAGGGAAATAAAGCCGTGGGTCCCGTGTCGTACATTTACGGCACGGAAAAGAACCTCAAGCCTGAAAGAGAGGCCTCTGAGCAAAATTTGTCGGCCGTTTCACGCCCTGAGTTGAATGGGACGCTGATGACCTGAGATGTTAAAGAGCGTCCATAAATAAATCAATCAATCAAACAATCATGACTACTCCAGTGTCTAAATAGAAAAGCGACGAATGTGGTTCGGTTTTGTGGTTAGAGGGAATGAAGCCCTCTAAAATCTACGGCAGAACCATTGTTTGAATCAGAAGGGTAGGTTATAAATGATCAGATGGTCGGAACACAAATCTTCACCGATGGGAGTTTAGCATGTAGAAAAAGTTCTATGGAATTCAACATGAATCACGGCGATGTGATGACCTTGAGTATAGGAAAGTGTAAAAAGATGGGTCCCAAGGCATCCGTGCAGTGATCACAAGAATGTGTGTCAGAGATTTGTCGGATCCCTTTAACCGTCATGTCAAGGCTGGCTGGACTCGGAAGACGATGCAGAAAAAATGGCGGCAATCGTTGTCCAAATACTGCCAACAGCAACCACTTTATCTTGTATTATGTTTGCAAGGTGACAATATTTATCGTTAGAGAATATTTCGATGGTTTTTAACAATCTAAAATTGTTTGCACACAATATTCCTCATAAGTAAACTAAACACTAAATAATATTTCGGCTTATATAAAAGCATGGTTAATCGACTAATGTCCATTACCGTTCATTGCAATGAAATAATAATATAACCTCTACAAAATGCTTAAGTAAGAATAGATTAAGAATTTTTCGTTAGCGTAACACGCATAACAATTTTTGAGCAAGTTTATCGCAATGCAAAATTAATAGATAATTTAAACATATATGCACCTATACAGGTTTTAACCAAAAGGTATGTCAAAATTTTGCGGAATCATACCTTGCATATAGAGGTTGCAAATATGTTACATGAACATTGGTCCGAAAATGCTTGTGATATGCAAGCTTGAATACTAACATAGCTGTCCTGTGACAATAACCCCACAACAGAACAACTGCTTAATACGTACAGCAGGTAAATATTCACTTTTACCTCTAGTTAAATGAGGTGGGGGTGTTGTTAACTACTGTTGGTTCTTAGGTTCACCGTAGTAGCGATCTTTCTGTACCATGCTGACCACTTGTTATGCTACTCACGTCATTTTTTGACGCAGCACCGAGCACGTAGTGTCAGTTCTGTGTGTTTAAGGACCTCCTTCCAGGTACAGTAAAATAAGGTATTCAAATGGGGAGAGTTGGCAGATCCGTGCAAACGGGTACATTTTGAACATTATATATGATTTTCTGTTTCCCACAGTTCCGTTTTTTCATATCGGACCCATTTATGAGAAATGTTTCCCCTAAGTTTTAACATATCTTTTTGTTACACTCTTTATACAGATTGACCGTTAATAAACATGTTGGCTACACATTTTCTACCAATGTTTATTGAAGGCATGTCACATCTGTATTCATAATCCATATTACTCACATGGTTTCCAATGAGGTGAAAACGTAATGTCCTCCCTTCAGAATCAAAGATCACATCTTCAACAGCTTCTTACGGTCTTTTCAGTTTTTCCAAACTTTTCTAAAATTTACTTGTATTCTAGCTTCGCATATAATTATTTGTTGAGTCTCAAGAGGAACTGATACACTGATGTTTCTTCCAGTGCAGATTATAGTTTGACTAAATTTTACTTGATTGAATGTAACTGCCAGATATTTCACAGCAAACATTCAGTCGGTGGTCTAGTGGTAACCATACTTGCCTCGTAGACCCAAGATCGCGGAGTCGATGGATTTTTTTTCGGACCTAAAAGTCCTAAGCATGGTTTCCTTTGGAAGGAAAATAAAGAAACGCAAAAGAACGGCGGTGAGACACAGAGGTGTCGCCAAGACATCTACGGCTAGTCGAGGCATAAGACACTACAAACTCTATCGCTTACATGACGAAAAGAGACCACACTGCTCAGTAAGTTCTGCAGTAAAATTTATGTAGTCTAACGGTTGAGAGATTTGTGTGTGCAAAGTAGATCCACCCCTATGCTGGTGTACTCTGGGCTACGCTCTGCGACTAAGTGGTCCCAGCCTCTAGTAAAACGATCAGCTGAGGTTGCCCAATTTACAGCAGTGCTAAAAACAACCACCGATAAAAGGGTCCCGTATCGTAGATTTACGGCACGTAAAAACCCTCAAGCCTGAAAGAAGAAGCCTCTGAGCAAAATTTATTGGCCGTTTCACGTTCTGAATTGAACCTCAGGCTAGTGACCTGAGAAGCTAAATAAACCAAATAATAATAATAATAATAATAATAATAATAATAATAATAAATATTTCTAATTTAACATATTTAAGTTGCAGGAAACTTAACCTGAGTTTTCACTGCTAAGCCTCGCTGTCACATATGATGGCAGATTCCACCGGGCACAACTGGCGATGTTGCCAATCTGAGTCCTTATACGAGGGCTGATTGATAATTCTGATAAATTTCAACGAAACGGCAGAAAATTTTGTTTAGTGACATGACTGTTGGTAAGAGTGATTCTTGTAGCGGTTTTGTTCAAATTTTCAAGCAGATGCACCGCGCAGTTCTTTGTTGGCAACTATTTTAAGCGATCGGTGTAACAAGTTTAGTAAACACGGATTTAAAAATACTGGACTACGGTCTAGATGAAAACTAAGCTGAAGAAAGTTCATGGGGACTCTACACTGAAGACCATTTATTACTGGATAAATGAATTTAAACGTGGCCGTACGAGCACAGCAGATGCTGTAAGTTACAGAAGCCTGAGTGAGGTTTCTTCGAATAAATAATGGATAATATTTGTAGTATCCTGCTTGAAGATCTGCATATGAAGAATCTGTGTACGCGTTTGTCGACTCCAGACCAAAAATACTCGAGAAAGCACATTTTAAAATCATTTTTGGAAAATTGCAGCATAATCCGAATGACTTCTGGCGTCGTTTTGGGACTGTAGACGAAACTTGGATTGACCACTACACCCCAGAGACAAAACAGCAGTCAAAATACAATGGGTGAAAGTACACCGAAATAAGCTAAAATAGTGTTGTCGCCGGCGTAAGTAATAGCAACTTTTATTTTGGGGGGGGGGGACTCACAGTACATCATCATGATTATGTATTTGGAAAACGATAAAATAACGACTGACTGTTATTATGCAACCTTACTGGGTCGTTTGCATAGTGAGTGGAAACCGAAGCGGCCAAGATTGGCATGTAAAAACGCCAAATACTATGTGCCTGTGCACACGTCAGCCGTTACGATGGCAACAGTGCAAGCGTTTTCCTTCGAAATAGTTCCACACCCACTCTATTACCCATATTTGGCCCCATGTGCCCTTTTTCTCTTTCCTAACCTCAAAAATTGGCTTGGAGGAGGAAATTTTTGTCGAATAAAGAGGTTATCTTAGTTGTGAACGATAAGTATTATGCACAATTTAAATATTCTTTTTTTTTTTTCAGAAGAAATACAAAAATTGGAATTTCGAAGGATCGAAAGTACTGAGCATAAAAGAATGTATATTCAGAAATAAAATTTAGTTTTTTTTTATTTTTTTTTTTTACCAGAATTATGAATTAATGCCCTTACTCTGCAGACCATGTTAAAATTTTAACTCTAAAAGGCTACTCCAGAACCTGAATTTATAGCGTGGCGGGACAGAGTACAACAGCACAGATGAAAGAGCATATTTAACGATAGACTCAAAAAGGATTTTATTTCAAATATTCTGGGAACATATTCTTCTCTAGGAAAAAACATAAATGCATACTTAGTTATTACTGGCATTTATGACAAAGATGAAATCGCTAGACCGGAATTATATATAATCTTAATTACTTATGAAGTACAAAATATAATAAAAAATAGACATCAATTTAAACTGTCGTACTTATGTACACTTGTGGTTCAGTATACACGTGAGATGTGCCATACAGGAAATTCAGGCATTTATTTTGGTTAAAATAGGCAGGCAAAAACACACAGAAAACACTGAAAATAGTCAGAAATATAATAGCGAAAACACAGAGTAATATTATTCATTAATGAAAATATATATTTAAATACTTAATAATTTCTTTTATCACATAATTAAAGTATCGAACCTATTGTTCAGAGAGAACATTTTTCATCATGCAAAAGGAACGTTCTACTCCTACTAAAGTGATTTGAACATATTTAAAAGGACCTATTTCGGAAGGACTCATACCAGTTACAACAGAACATTCACTTTCGGGATATCATGGAAATATTGATCAAGACCAAGTAAAGTAGTTTTGAATAGTCCTGGCTAATGAACAAAAGATGCGCAGTGCTTTCTGGTCAAGATCATTTTCTGTTTATGTGTTTATATGAGAATCAGATTAGCATTTCTCTTACTTCTGTACTGAACACATTGTAGGGACGGTTTATTGTACAGCTGTATCGCTCTCATCTTTCTAGCTTGCAATTGTTTGTTACATTTATGCATTTGAAGTTAACCCCACCACTAATCTCCCAGAATTGTCTCGTGCAGAACGATACATGGGCATTCTCCAGGACTATTCAAAACTACGGTACTTCCCTATGTTCTGGTATTCATATGCCCAAGGGAACCACGCGTTCCTTTCACTGGTGAAAGTTCTGCTATTTAACCAGTTTAAATGAATGGGTTAGGAGAAACTGTTTGAGTGCTTGGAAAGAAACAAATGTATAACAAGATTTCTAATAGATATTTTTGTGAGGTGAACATGCCATTGAATTTTTACAACTATTTTCATTTTGATATATTTAAATTCTTTATATGCTTTTTAAAATGCGTAAATAATCCAAGAAAAAATACAGGAAAAAAGGTTTAAACCATTAAATACGCAAAAGAAACCTAGATGGTAATAAAACGTCAAATAAAAAATGACCCTATCGACCCCAAATGTACGCAAACATGTTCATTTCTCTCTAACTCTCAAATATATCCACCCAGAATTGCCTAACCTCCGGGCTCTGGTCATAATAAACTACATTAATTTCAGAGCAGTTCTTGTCATATCATTTTTTCTCCACCCTAATTGACACTCTGTCAATGTCAATGTCAATGTCAATCGACTCCATAATTATCAAGATTGCCCTTTTCTGTTGCAGAAAACAATTGAAACAAAACTCTATACCAGTGACAAAGAAGCTAAAAAGTTCCAGAAAACAGTAGAGAAGTACTTTTCGTGTTTAACAAAATCAACACAGAGCTACACACTTCGGTTCGCCAAAAGTTTGATGGAGAAATCTCAGAAGAGCATCTGGTACCTCCCTCAATCTGACAGGGGGTTGTTTCGGCAACGGCACGAACGAGGGGCTGGCAAATGACTACATGAGGGGAGGGGGGAGGGCGAACTTGAACCTTTGACGTGCAACGTGTTAAGGGAGAATAGCGTTAGCACCCCCAACAATGTTCATGAAGAGGGTCTGGGGGAAAAATCTTTTGACAGGCTTTTTTCATTTTGGTGAAAAAGCTTACACTAACAGACTTGCCGTGTAAGTGAAATAGAACATTTAGATATCACTTACAGTAACAAATCAGCTCTAGTTACACCGCCGATTAGAAATTGCTCGTGAAGCTCAAGAACCAATGATCAGTTTGTTGTTACCTGATCTGTCCTTATGGCTTTCAGTGGCGGCTCCGACATAAAAGGTTGATGGAGCCCTACTTCCACACAAGGAGTTTCATTTGAAAGTAATTGAGTATATACTAATATACTACCTAGACCTTCATCTATTATAAACAATCTGTTCATTTCCTCAAAAACTATACCGTATAGCAGCTGTTAAACTGCCCGCATAGTCCCTTCCTCGATACAGCTGTACCATACAGAGGCGCCAAAAATGTATACACACTACAAGCAAACAAAAAACCGTGTTAACACAACAAAACTGAATTCACACAAACAGAAAACGATGAGCACTAATCATCTTAGACTTTTACAGTTACAACAGTTGCTCAAAATGTCCACCATCGGCGTCGATACACTTCTGAGTACGTTGAACTACTGATTGAGCAACGTTTGCGAAAGTGTCCTCAGCGATTGCAGCACATGCCGTTTCAATTTCTTCCCGAAGTGCTGTCAGTGTAACTGGTTTTCTACGGTATAGAGTGCCATGAGTCTCAAATTTATCTCGAATGCGTGCAATTGTTACTCGGTTCTGTTCTGTACACACGTCTCCACTGCCTTTGAACTTAATAACGTTCTCGGTTTTCCAATACCATTTCAAAATTGCTTTCCGCTGTTCAAAAGATAATCTTGACTTCGTTTAGTTGTAGCAACGCTAGCATAAAGCAATGTGAGTCACGTCTGTTTACAGAACATCATACGATAATCTTGACCTCATTTGTTCATTGTTGATTTACCTGTCACGTAGCAACGCTACAATAATGTATGTGAGTCACATCTGTTTACAGAACATCATACTACACATTACTGTTGTTTTTCGATCTAACTTTGATATATATTAAATAGATATCTACTGTGAAAGTGTGTATATACTTTTGGCATGAAATATGCATAATTTTACGAATTTCCTTGAGACAGTGAATTGAGAAAAGACGTTGAAAGTTATTTCCCACCCAGGTGAATATTGTAGCTTCATACTTGTTTTTAAATTTTTAGTTCTAATTAGGGCAAGAGATACTGAATTTGGAATTATAATCTAATAAATATATTTTAATTTAGGAGAATCCGGTGAACTTTGGAATTATTGATGGTATTACTGAAATGGTCAATTTTTAGCAAATTCCGATGGAATATATTAGCACAATCCAAATAAATGCAACTGTTGTGGTTATATCCACGAAAAAAAAAATTAAAACATTTCTTTAAATCTCCATCGATCCTACCTATTGAAAAAGACAATAAAAGAAGTTTATAAATATATTTTTAAATATCTCTTAGTGTTCTAGTGGCCGCAATTTTTATTTTATCTCAACTAAACTCTACATATAATCATCAATTAAAAAACGATTCATCTAGTTCGTTAACCAGTAAAATTGAATCATTGGAGGTGAGGTTTAACTTAAAGCAAAATTAAAAATCGCTCTTGCGGCGGCAACTTTTGTTTTTTCTCAACGAATCTCGATATATATTGCGATTAAAATACATTAATAAAAATAGTTTTCGAAAGTCAGGAAAATAAGACTATATTAAGAGTGCGGATTTACCTGAAACACAAATAGTAATAAGCGTTCTAGAGGCACCAACTTTTTTGTAACGCTACTCTGTGTGTACCATTTAAATAAAATAAGAAAAACAGTTTCTGAAAATCAAGGAAATCGAGCAATTAAGAGTGGGGGTTTACCTGAAACCCAAAATTCAAAAATCGATCTAGTGGCACCAATAATTGTTCTTTTTTTAACAACAAAATTCGGTATACACGTCAGAGATTGTTAAGTAAATTTGAAAATACAGGACCGAGAGAAAACATCAAATCACCTGGACGTTCTTGTCCACGGTAGAGAACGTTAACCTCGTCAGACAGAGCGTTGCTACGAGACCATTGAAGTCGATTCGCCGTTGTTCTCAACAAATAATCACTTCGGTTAGAGCGGAATTGAACAAAAGATTTGCATGTGCATCTTTTTAAGATCGAAATGACACAAGAACTGAAACCTACGGACAATTTGCAGCGTTGAACATTTGCCTGTCTCTCAAAGGCGACCACCAACATAGTGAAGGTGTGCTAATGAAGCCGTGGAGGACTTTGCATGATGTTTTGTTATGTTGACAGTGTTTGTGCTTCATATTACGACTTTTCATATTAATACGTTTTATTATAAAAACAAAAAATGCGTTCCCTATATCTCATTGTGTAATATGTTGTGCTAAATCAAACATGCCTAGTGTATTGTATAAAACACCTACCTCTGGACCCGTGCGAGTGTTTTCAGTTTTTTTCTATTGTATTGGTGCCACTGTAATAAATACACGTCTACTATATACCTATAAAAAAACAAACTGCGCATACAGTTTCAGTCAAGCAGAGAAATTAACCTAACGCGCATGCGCTATGAATTCTTATTTCAGAAGGTAGTGATAATAGAGGTATGCATGCACGTGAGAGGGGGTGTTGCAATTGCTTTGATCAATACTGACACAGGGGTGCAGGAAGTGTACCCCTTACTCCTCGTGAAAGTGTCAGAAACGTGGCATCAAAGAGCGTTCCTGAGTTTGGTGTTATCAAAAAAACCTCACGTCGAACAGAAATACCCGCCACTCATTTCCGTTTGCTGCGAGTGGCAGATTAGAAAGGAAGAAAAATATGAGAGAGAGGGTTTTAAATAACTAAAAAAAAAAAAAAAAAAAAAAAAAACCGGAAGTGCATGAGCTACGCTGCGAACTTCCAGAGATTGTTCAGTAGTTTTAAAGAAAAAACTGCAGTTAGGGAATATGTGTGTGAAGAAAAATATGGAAACACAGGCCTGGTTTCCTGTGGTATTTTATTAATAATAATAAAATATTATTCTTCTGATATTTAATCATATAAAATCGGCGGGTGACGGTGTGTGCCTCCCTACAATACTGCACTCTATATAGAGGACGCAAAGGTCGTCGAGACACGCCAAGGCCCCCATGGGGCACTAAAAGGCTATGAAGAATATAACTATATAAAAATTCAAGCCAAGGTACATTAATGGCTAAGTTGATAATGGATTGCAAAAACTTATATTTAGTATGAAATTATTAATGAAATATTAGTTTTGAAGCTCCATTTAATTGTAATTTTTTTCAATATTGTTTAAATAATTAAAAGCGCTATAATAGATACATATTAACAAGGAATTAAATACATTAATTTTTAAATTTGGGTTTCAACCCCCTTCCTAATAGTCCAGTTCCCCGATTTTCGAAGACAATGTTTATTAATTTATTTTAATGGCATATAAATCGAGTTTCGTGGTGAAAAATAAAAAAAAAAAAAATCGTGGCCGCTATAGCGTTAACACACATACACATACATACATATATAGGCTCCCAAAATTTATACACACTTTTACAGTAGATATCTATTTAATATATTTCAAAGTTGAACCCAAAAACAACAGTCATGTGTAGTATGATGTTCTGTAAACAGATGTGACTCACATACATTATGATAGCGTTGCTACGTGACAGGTAATTCAACAATGAACAAATGAAGCCAAGATCATCGTAAACAGACCTGACACACATTATGCTAGCATTGCTACAACAAAATGCATCCAAGATTATCGTTTGAACAGCGGAAAGCAATTTTGAAGTGGAAAACCGAGAATGTTGTTGAAGTTCAAAGGCAATGGAGACATGTGTACAGAACAGAACCGCCAACGTGAGTAAAATTGCACGCATTCAAGACAAAGTTGAGATGCATGGTGCATCAACACATTACCACCGAGATGTATGTGGGTAACTTGATGACAATCTTCCAAGACACTGGATAGGACGAAGAGGTCCGATTGAGTTTGTACCGCGTTCTCCGGATCTAACTCCGTTGGACTTCTACCTAAGGGGAACTCTTAAGAATGTTGTATGCCGTAGAAAACCAGGTACACTGACAGCACTTCGGGAATAAATTGATACAGCGAGTGCTGCAATCGCTGAGGACACTTTCCTAAACGTTGCTCAATCAGTAGTTCAACGTACTCAGAAGTGTATCGACGCCGATGGTGGGCATTTTGAGCAAATGTTGTAACTGTAAAAGTCTAAGATGATTAGTTTCTGTTTGTGTGAATTCAGTTTTGTTATGTTAACACAGTTTTTTCTTTGTTTAAAGTGTGTATACATTGTTGCCCTCTCTGTATATACGAGTATATCCTACAAACACACATTGTCATTTTCGATTCCTGGTAGAGAGACATTTTTCAAAAAAAAAAATATTCATGGGTACAACGCTTAATTCGGCTATAATGAATAAATTTCGCCAGCTGTCTAAAAATGGTGGCGTAGCACTCCCAAACAATGGTTTCTCGAAGCCATAATGAAACTACCAGGGAGATATCAACGGTGCATTGACGTTGGTGGGGATCTCATGTGCATCAAACCATGTTTCTTAATAGTTCAGTTAAAAAAAAGTACTATTGTAAATCGTTTGCTAAGTTTCCTGTATTTTGTCTCTCATTTGCGAAATATCGTTTTAATGGGATTTTTTTTCTGCTGTTTTCTGAAAATGATTCTGAGATGGAAACATCGTATTTTGAAACGATATTCGGTAATTATTATTATTATTATTATTATTATTATTATTATTATTGAATATTTTAAAGAAAAAGAAATGTTCTATATATAAACAGACCTATTTTTTAAAAATACGTTCATTTCTCAACTGACAAACCTGTTTAATACTTGTAACAGAATGTAAATGAAGTGAAACTCAGTGGTTGAAAGCGCCGCCGCTAATAAAACAAAACACGCCGGGAACTATTTTTATATTCCGACTGGAACCTGTCCTTTGACCTTGTGTTAAGTTATTAACACTGCACATAAAACAATGGCTGTTTTAATGAGCTGACCAGCTGTTTTTTCTCTCCCCGCCCCTCCCTTTGTATCTACATAAGTGCAGAGGTGTTATAGTTCGCACTTCACAAGTTGCATTGCAGGGAATCCCCCTTTTAGATTGGACTGACATTCTCTGCTGCTCTGTCGCTGCAGAGATTTAGCTCATATCCAGTGGCGGATCGTTTTAATGTGCTACTCGAGAGGCATATTAATGCGTACAGTTTGAATAATCGTTTGGAGAAAATTACTATGCTCTAGAAATGATTAATGAGATCATTGAATGGACCAATAGGACACAGTAAGTGTATTTCCATATGAACATATAGGTATCATATCATAAGAACCTTAGTTACTTGCGTTATTGGGTAAACAGTAAATGGTCAAATAGGGCATATTATAAACTCACATAAAATGTATATTTTTATTAAAATAAGACATATACACCAATACACAGTCATATTTTAATCAAATTCATACATAATATAATTTAAATACACGTTTACATTTTATAGCTGTCCATAATAAAAAATATTTTCAAAATATATGCATATTGCCTAAACACACAGTTAAACTTCAAACATATTGCATTAAAAATCTCGTCGTTAAAAATTGAGAAGAAATTGCAAAAAAAAAAAAAAAAAAAAAAAAAAAAATCAAATATTAATTAAAACAAGTACCTTTTGGTGAGGAAAAATAACAAAAAACAATAAAAAGAATAGTGTTGAAATTTTTTTCTTTACGTTTTAAACATAAGTATTTAATATGATAAAGTTATATATATATATATATATATATATATATATAATTTTCACACTAGCTTCAAATATTTCGATAATAGTTGTTATTTTCACAAATTATTTTATTTAAAAATAATGGTGCAAAACTTTAAAGCTAAATATTTTATTCTTCAGTAGCAACAATAACTAAAAAATTCTCATAAAATTTAATTGTAAATAAATAAACCGAGGAAATTGTAAAATGTAAATTATGACAGTGAGACAATTTATAGAAACCCCTTAATAAATGGAAAATCAAAATAAATAGGCTTAAAATAGAATAAAGTTTTGAAAGCATTACGTTACACTGCTGGACCAACTGAATGAAGGTATTCAGGGTAAACGTTCACACCTTGAGAAAAAGAAAGCTATCTTTCATCATAGTAATGCGCCTTCACATACGTCTGGGATTGTTGCTACATAACTGTATGAACTTCGCCGCTTTCAAATGCTTTCACATCCTCCAGATTCACCGGATCTGACTCCCAGCGATTACTTTTTGTTCCCAAACCTGTAGAAATGGCTGGGTGGACGAAGGGTCATTAAATGATGAATTTGAAGCAGAGACATACACTTATTTTTCACTAACAAACAAGCCTTATTTCATTAAAGGTATTAAAAAGTTGTAAAGACGTTGGACTAATTACAAATTTTACAAGGTGAGGGTAGGTCCGTAAGTATCCGACCTAACTATTTTCTAGGTATGACAAAGACGAAAACTATATTTCACTTTTCAATTTTTTTATTGCAATACATTTCTTACATCTTTGAATTACAATTTCAACCCCCCCCCCCCAAAGTCAGAAGTCTTGTCTGCAAAATAACAGCATCCATCACTTCTTCGTCACGCTTAAATTTCCTTCCTCGAAGGTCGTTCTTCAGTTTTGAGAAGAGGAAATAGTCACTGGGACATAGATCTGGGCTGTACGGTGGATGTTCAATCTCCTTGAAGCCACATTTCTTCACAGTTTCCTTTGTAACAAGAGCTGTGTATACAGGCGCGTTGTCGTGATGAAGGCGCACACCACCAGACAATTTTCCTCACCTTTTCTCTTTGATAGAAGCACGTAGTCTGTGTAGTAGGCCAGTATAGTACTCCCCATTAACTATGGTGTTCCTCTCCTTGAAATCAATGAAGAGTATTCCTTCACAGTCACAAAAGATTATGGCCATGATCTTCTTGGTTGACTGAGTGACCTCGGCATTTAGAGGCGGTGCTTCGCTAGGTTTACGCCACTACATTGATTCTCTTTTGGACAAGGGATCATAGTAGAGGACCACAGTTTCATCTCCTGTAACAATGGTTTGCAGAACTTCTCTCTCATTGCCACGGCAGAGTTCCAAAAATGCCTGACAACAGATGACTCGTTGCTGCTTTTGGACTGAGGAAAGAAGTCTAGACACCCATCTTGCACTAACCTTATTCATGTTTAAATGTTTATGAATAATTCGAAGGACTGTTGTTTTAGAAATGCCCAACCTTGCTGCTATTTCTGTAACTTTGAGCCGCCGGTCTTCCATAATTTCTCCTTCCACAAGAGTGATGTTTTCAACACTGAGCACATCCAAGGGCCAACCAACACGCTCTTCGTCTTCAATGCTTTCTCGACCCATTGGAAAAAAATTAGGCCAATTCTTTCACGGTAGAATGTGAGAGGAATGCTTCTCCATATACACCGTCCAATCGCTGTTTAATTTCATTTGGAGTAAGTCCTTCTTTTGCGAAGAACTGCACAACAGCTCGAAACTCCATTCTGAACATGTCACAATCTTCTACACATAGCCTTCTTTATGCAACTCTATCTGAACTGAATACAGTGGAGCGGAAGTTACAGGTGCAATTATTTACTTATAGATGAGGTATGGCACCAGATAAGGGGTTTTGTGAAAGCGAAAACCCTTATCGACGAGGCCGGAAACTTATGGACCTACACTCGTATCACAAAAGAAAAATTACATTTTAGAATTAATACTATTATTGAGATTAAACCACAATGCACATTGGGTGCATTTCCAGCCGAATAAATAAAGAAAGAAGGGTGTTAGATGTAAATAAATCACACTGTGTATGCACTTCATTTTTCAATAGTCTCTCTTACGTTCAATGCCGCTTTTTCAGCGTTTCACTAAGCCTGGATTCCATGCCAAAAAATTCTGACCGCGTCTTTCATTCGTCGTCAGTACTGAACACTTTTCCGCCTGGTGCCTCTTTTGAGTGGTCCAAAGACATGATAATCTAAAGATGCCAGATGTTCACTCAAAATGGCCATCTGCAGTTTTTGTGGCGTTGCTTGAGGTGTGTGAGGTCAAGCGAGTCATCAGTTGTGAGCAAACCTCGATTAATGGATCTGATTGCACGTTTCAAATGTTACTCAAGCAGATCATGATATGACTTGTTAACATTGTATCCTCTGGGCATGTGATGCTCCATTGTTGGACCTACAGAGTCCCAGAAGAGCTTGAGCATCACTTTATCGGGTGATACAGCTGTGGACCCCCAGTATTCATCACCGTTCTTCGGCTTCATGACGTAATAGCAATGTTTCACAAATATTCATCACTTGTTCTACTGCAACGGTACTGTCGTGACGTAATCGCAGTCTGCTGTCGACCAGGGAGAGCTACCACATGACGCTCTACTTCTAAACCCAAGATTGCGTTTCGATCCCGGCCAGGACCTAAGTATGGCTAAGTATGGCTAATCCTAAGTATGGCTTCCTTCGGAAGGGAAGTAAAGCCGTGGGTCCTGTGTCGTACATTTACGGCACGATAAAGAACCTCAAGGCTGAAAGAAGAGGCCTCTGAGCAAAATTTGTCGGCCATTTCACGCCCTGATTTGAATGGGACGCTGATGACCTGAGATGTTAAAGAGCGTCCGTAAATAAACCAAATAAAAAAAAAACACTGATAGACCTGCTGAAGTGATACAGTGCCCCTTCAATCTTCGATGAATATCTGTTGGTTTCTCGCCTTCACTACACCAAAAAAACGCTGCTCCTCGCTGTCATCTTATTATGGTTGCTGACGTCACATTTCCCCAAGATGCCGCTACGTTTGTTCCTCCAGCAGATTAGGTACAGATATCCGTTATTTATGTATGTAATACAACACTGTACTGCATAATTCTGCATTTTTATTACTAAACTTAACATTACTTTTTGACTTAACCTCATACTAAAATGTGTCAATATAATTTCGAGCCGTTACTTTTCAATTGACCTTCGTAAAGAGATTTCGGACAACATACTTAAAGTGCGTGCTGTTTTGAAAACACACGAAATAAGGAAAGAGCATCAGGTGTTGCAGGAAGCGATCTCTTGTATAGTTTAACTGAACCAGAGTGCGTGCTAATACCATCCTGTGAGAACGTGTTCTTGAGCTGCTGGAAATCTCCTTTTCATGTCGTTGTACGTTGACAGTGCTTTGTGTTAGGTTTGAGATTACATTACCAGCGTTCTGTTGTGCCCTCGTTAAAATGGGAAACAGACAGACAGACAGCATGCTCTCCTGAAGTTCCCTGCTCCGTGAAATCGTTTCATTATCCGACAGCCATCCCCCCTCCTTCTTACTCTCCTATGTTTTGATCGATGTCATGTACAAGAAACACACCCCCCTTTTGTCATTTGCAGCGGCAAGAAGCTTTTGGCATTATGAACCTCTGTAACACAATATTTTCTTAAATGCGTTCTTCATTTAGCACTTCGCTTGTGTTTTGTTTTAAAGTGTGTTGCTATGGTAGCTGACAGAAGACAACTGAAGTACGAACTTAGAGGCTAAGGAGCAAATATACGCGTAATCAGAGAGCTGTATTCTGTTTCCCATCATGCAATTGTGGAGCCGGTCGAGTTCAGTTGTTTTTATATGCTATGTATGACTGAATTAATATTTATTGCAAAATGTGATGTAATATCGCGCCATAAGCCTACCGAAGCATGTTTAATGTCTCTATTACCAATTTCCCAAGCTTAATGCAAGTTTATTTATTTATTTTTTTTTTCAACTTGCTGTCTATGATGAAATCTGAAGCTAGTACATCCACGTGATGACAAAATATACAGTTTGACTACTCCCAATGTAAGCATAACGATGTTGCTTGACACACCTCTAGTTGACGCGCTACAGAACCAGTTCGGGAACTTTTTGATGCCACCTCGTACGGTATCTGCAATATGGTTAGTGACGTCATTAAATAAATGGAAAATAATTTTTGTTCCAGTACTTGCCCTTGGGTAACCAACGCTTTATTGATCAAAGTGAAAAGCGATCTCCTATGGCAGTACACTGTGGTTAGTTGGAGAGATGGAAGGGAAACCACCGGATCGAGCTCACAGATAAATGTTTTGACCAAAGTTTTTGAAATATGAGGATCTCTAGATAAGAGCACGGAATATTGGCCACCCTTAGGGAAAGCATTATTGCTGGGTAGAAATATTTTACTCATTGGTATTGCCATGGTAGCAGGTGGACGTTCTAATAAATGCAATGAAGATTCAGAGAGAGCGTTTCGTGCGATGATCTTGTATGATTTCAAATGTGATTTAAATGAAACACAGTCACTTGAGCGTTTGAGAGGGGCTTTCGAGGACTTTTCTCCTTCACGTGCTACTGTGTTCCACTGGTTTGGAGACTTAAAGAGGGATAGTAACCTATTAAAGAATGAAAAATGAAGGCTGATCAACAACAGTAGTGGGTGAGATGCACATCACCTCTGTGGAAACAGTGATCAGGGAAGTTTCAAACAAGGACTTTGGGTTGGCATTAGCGATTCGTTCGGTTGGTGTTTCAATCATCCTTCATGAGCATCTTCGTGTAAAAAATACTTCAATATGGGTGCTCCAAAATTTGTCTGAAGCAGAGAGGCTACACAGTGTGGAATTTGTCAAGAAATGCTGCAAAGATTTAATTGTGGAAAGTCTCGCAGTGTTTCAGATCTTGTTACGGGTGACGAAACATGAATATATCAGTTTGATCCAGAAACAAAACGTCAGTCCTTCCCTGATGACCGACCACCTTCAAGGTCAAGAGGCCAAGGAGTGTGAGAAAGAAAACTGTCTCTTTCTTCTCCACGTCGCAACCATTGTGCTCAAAAATCAGATAACTTTTACTACAAAATAGTATACAGAAGTGTTTCAGAAAATCCAAAAACAGCGTCCAAAGACAGGACTAAGAGGCATTTTGTTGCACCATGACAATGCATCACCTCACACCGCTAATGTAACAATGTGGAGTTTCTGCAAGGAACTGAGGCAAAACGAATGAGTCATCCCTCCTATAGTCCCGACCTGGCACCATGCGACGATGATGAACCGACTTTGAGGTAACCGATTTTCTAGCGGTTGCAGCATAAAGTTATCTACTCTGCCAGACATTTAGTGGCGTGGATACTTCCAGAAGTGGCTCCAGCTGATTGATTACAGTGTCAAGGGGAATACTTTGAGAAACTGGCATAAATAAAAAGTTTCTATGAGTGTTCATTATTTGTTGTCTCAACGCATATCTAGTGACACTCGCATTAACTGAGTTAAACGCTGCAGAAAAGTCAATAACACTAAGAATAATCAGTTCGCTTACATTCATAGCCTTACGGATGATTCCAGTAACATTAAGCAAAGTAGTTGCTGAACTATAGGGTGTACCAAATAGTTAATACTTATTTTTTGCTGAATGATGAATCCGAAATTGTAATTTAATTTAGTCAAGTTTTCAAACATTGATCATTAGGCTATGTTTTAGAGAACTCCTAAGGAATTAGTTATTACAGTTGTACCCATGAAAAGATTAAGCTCTAGAACCCGCAATTTTTTATTTTTTTAACCAAACTCGGTATATGTCATTAAAATAAATTATTAAAAATAGTTTCTGAAAATAAGGGAAATGTAGTCATTAGGAGTGGGGGTTTACTTCAAAACCGAATTTTAAAGAGTGGGGTTAAAGCGAATTTTAAGCAGTTGGAATTTAAACTTTAAAAAAAATGGAAATAAAATAAGAATACTACATTCTGAAAATCGGTGAAATCAGATTATTAGGAGAGGGGAGAGGTTTACCTGAAACTGAAAATTTGAAAATTTCTCCAGCAACATTAATGTTTGTTTTCATGCAACGAAACTCCACATATACCATTTAAATAAAATTAAAAAAATTGCATCTGCAAATAAGGGAAATGGAGCCATTAGAAGGGGAAATTTACCTGAAAATCAAAATTTAAAAATAGCTCTAGTGGCCCTAATATTTGGTTTTTTTTTTCATAAAAAACTCGGCATGTACCATTTAAATAAAATAAGAAAAATAGTTTCAAAAAAGTATGAAATCCGGACCAATAGAAGTAGAGTATACTTGAAAACCGCAATTTAAAAAGAACTGTTCCTGCGTTTATTTTCTCTATATTGTTTTAAAATAAAAGGACAAATAACTAAGCATATAAACTGTATTTATAGAATGAATTTGTTTTGTATTTAACAAAATCATCATCGTGGGAATAGCAAATGTGAAATATTAATTTAATATGCGTGTGAGAATTATATTTGTACGCAAGAGTGCTCTGTAATAACCTTCTAAAACGTTTTGGGTTACATGTTTTTACTACAATGGCATTTGAATTAAATGTCTAAGCCATTGAAAATCAATGCAACTTTCGATTGTTTTTACTTACTTTGTACATTGAATTTGTTTTTAAATAGTAACATGTTTTTGTTTTATTGAAACATATGAGCATCATCTTCTTAAATACGCAATGTAACTCGTAACTTTCTGTTATTTATCTCTATTTTAGTGAATGTAAAGATGATATCAAGCGCTCTGTTCATAAACATGGTTACATTTAAAAATGTTTAAAAATACCCATACAGTATAGCTTTGTCTATCTGTGCTCATATATTTCATTTAATTAATAGTATATAAAAAATATACTATAATATAATATACTATTATATACTAGTACATAAAATAGTTAATTTTTGTGGTTTAATGCAAATAATAATAATAATAATAATAATAATAATAATAATAATAATAATAATTCTAAAATATGGTTTCCCTTTCGTAACACTTAAAAATTGCAAGGATTCTAATTTTCTTCCTCTAATATCACACAGAAATGCCATAACTTATTTCATTAACAATACCATAATTAACATTTTATATTCGTTTTTAAAAGTATTCAACTTGGTGAGGAATTCGCTTGGTTTATGGAGTTCCTGCGTGACGGACTTTTTCTGGTATTCCTGAGAGTTTGTATTAAATTATTAGGTAAAACTATACCCTAAATTTCTATTAAATCAATAGCTGAATGTAACATTAAACAAATATGTGAAATGTTTTCAGAATTAATGCCAGTACTGTAAAATTATTTCTTAAAGTTTGAGACAGGTCCAGAATAAGATTGAGCTTAAATAACACAATAGTTTGTCAACAAGAAAGCCGAAGGGACCCCAGTAACGCAATAGTCAAAGAATGTTCGCAATTGCTCCCTTGCATAGACCCCTACTAAGCATTCACTTGTCTTTTCTCTTTGTTTTCGTATCAACACCAATTAACAAAACACGATTGAAATGGAACCATGGTAACCGACGCAGTAGAACAGCTTTTCCCATCGTTTCCTCCTTTTATTCCTGTTTTACATTGTGAATCTGTCGAGAACACACCTCCTGGGCTGTAGGGGGGCAAAAGGGTGTAGAAGGAACGATTTCTTATCCCTTGTGACAGCGAACAATATTGGAGAGTCGTAAATTGCGGGGTTTTGCATCGTTTCATGTTCCAAACATTTTGTAACCTTTTTATTGAGTGTGTATATGTGTGTGTATGCTTTCCTCTCCTTTTTCGTTATATATTCAACCTTTATAAAAAACAATAAGAGGAGTATACAATCTGATTCTAGTATTGTGGACGGAAAGTAAATATACGCTATTAAATATCTACTTAAAAAAAAGAAGAAGAAATAAAAAAAAACCTCCTCTGTAGCTGCGCGATCGTAAAATCTTGTTTTTCATTACATAAATCGCAAAGTAAAACAGGAATGCGAAAAATTCAGGGATCCTGAAACAATGAGATATGCCGAACACCAGATTGAGTGACATGTTTCAAAGATGCTGCCTTCAATAAATTATTTTCACCAGGCTTTGGAAACTGCCAATTTTATTTCAAGCACAGTAGATTTGCCAGTGCTATGGGGTTTTGCAGATATTTTCAGCGCCTTGTAATCGAATTTCGCGCTGAAAATATTTCTACTTTATAACGGCATGCTCGAGTTCACAGTTTCCCAGCGAGGTGATATTTGCATTGGAGGGAAAGGATTGAGGAGGGTAGATTTTTTGGAGAGTTGTTCATCTAACAGAGAACAAGAAACATTAAAGCTTGCGTGTAAACAAAAATACATTAAAATAAATGGCAACAACATTTAAAATAAAATATAATTACGCTTTTTCGTTCTATATATAAAAATATATTATAATATTTGTGCATATTCTTGAGGGGAAAAAATAAGTTACATACAGTACCCGGAAGTTGAGGCATTATTTTGGTTAAAATGGGCAGGCAAAAATAGCAAGAAACACAATTAAAATAAGCATTTACTAAAAGTGAAAACAGAGAGCAAATCACTCATTATTAATGAAAATACATATTTAAAATATTTAATAATTTCTTTATCACATAATTAAAGTACTTAAGCTTACTTATCTTGGTTACAAGCAATAACAAGATGTTTTTTCAAGGTATCAACTGTCATAGTCAACCTCTTGTCACAGAGAACATTTTTCATCATAGAAAAAGAACGTTCTACTTTCACTGAAGTGATTGGAGCATATTTAGAACAAGCTATTTCGGAAGGTCTCATACCAGTTACAACAGAACATTCACCTTTCAGGATATCATGGAAATGTTGATGAAGACAAAGTCAAGTAGTTTTGAATAGTCCTGGCGAACGAGCAAAAGATGCGCACTGGTTTCTGGCCGAGTTCATTTTATGTTTATGCTTTTATAGGGGAATCAGGTTAATCTATCTTACTTGCATATCGAATACATTGTAGGGACGGTTTATTGCACAGCTATACCGCTCTCATCTTTCTCGCGTGCAATTGTTTGTTACGTTTATGCAGCTGAGAAGTTATCCCTACCGCAAATCGATATAAGATCATTCTCAAGGACTATTTAAAACTACAGTACTTCTCTCTTCCTCTCTATTTCCTGGTATTCGTATACACGAGGTAACCACGCGTTCCTTTCACTAATGAAGGTTCTGCTATTTAAAGAGCTTAAGTGAATGGATTGAGGAGAAAGTTTTGTCCGCTTGAAAAGAAATAAATGAATGAAGATTTTGAACAGAAGAATAACGGAATAAGAAGTCATACGTTCTTTTAGAGGTTGTTGATTCCTTAGGGGTGTCACATGACAAAAATTACCAGTGTTGAAGACGTGAAAATGACTTCGATTTTCATTGGCTTTTAATTGAAATGTTATTGTAGTAAAAACATATAACGAAAACGTTTTTGGTGGTTATTATATATAAATATAATTCTCAAATACATATTACATTAATATTTCACATTTGTTATTTCACGACGATGCTTTTGTTAAATATATACAACCTTACAGTTTATATGTTGAATTAATTTGTCCTTTAATTTTAAAACAATATAGAGAAAAACGCAAGAGCACTGTTTAAATTTCGTTTTTGAAGTTTAACTTTATTCTTAACGATCCAATTTCCCTTATTTCCGAAAAATATTTTTCTTATTTTATTTAAATGGTGTATTTCGAATTTTGTTATGAAAAAACAAAAAATTGGTGCTGTTAGAGCGATTTTTAAATTTTGAGTTTTAGATTCACCTCTCACTCCTAATAACCCGTGTTCCCTGATTTTCAGAAAATACATATTTATTTTATTTAGTTGTAAACACGGGGTTTCGTTGTGGAAAAAAAAAGCAAATATTAATGCCGCTAGAGCGATTTTTACATTTTGGGTTTAAGGTGAACCCCCCTTCATAATATTTCCGTTTCCTTTATTCTCAAAACCTATTTTTCTTATTTTATTTCAATGGCACATATCGAATTTCCTTTAAAAGTATTTAAAATTGCGGCCGCTAGAGCGATTTTTTAAAACATTTTCGCTTTAGGTTAACCCCCATTCTCAACGGTCCGATTTTGCTGGTTAATTAACTCGACGGATGATTTGTTAATTGATGGTTATATACCGAGTTTTGTTGAGAAAAAACAAAAATTGCAACCACTAGAGCGTTAATATATATATATATATAAAACATATATATTCATTTTTATAATTTTTTTATCATTTTCGGTACTTCATAGGTAATATAATAAATTAAATTCACTAGGAATATTCTGATTTATCCATACCTTTTGACTGTGTAACCCACTCTTTTCAAAATTATTCTATTATAGCATTAAGGGTAAAATGTATGAATGAATTTCTCCATATAGAAGGTAAAAAAGTTTAATAAATTCTTCACTTAGTTACAACGCATACTAAAATGAACAGTGGCAAAGCACGGTGTTTTTCGGTTCTATTTTGGGTCTATTATTATTATTATTATTATTATTATTATTATTATTATTATTATAATATATCAACTATCTCCCTTAAAATAAACAAACATGTTTATCCAATTCTTTTTACAAATGATACTAGAATATTCTCATTAATAATACAAAATCAGTAGCCCTCAATTATATTTTCAGTACACTATATTACTGGTTTGACAGAAACAAATTCGTATAAAATTTCATAAAAATGAATACATTAATTTTCACTCAGAAAAATAAAAACGTTGCATACCTAAAAACACAATATGAAGTGACTCTGGTAACATGAAATTTCTGGGTCTTAATAATATGAATTGGAAAGATCATAATGCTTTGAAATCAGATCATTAATTCGTTTTATAAATAAATCATCCTAAAATATATTATACTTACTTCCATTCCTTGACGACTTGTGAAATAATGTATTGGGGAAATTTAGTAAATGCTAATATATACATCTCGACATTCCGAAAGCGGAAAACCAGCAGCATTGGTTTCTAATGTACCTAGCAACGGTACTGAGCCACTGTGCACGAGAGAAAGTGTGAGTGTATGTTTGTGTGTGCACTCCCCCTCCTTTTCCTGCCGTCGCGTCCGGTGCATTTTCTACTTATCACGTCGGTGAGGGAATTAAAGTAACGGGAGTGGGAGAAGAGAGAGGGAAAAAAAAAAACATGAAATTTCCATATCTGTACGTACTCTGGTGTACCATTATGATCAATTCAGCCCGGTGGGTTGGTAAGCCCGTGCGCAGCCCTGTAATGGCGGAAATGCGAGACGGAAGAGGTTTTCAGTACCGAAAATGCCGGGTGTGGTAATTTTAGCTTCTTCGAAACGAAGATGGAGCCAGCCGACAGGGAAACAAATGACATACGCAAGGGGACGTTTGCAGGCAAACACTGTCGCGATATCAGATTCTCTCACACCTCGCCACCAAAGTGTTCCATTATCAAACAAACTCCGTTGCTTATCTTCACATGTTTTGCCATTATTTCTTTTTCAGAGCTTATAAATAAATTTTAGGTTACTATCAAACCAACACTACATTTTATATATTATTTTTATTTATTTAGAAGCTTTCGTGGTCTTCCAATCAGCGTATCTATTGCAAATTCGGAGGTTTTAAGTTCGAATACCATCAATACACTTGCCTGGATAAGATTTTTGCCGGAAAAGGTGAATACCAAATAATTTTAGGAAGGTTAAACTTTGCGAACTGTGAGCTCATTTATGCATTCATTGTCACGATGTCAAAAGTCATGGCAACTATATATATTTTCCTTGAGAATAAGAAATAACACAAAAAATCTAAGATATACGATTGAAAGTGTAAGGAATGTACTTTCGAACAAAGCTACCAGATAATGCATGTGAGCAGAGTTGCATGTCTCAGCACGCCCCGAAGTTCAGTTGGTGAGTTACAGTGATCAGGAATGCATAATAATGCCACGCACAGCTACAAGAAGCAAGGGTGCGCGTGTTCTGCCCTCGAGGTGGACAGAATCCTTCAGACGGGGCAGAATGTCAACTGCCTATCTGCCCCGCAGTTAGCGTCGTGTGCCCGCGCACAAGGATACAAGGATGATAGAGGTGGAACAGTGCTTACGCGATGATAGGCGTTGGACACTTATGCAATTAGAAGAGCATACAGGAATTAAAAACTGCACCGAATTTTGTGGAAGGACCTGATTATGCAGAAAATGTGTGCAAAGTGGGTACCACATCAATTAGGTAAGGTATAGAAGGGACTCACTACGAAACATGTCACACCAATCTGGTGAGATTTCAGGAAGAAGTGGATGTCATGCTGAATCGCATCATTGCAATTGACGAAACGTGGGCAAAGGCGTATGGAACAGAACTCAAAGTTCAGTAAATGGCATCATCCTGGGTCACCATTCAAACACAAGGTTTCCAAACTCCTTCACTATAGTCATGGTGATTCTGGCGTATGAAGTCAAGTTGTGCTTGTGTGTCATTCAATGCGCAAGGGGACCACTGTGAACGCCCAGTATCACAGATGTTTTTGGTGTCACAATTGCGCCATGCCGTACGCACCAAACGGCCAGAACTTTTGTACAATACGACTTTTCACACAGACGAAAGTGTCAAGCGGTGGTGATAGGAAGGCCTTCAATACCCACCGTATTTGCTCAGTCTCAGTCCCTATGATTATGATCTTATCCACAAAGTGAAGCAGCCATTGGGAAACGTTTTGCCAACAAAGGGGACATTTTACATCATCAGAAACTGTGATGAAAGTTGCGAAGTCGGTTCTGAAGAGGCTGTCAAAAATGGTTTCTGTCATGTATTTAAAAGCTGTCAGAAAAGCAAGAAAATGTATATTGTATTCAAAGGAAATCGTCAACAGTATGATGACTATTTCACTTATGTGACGTCATCTTAAAATCCACCAATGAAACCTAACAACATTTTAAATTCTGACCAATCACAAAGTAATATATCGCAGTGAAATTATCGAAAAAATTATCAAATGAATTTTATCACACGACGTGCATTTGTCTTGCGGTCAGCTCAGCCAGCTCTATACTTCCTGGGCACACATCACTGACCACTTTTCTATTTTCAGTAATTGTAAATTTAACTAACTTAATGTGTATTCACTTAAGCAATTGTTTTTGCGTACTTAGCCAAATAGTTTGAAATAATTTTATAAATTATATAATAATATCTGCCTAAGCAGCCACAAATTTTAATAAAGACGTTGTTCAGAATGGTAAAATGTTTTCTCTGTTTTGTTTTTCTCAGTTGGTATTAGTAAATCAAACGGTAGCGACTGTAATATTGGACGTAGCCTATTTCATTTTCACGGTTTGTGAATAGGTAGGTATTTATAAGTAAGAATAACAATTTATACAGTTGTTAATAATAAAATGAGTGTTCCTTTTATTCTTAATCTATTTATGAAATAGTATTAAACCCGTATTTGGCTTTTCTCTATTGGCATTACTGACAATCGACATTCGTCTGTTGCTAGATGGCTTGAAAAGGTTAAGTATGCATAGTCCAAATATACAATTATTACAATATTATAAGCCAAGTTTAGGGGCATTATATTTAAATTCTTATTTTATTCATGAAATAGTCCTAATAAATATCACTCAAAAGTTTTAGTTTTCCAGAATTACTACGTTCAGAATTTATCGGCAGTTTTCAGACCCCCTGGTAATATTTATCATAATTATTTTTGAACAGCCCTCTATTTCCATTTTTCTGAGTTAAATACATGGCATTACTACAGATATAAACGACTGAAATCTGTAAGAATCTTTATCAGCTTCGTGTGTATTTATTTTCCATACTTAACATATCTTTCCAAGCCCTGGTACAATGATAATTTATGCTACATCTAAGAGCTTTGGTAGCACTGCAGTGGTTACCCTCTCTCCATTCTAATGTTTTATTACGAACCGTAAAGATGCAAGAACGGTTCAGCGTACAATATTAATACTAATCAACCAAAATGATGGAAGAGATGATGTAAATTCTGCAAGGGCCTAGAGAGCTCCTTTAATCCCTTTGTAAGTGTAATTAGAGGAATCGATCCCAGAGCCCGTGGTCCGGGGATTCACCACAATGCCGTAGAACAAGACTGTATGCTAATATTACATTCCCTTCAGCATTGTGATTATTTTGACAAATTACATCAAACGGCCATGTCTATAAGGATTTCGTTTAATGCTGAATTCGCATAGCGAATGTTTTGCCTCGTCTTTATTTGTCCAGCACTAAATGACTCGAATGTCCGCAGATACCCCCCCCCCTGAATAAAGTTGAATAATTGAGAATGGAGGTGCAATAAGGTTCCATTTTTAAAAATGGGATTTTGAAATAATTAATGTAAATGGTTCACTGCAATTAACTAAATACCAATGAATTACATACAGCTGTGATAAAATGGTGGGGGTCGTATACTAATAGAAGACAACACCAACATCTGTATATAATCACAAACATTGTTTCCTATGTATGAATATTCTACTAGATAGGTCCATAAGTTTCCGGCCTCGCCGATAAGGATTATCACCCTCACAAAATCCTTTTCTGGTGTCATACCTTATCTGTTAAGAAAATAATTGCAGATATAACTTCCGCTCCGCTATGTTCAGTTGTTCAGATATAGTTGCATAAAGAAGTCTATGTGTAGAAGATTGTGACATGTTCAAAATGGAGTATCGAGCTGTTATTAAGTTCTTCACAAAAAAACGACTTACTCCAAATGAAATGAAACAGCGATTGCACGGTGTATATGTGGAAGCATCCCCCTCATATTCTACTGTAAAAGAATGTGCCAAACTTTTTCGAATAGATCGAGAAAGCATTGCAGACGAAGAGCGTGCAGGTCGGCCCTTAGAGGTGCTCACTCCTGAAAACATCGCTCGCTCTTGTGGAAGGAGAAATTATGGAAGACCTACGGCTGAAAGTTATTGAAATACTTAGGATGCTTACGCCCGAAAAAATCCATCGGTCCTGGCTGGGTTTGAACCCGCGATCTTGGGTTTAGAAGGCAAGTATGACTACCACTACACCACCAGGACCGACTGAGAAGGTTATGTGTAGAAGATTGTGACATGTTCAAAATGGAGTATCGAGCTGTTATTAAGTTCTTCACAAAAGAAGGACTTACTTCAAATGAAATTAAGCAGCGATTGGACGGTGTACATGGGGAAGCATCCCCCCTCATATTCTACCGTAAAAGAATGGGCCAAATTTTTTCGAATGTAAGCTTTGTGCTCCTTATTTATTTAGAATTGGTTGTAAAATAGATAGAACATACAAATAGGAAATGTGCTGGTCACAGTTCTTTAAGCAAATTACTAACTTAAACGTGTATAATTTTGTAGTTTTGAAATGCTCTATTAGAAAATAATGATTTATGTTACATACGATGAGTTGTGTGAAAATGTAAGAAATGGCTCATGAATTTTAATGGACTGTTTTAAAATATTGACTGAGAGTGCATGTCTTTCTTTTCGTTAGATATTTCACTCTTGGAATTTGTTAAAAAAAGAATTTTTAAGAAAGATTACCTTGATCTAGATTTACTTTCTGTCGAAAGCCAGTCAAGCGTTAACGCATTATGAAATATCAGAGTTATGCTTCCATTCCTTCGGCGGAAATGAAGTAAGAATTAATTCTCGACAGAGAAATCTTCACATCGGATTCTTTTAGTGCTAACATTTTACTATAATTGGTTCGAGATTTATGAACCGTTTATCTTTCCCATTGGGTCCTTTTCTCGCTTTTTATTATTTTTTAAAGGAACGCAGACATTATTTCGCATCCGGCTTCCACTTAGCGTGGTCAGATTTATGATGTTTGATTAGAAGTTAGCCACCAGAGGTCTCTGTATGTGACGCGGCGATATCGCTGACTAAACCGATTTGGAAAATGACAATAGAGATGACAAATAGCGGCCTCCACTTCGGTAAAATCCAATTTTCCGATTTCCCATCGCTTTCCTGCAGAGTTGGGTGTTTTTTTTATTGGGAAGGTGAAAGATTTTTCTAGCCGACTCAGAGTAGTTCAAGGAAAATGCGATAATGCCCAATCGGTTTTTGTATTTTCGCTTCATAGACCCTACTCTTGGTAGAAGAATCTTAGATGACATACCCTCCTGTAACACTTGTCGCAGTAGTACAGTAGGGACGGATACTTCGCGGGATCTAACTTTCAGTGCGCATGTCACGAAATTGACTGTATTCTCCTTCAGGAGGCTCTGGGATGGCATAACTGAACACAAAGCGAGATCGTTTATTACTAATTAAACAGCTATATGCATATAATCGAATCTAATAATAATAATAAAATATAAATAATAATAATAGGGGGGATCATTAAGTAACACACAATAATTATTTCCCGCGATGTTGTTAGATTTGGGACAGTGAAATTTTGCAGACATGTATCGATCAAATATAACTGCAACTCAACGAAATGTCACAATCATTGAGAATGAAATTCTGAACGACTGGCGAATCTTGTCAGAGCAGTTCAACATTTCTTACGATATGGTGCATGAAATGCTGAATTTTCGTAACCATTGAGTATCTAACAGATGGGTAAAAAGGCGAGCGAATGATATGCTTGAAGCACCTACGGCGTTATGCTGTAGAAGGGCATACCGTGACTTTTTGGGGGTACCTCTACACGCCTGAAACAAAACAGGCCTCAATGGAGCGAAGACATCTCGATTCCCCAGCGAGGGAGATATTCAAGGAGACGCAATCTGAGAAAAAAGTTCTAGTGACCATATTTTGGGATATGCATGGTGTTCTTTTGGTGGAATTTCTTACTGATACACAAGGGACCATGTAAATGTTGGATCGTATGAATGAAAAAACGCATCGCTACAAATATAACAATGCTCGCCCCCATGTTGAGGCTTCTGTCTTAACCAAAATCGTGAAATTTGGTTAGGAGGTGCTCCGGTGCCCACCCTATAGTCCGGACCTTGCACCCTCGGACTTTCATTTATTTGGTCTAATGAAGAAATTTCTAAGCAGTTGAAGAAATGCGATCAACTGTGAGCAAACGATGGTGCTACATAAAGGGCTTATTGAAACTAGTGTCACCATTGGAGAAATGTGTTGAGAGAGTTGGTTCCTCTGTTGGAAAGTAGCCAAGTGCCTCATTGTCCTAACTATTAATTTTTTTAAAAAAAATAGTGTTATTTACTTAATGATTCATCCTCGTATTTTAAATTTTGTCAAGTGTAACTCTGCCCAGGTTGTTAAACTGAGTTTTTAATCAGCAATTATTTATAATAAAAAGAATGAATATAATATTTATTTTCATTTCAATGTTGCCCAAGCCCCTTATTTCCTTTTAGAAAATTACATACGCCCACATTTCCACGGATTTTCTAGGCCTTTAAGAATTACGCTAGCAGCAGAATAAACTACCATTATTAAAGGTCAAAGTTATTAATGTTAACTTTTTACAAGAATTCATTTTTAATTTTTTTCGTGAATAATCACAGAAAGGAATAATTTAAATGAATAAAATATTTATTTAGATGACACCCTAATTCACATATATTCGCATCAAAAATATTTTGACATTTTTAATAAATATTTCTAAAATAATTAAACCTAAAATCAAGGATTTAAAAATGTGATTATGACGTAAAGAATATCCAATTAACTTATGATAATGAATCTTAAAATTTGTAAAAATAAACAATAAACAAATAGAAACGTTAAATAATTACAGATAAGGTAACATATTTTGGAAATATTGGCACACTTGGGACTTTGTATCTTTTTAAAAAGGGTTTTAAAGAAAATGAAAACACTTTCACGTATTGCCTCTCACAGAACGTCAAGTCTTCATATCGCTAGTGAACCTCAGAAGCACAGAATTCAAACGGCACGTGTACATTTTGTGCCTTAATGTTGGCAAGCATTTGGCTATCAAAAGCGGTGCAGCGTTGTAAAGGAGGAGAGATGACATAGAAAGACACGGGAATGCGTTATGAAAGTTTTGGGGTTTCAGCAAAGGAAAATGTGCTCGCTCGGAATTTGTGGGGAGTACATCTTTTGCCAACCGCATGATACAGCCGACAGACAAAAGAATGTAGCCATTCTGTGTGTGGAAGGATTTGTGGAAATGATTCTCCCCCTCTCCTATTTCCCGGGTGCTCTCTACCGGATGTGAAAAGTGTGATTAATGTCAGCATGTGCGCTAGATGTCTCTTGGGTAACTCAGCCGACCCCCCCCCCCCCCCCCCTCTGCCGTACATGACACGCTCTAAAGTTCCAGCTGATATTCAAATCCTTTGGTTTGAAGTTCGTTTCTTCCTATGGGATACGCGTTTTTAGTCTTGTCACATGCTTCGGTGGAATTTTCTGACGTTTGTTTGACAAAATGTTTACACTGTTTTCACTTTTTTCCAACTCTAGCTTTATATATAAATTACTTGCTTTAGCAAACACAGTAGCAATACGAAAGCGTTTGCGGAAAATCGCCTTCATTTGTTTTGCAATACAATTTAGTCTGTTCTTATTTACAGTTCTACAATCGTAAAGTGTACAATGTGGCCTTTAATCATCTGTTCTGATAATTCAACTCTCCTTGGCTTCCTTTAAAACATCTCTACCGCCACGGGTGACCCAGGTTGTGAGCGGGAGGTCTGGGGGTTCGAATCCCGCCAGGACCGTCTTTCCTGACTGAGGTTTTTTCCAGGTTTTCCTCAGTCCTCATAAATGGCAAATGCCGGGGAGGTACCCTAAAATTAGGCCTGTAACGTTTCCTTCCTTAAAAAAATCCTTTTCCAATATATCATTTCATTTCATGTATCACCAGTGTTTACCGCCTGAGGTGCCTCAGTAGTAAAAACGGACGTAAAACACTATTCAAAAAAAAAAAAAATCTCTCGCTGTCATGGACCCTTAAAATTTAACTAAAAGTTTAAAATCCTGAATTTTCATCCTCTATAATATGTTGGATTGATTAAATCTGGTAAAAACATGGTAATTAACACATTTCTGCAAAAATAAAAATTTATTTCTCAACATGACCTCCTTTCAACTCAATACATTTGGTCCAAAGTTATTCAAATTTTTTATTCCCTCAGAAATAAAACATCTTTCGAGCTGTGAATAATACTCATTAACAGCACAGAAAACCTCTTCATTGCACGAAAATTTCTTCCTCCCATGCTAATTTTTGAGGCTAGGAAAGAGCAAAAAAAGTCACATGGGGCCTAATTTGAGGAACAGGGTGGATGGGGAACTACTTTGAAGCCCACCTTATGCGCTTATTCCATCGCAACGGCCGACAAGTGAGCGGGCGTATTGACCTGGTAATTAAGAACTTTTTAGAGCGCCAATTTTGGTCCCTTCTTCAATATTGTTGAGCAGTACCTGCCGATCACTGTTTTCCCCTTTTCCAAATAGTCAATCATGATGTTACCTTGTGAGCCCCAAAAAGTTTGCCATCACTTTTCCCACCTATAAAACTACTTTTTGCTTTTTTGCCAACCGACTATTTTGGCCGTTTTGTCTGCGGGGTGTAGTGGGTTTCGTCTACAGTCACAAAATGACGTCAGAAGTAATTCGGGTTATGCTGCAACTTTTCCAAATACGATTTTGAAGTGTCCTTCCTCGAGAATTTTTGGTCAGATGACAACAAACACACTCAGCAACTTCACGTATCTTAACGTAACGGTCTTCTATCGCCATATGGTGAATTTTATTGACATTTTTTCAGAAGAAATCTCAATCGGGCGTCTTGAACGTTCATCATATGCAGTGCTCGTACGGCCACGTTTAATTTTTTTTTTTCAGTAATAAATGGTCTTGTGTGCTGGTGCAGGGTCCTCGTGAATTTTATTAAGCCGCAGTCCACTATTTAAAAAAATATATATTTTTATCACTGCACGATACTCTTTTTATCAATTTTTACGAAACGTGTAACACGATCAACAACAAAAAAATGCACATTGCACCTGTTTGAAAGTTTGAACAAAATCGTTACAAGAACCACGCTTACCAGCTGTCAGTTTAATAACTTTTCTGCCGTTTCTATGAAAATTACCAGACACTCAATCCGCCCCTTGTTCAGACAGCGTCTCCAAGAATGAACAGTTGGGCTTTAGGATGTTTCTGTGAATTATGAAGTCTAACTCTGTAAGGTAATCAACAAACAGCCGGAATAGAAATTTTCTGTATGTTTGCTGTATAACAAAATGCTACGTGTGTGATTTGGATGCAGGAACACACGTCGATGTTTCTGGTAATAAATGTTGATCCAGGCGATAGAACAAAAAGGATTCATTACATGAAAGAAATATTAGACAGATGGCATAAAAGTTACAGGATATCAGTTATGTACAGAAATGAAAGGAAAAAAAAACAGTAGAAAGGCTTAGAATATCAAAAGAAAATGAGCTGAAAGAAATCGACAGTCCTGAGGTTGGAGTCCTTGAAAGTTCATTGTATACCGCAGTCTAATGTCAGATCTTCCTAAGATAACTGTCCATGACCTCTTGCAGAGATTGGAGTTACGACCATTTAAAATTCATCCCTTACATGAAATAAAACCTCAGGGTAGAGTGCGTAGGAGTGAATTCATCACAAAGTGCAGAGACAGTTTTTCATGAGAAGAACAGATCTCATGTGATTGGCGAAAAATAAAATGTAAGCACTTACGCGCATGCGTCTTATTACAAGACGCTAGCAAAGAACGAGTGTTTGTCAGTTGACTACCTAAAATGGAGTCTCTTCCTAACAACCAGTACCCTACGCTGAAATTGGTAGCGGAGCATGGCGAAACATCATTGCAGGTTTTGAGACCTTTTTACCATTCGAAAGTAAACAGGCGAACTCAGCCTGGATTTCGCCTGGTTCTCTTGAGAAAAGAAGGACAAGGTTATTCGGTTGGCATCTGCGTAGAAACGTCCTGTATTTCATCTAACTTTCCTTCCGTAAGAAGATGGCGGTTAAAAGTTCTGTTTCTTGTTATTGAAACACCCTGTCTCTCGTAACTTTCCAACAAGAGGGCAAACAGGATAGTCAGAGCATCTTCTTGCGAATAACTTTACCATTTCTCTGCAAGAATGCTTTTTCTCATGTGTATGGTACATGGAAACCCGTTCTTCAAGGTTATATTTAATTCCTCCCTCAAACTAACTACAGGCTGCTACCTGCACATGCACTATACCGTAACGGCGAATGGTTTCTTCCAGTAAGCAGCAGCGCAAGAACGCACAGAGCACATTAATATATCGAAAAATACATCATATTTTGAATAACGCGTTGACAGGTTTCGCCTTTTATGGACATTTTTGGAAAGATAATGCATACTTTGACTCGCTTTACACTCTGATTCCTTTTTCTATTCTTATGGTATATCATGCTCTTGGTTTTGACGATTAGCTCAGAATAGCTTCAAAACTAAACAGAAATTAAGAATAATTTAAAGAAAAAATTCCAAAAAACAATAGCGGCCACACAACAAACGAGCAATTGAAACCACTTAATTACCTAATAATTCCTCTATTTCAAATACAATGTCCCCTTGCGGAAAAAAATCCTAACATTTTACAATGCGTAAGGTAGGCTACAAGAAGTCTAATGCTGTACATCAGCGTGTTGTTAAGAAGGAAAGTATTAAACGCTCTTTAAGACAGTGAAGAAGGAACCGCAAAGAGGCGAAATAAAAACAATGAATTTCTTTCCGCAGATAGAACATTTCAAGCGTTGTTCACCACACTCAAACCTGATTCAGTAAATAAGATCGCAACAATTGTGGTCGAAATTTCACGTACTTATCCAATAGGAACAAGATGAAGCGCTATTCACCCCGCCATAAGGGGGAAAAAAGCACATCGTAATGTTACAATGCTACCAATTTTACGGCTGAAATATTGCAAAGGTGACGTCACCTACATTGTTAACAATCTCTAAACGGTCGCTGTGGTTACGCCGATGCTAAGAGAGCTTTTTGTGCAATGTTTTTTTAAATCGAAATATCTTCCATCATCCGACAAGAGACTGGTAGGCATACATCGAAAAATAATCGACCGTGACCTACAAGAACAAGAATTAAGTATTATTTGTGGTTTTTGTAGAATTGTTCGATTATTGTGAAAAAAGTGTATACAAGCTTATTTTTAATACCGGCTTTTTATCTACATTGATTAGTAATTATAGAAAACAAAGAATGCCTTATTCATTTTTTAAAGTAGAGATGAAAGGTAACAGAGAGACATTAATCCTAGCTAGCCCGTAAATAATCGTAACTTAGAATTAAAGATACCACCAAGTGAGGGACATAAAAGATGGCACCTGAAAAACACATTCTTTTTAGAGCTAGAAGAAAGTGCTTTAAACAAAGATTGCTTAGCCTAAAGGAGAATATTGTTAATTTTTCATAGATGGAGGTATCGAGGAGATATAAAAAACAACTTCGCTAAATTATGACGGAGATCCAAAGTTCCCGACCTCGCCGATTTCACAAAACCCTTATATGGCGTCATATCTTATCTGTCAACTAAATAAGTGTAGCTTAACTATGTTCAGTTGTTCAGATACAGTTGCATAAAGAAGGCCATGTGTAGAAGATTAGGACATGTTCAAAATGGAGTATCGAGCTGTTATTAAGTTCTTTACAAAAGTAGGACTTACTCCTAATGAAATTGAACAGCGATTGGACGGTGTATATAGGGAAGCATCCCCTCATATTCTACCGTAAAAGAATGGGCCAAATTTTTTGGAATGGATCGAGAAAGCGTTGAAGACGAAGAGCGTGCAGGTCGGTCCTTGGAGGTGCTCACTCCTGAAAACATCGCACTTGTGGAAGAAGAAATTATGAAAGACCGGCGGCTCACAGTTACAGTTTTCTGGCTACCTGGATCTTTTAATATCGGCTGTATCACCGTCACCATGCTTTTGTACAACTTTCTCCATTAAATAATTTATAAGTAATACGAATATGCTTGGCAGTAAAAAACAAAATTATACGGTTTTATTTCATTTTTCATACCTGTTCCCTGCTGTACATTCTCTCTTTATCTTTTTTTCGATCGCTCTTCTCTCACAAAAGACAGCTGTATCTTTTACTCACCTGTGAAAGAAAAATAAAAAATAAAATTGCAAAAGCTAGTAATGTTTATGTCAACATTTCTACAACATCAATGTATTATTTTATTGCACAGTGGTTCCTCAAAAAAATTGTACTGTGACATTAAGGGAAGTATTAAACGGAGTGTCAAAACAATATTTTTTTATGTACCATTTTAATCGTTGGAATTTTCTGTTCATTTTCATGTGAGTTGCATCCATGTTTCTCGGTTATTATTTTTTTAATAAATTTACAATTATATCACTGCGGAAATACGCGCGCACTTGTTCAGATAAAATTCTATATCTCTGGAACTATTTTCTCCATAATGCTGTGGTTAATCTTGAATGATAGAAAAAGTTTTATTTCATAAATTGATAGCATTGTTTCCATGACATCATTCTTTATTGTTTTACAGTGTTGGAGGGTTTTAGCTGGTGTATCTCTAGAAAAAAGTTATTTTTATGTAAAAACTACTCTTTGGCTGCAATTATGGAAAAACTAATTTATTTTTGCATAAATTTTCCACTTTTTTAGAATGTCACTTTGGAATAATTTATAATTTGCTTTAGAGTCATTGTAAAGTAGTGAAAACATAAAATTTCAATTTTGTGCATCTATATGCTGTAAAAGTTTCGTTTCATTAGCTTTAATAGTCTTTCAGAAAATAGGAACTGAAGTTGGTAAATTTAACATTATAGTGAAAGGTCTTTCATACACCCTTTAAATACGTGTTATAAACAACAACGTTTTAAATGCATATTAGGTTGTTACTTTAATTTTATTTTTATTGTAGTTATATATAAATTACAGTGAAATAGAAAATTCAATGATTAAATAAAGCAAAGAAAAAACATGAAAAATACACAAATGCAATATTTTGAGCAAATAAGCTTCTTCAAGCGGAAAGATTGAGAAAAAGCTGCAGTGGTAGTAACGAATGCCAACCTAACAAAATAAAACAAGAGAAATAGAAAGTTAGCAAACGTAAAGAAACAAAATAGTTCAGAATGTTTTATATTTTTTATATATATTTTATTTTCATACTTTATGTGAAACTATAGCATCCTTCTTCTTGTCTCTGAAAGTACTTTCAGACGCCGAAGAAGTGAGACCATCAATGAAAATTAATTATAAACAGTTATTAAAGGAAGAGTAATTAAATAAGACACACTGAGCTGTCGATATTCTAACCTTAACTTTAACTGTCTATGATTATTCATACACACAGCTTGACTAAACTTACAGTTTAACAGACATACTACACTTTTAATGTCTAACTGGCTGACGAATAAATTGTAAAGGTCATAGTAGGAATGATATTTGCACAGTTTTACATTTCACACAATGACAGGGATATGATCCAGAGGGCAGACGGAGGTCTTTTGTAACAGTTGCCGAAGTTCGCCTAAAATACTCCAAAGGTTTGAAGAGAATCGAGGTATCTTTGAAGAAAAGAATCGCCTCAATAACAAAATATCGTTATCCAATTAAATTTAAATTGGAGTATACTAAATTGTTGGAAGCCCTGCAAGATGCCCCGTAGCATGGGAATTTTACAGTTTAGTAGTCAAAAAATTTATGACGCTACATTATGAAATCCTTGGATACGAGCCTAATTATTGTACGATTGGTTTAAACAACCAATGAGAAACTAACATTTTTAATGGGATGAAAGTCAAATTCAAAACAGTCATTTGTTTAGGGGTGTATGCCAAGTCAATGGAATATAGAAGGATATTTTAGGAAACTAAGAAATATTTTGACATAAGAAGGTTGGTCCATAAGTTTCCGGCCTCACCGATAAGGATTATCGCCTTCACAAAACACTTATCTAGTGTCACCTTAAATGGAGTTTCGAACTCTTATTAAGTTTTTCACAAAAGAAGGAATAATTAAGGAAGACCGGCGGCTCAAAGTTACAGAAACAGCAGCAAGGTTGGACCTTTCTAAAACAACAGTACTTCGAATTATTCATGAACATTTAAACATGAATAAGGTTAGTGCAAGATGGGTGCCTAGACTTCTTTCCCCAGTCTAAAAGCAGCAACGAGTCATCTGTTGTCAGGCATTTTTGAAGCTCTGCCTTGGCTACGAGAGAGAAGTTCTACAAACCATTGTTATAGGAGATGAAACTAAAGTCCTCTCTTTTGTCCAAAAGAGAATCAATGAAGTGGCAGGCGTGAACCTGGAGAAGCACCGCCTCTAAAGGCCAAAGTCACTCAGTCAACCAAAAAGATCATGGCTACAATCTTTTGGGACTGTGAAGGAATACTCTTCATTGGCTTCAAGGAGAGGAACACTACAGTAAATGGGGAGTACTATGCTGGACTACTGCACAGACTGCGTGCTTTCATCAAAGAGAAAAGGTGAGGAAAATTGAGTGGTAGTGTGCGCCTTCTTCACGACAACGCGATAGCTCCCAGTGACTATTTCCTCTTCTCAAAACTAAAAAAGGGCCTTCAAGGAAGGACATTTAAATGTGACGAAGAATTGATGGAAGCTGTTATGCCCATTTTACAGACAAGACTTCCAACTATTTGGGGGAGAGGAAGATTGAAGAAGTGTATTGCAATAAATGGTAACTATATTGAAAAGTGAAATATAGTTTTTGCCTTTATCATACCTTGCAAACAGTTAAGCCGGAAACGTATGGACCTACCTTCGTACATGCGAGCAAGATTCTAGGAGACTCACAGTGGATTTTACGACGGGAGAGGGCAAGGCGCGATATGGCGACGGACAAGAGAGTTGATAAGGAAGCGACGCCTTTGGGAGAATTTTCGGAATACCACCTGCTATTAATTAGTGGTGGAATGTGTTTATTATTGAGTGGAGCTGTGGAAGGAGAGAGTTCACTGGCGTTATGGTCATAATTCGTTATCTTAGCTTTAAATTGTCTGATGCAGATTGCTCTGAAACTTAATGTCGCTTTGGTTGTACAGCATTATATATACTATATACTTAGAGCAATACTCGTAATACCATCTTCTGCATGAGAGTTGCTAACTTGAGTCACCTCACGTCGAAATGCTGTCAAACTGCCCGCTTTGTTAGCAAAACGTTTCCCAGGCAATGACTGCCTCACTTTGGGGATGATATCATGAGCACAGGGACTGAGATCGGGCGAATGTGGCGGGTGTCGAAAAAACTGTCCATCCCCACTGCTATAAAAACACTTGACAGCGTCGTCTGAAGGAGCTGTAGGGTTTTCGTGGAAAATAATGGCGATGATCAAAAGTTCTGGTGATTTTGTGCATCTTCACTGCCATAAGCCAGAATGACCATGGCTTTTGTTAGTGAAACAGTTTAGCGAAACTTGTGTTTGCGCAGCGACCAAGGGTGGTGCCATTCACTGGACTGTAGCTTGAGTTCATGTTCATACACCATAGCCCAACTTTCATCAATTGCAATGATTAGATTCTTCATGGCATCCCTTTCGTCCTGAAATCTCGAAAGATGTTTGCTCTTCCAATTCCACAGGTGCCAAGCGCCTATCATTGTAAACACTGTTCCATCACCATCTCCCGTGCATTATTGTCAGAGAACACAGGATATCCACTGCGCGGGAGATCGGCAATGGATATTCTGACCTTTTTTACACCTCGGGCCACCTCGTCACTGTTCCATATGGCAAGACACTCGCAATCAGTGCTTTCCGTAGCTCTGCACATTCCTGCCGCGAAGAAATGACATTTATACACACGCTCTTTGTTACTTTTCGTGGCCTACATTCCTGAACACTGAGGCTCACCAATTGAACTTCGGAGCGTGCTGAGACAGTAGCTCCGCTCTCATAGACTATCTGGTACATTCTATACACTTTCAGTCACACGTGCGTGTGTGCGTGTGTGTGTGTGTGTGTGTGTGTGTGTACACAAAGGGGGAGAGAGCAATATAAAATAACGTCAATAAGCATACATTGCATGCTCATTTGCTTCACCGCTATCCAAAAATACCCTAAGATCCGAACCTCATTTTCTCTCCCCATTGCATTGACCTTGAAGCGATTTTATAATATGATGATGTTGCTAGATGTACCTCAGGGTCGCACTTCAGTCCTTGGGTCTTTCAGGGCCCCGAAGTCGCCTCTTGTGCCTTAGTGGTCACAGGAGGAGGAAGATGAAAGGGAAGGGTTTAAATTCCACAACAATTTGTTTCATTAGACCCCTAAAATGTTTATTCACACAATACTTTCTTATCTGCCATCTGGTTCGTTACCTCTATGACTTTTATGCCCTGCGCTGCTTGAAATTACATTCTTATGCCTCTTGTCTACATTTTCCTACTGTAGCTGGGACTGCGTCCTAGTAATTACTGTAAGTACTGACGGGAGATACCTTCTGGGAATGCCTGTACTGTCCTGTTCTCTAATGTACGGTGACAAAGAAGATGCCCGGGACTGAGACGACCCCTACTGCCTTATCTGTCCTCCACTGTCTGTATGAACCTCGGGACAACGTCATCTTCCACTTATATACGAAATTCAAAGTGTCCCTACGTGGTCGTGAGAGCTCACGGGGTCCACATACTAGTGCCCATGGATTCCTGTGATTTTAAAATATTATTGGTGAGCTCTTGTGCTTCCAAACGAGCTAACTTTAAATCCATCAACTCTTTGACTTGTCATTGGCTAGCTCATGATTATTCCATGTAATGACGTCATTGCCAACACCTGTTCCCTTTCTAACTTTAACGAATTTCGGAGCATCTTCAGCAACTAAGATACAAAGTTCAGACACTTGCAAGCACTTAGCTTTGTCACAATAGAGAAACCGTTGTTCGAGTCATTACCAGTAAGTGAGATCATAAAAGATTACAAAAGGCAATCCCTATTGTTATACGGCCAGGTAATCGTGAGTACATTTTCGTGATATGTGAAAGGGTCCTGCTTGTTACTACGGGCTCTATAATATTTAATATTTATTACTAATTAAATTATATAAATACATTCGCTCTCGTGTACGCGGTGTGAAGACCTGCCACAAACTGCTGCTTATATGAGGAAACTGATGCTCCTCAATCATAATCTTGTACTGCACATCTACTAGTTGTCCCTTCAAGTGAAATATGTCCTCGCTGAAAAGCCTACAAAACCTTGACAAGCTAATTTTAGCAGAAATAACTTAGTCGGAGGCCCATAGCACCTTTGATAAGTTAACTGTGCATGAAGAGAATATTACACACGCCACTGTCTTGTTGATTAGGCAGAGTCCTTGCCAGAAAACAAAGTAATGAACAGCCCATCTTCACGCTCTTTGATAATAGGCTCGGCGCCTGCAGTAGCAAAAATTCTCTTAATTACTGCAGCTCCATTAATTAATGACATCATCTTCCACTCCAGGAGCACTTATCACCTGCTTCAGGCATTTATATGTAACATAACTTTGTCCATAGCTTCCTCTTTGTTCATCTAGCGATGCATTACTTTAACATTACATCGCTGAAATAAAACCGGAATGGATTCTTTTTCAAAAAGATTTACCAACTTATAATTTATATGTTAGAAATTTTAGAATATTTAATCAGATAGAATGTGAAGATTTTCCTTATTTTTGGGATGGATAAAGTCGAAAACACAGAAAATTTGATAAAATAATGCACTTTTAAATATAGCATTGGCTATTTTCCTATTAAAACTATAGTTTATATGCCAGTAATGAAAAGTATCCAGTACCTAGTTTAAAAAACCAAACGCTATTTTTAAATTTGGATGGTCATATGTGGGGACATACGAAGTTCCCCATATTCCATTGTGATGAAATGGGTTAACAGGTTCTCTTGGGAAAAGAGAGCATCAAAAATTATCCTGGTGGTAGTCACATGAGCAGGAACCTACCCAATGACAGACAGTTAAAGCTGATAAAAAATGCAGCAAAGTTGAAGCTTCCTGTCACAGTCATCTCTGGAATTATTCACGAGAAATTTCATGCGATATAATGCCTCGATTTCTCTGTGCAATTCTGAATAATTAGATATTTTATTGCCTACTGTTGGTTATTAATTTGATCGAACAAATTTGTCTATATTGTTATGATGTCTGAAGAACAGAGGAAAGTAATTTTCTAATTTGTACACACTTTGACAAAAAAAAATTAGTCATCTCTTGAACGTAAAATTCTTCTAAGCTACAGCGCGCGGTTCACAAGGTATCCATCAAAGCTGAGTAGTCACTGCAGTAGGTGTATATGTCATACACTAAAGACGCTGTCTACTATGTGTTCCGTTAGCTCTGTGGCAGAGTGTGCTGTGATGCCCTGGCTAAGAGCACAAATTCGGCTTTCGGGATGAAACTGATATTTGTGACGATTAATCTCTCTCCATTTATTCTCCACTCTCACCTGTTCCAGAATAACGAAACTTGCGTGAGGATTAGCGGCAACTGCAGCTAATATAGCGACTTCCGAATTTTCCCAGTAGCACTTCTCATTCGATAGTTTTCATGGTGCGACATCTCCCGTTTCGGAGAATAAGTTCGCATGTCGTTGAAAATTTCTAACGATGGCTGCCTCCTTTCAGGATATCGATCCCCATATAAGTTGCAAGCTGCTCTAGCGTTCTCGAGAGCTTTGCCATAAATGTAAATCATATCAATCCTCTCGTTGATCCTGTATCGAGTATCCATGTTTGAAATACGAAGTGTAACCGACTGAGAATAAAAGAGGTTTGAATTGGCAATTGTTTGTGTAGCGATGTCAACAAATGAGCATCTGCGTATAAACAAATGAGTTTCCTTCATAGCAACAACAAAACAAAAGAGAGAGAAGTGCAATAGAGTGAAAAACATTTGCTGTCTTATTTGCCTATCACATTACCTATCACCGCTAGCTGATAGATGTACTAGAACTTTTATACTGAAAATTGAATGCTCTTTCCATTCTCGGAAAAGAAAATACAGCATTCCATTTAAAAAAGTAGTTTTACCTTTAAATGACAATGAGAATGAGCACTTCAAATTTTGTCTGAGGCTTTTTTTTTTTTTTAACCCTTCGTTTCGCAGGACTAAAGTCGCGACACTATAAACGTGAATCCTATATAAATAAAAAAAGTTCATGTCAATTTTGGTACTAATAAAAAGGATCGATGTAGATTTGAAGTAGGTTTTTTAAAAAAAAAATCATGGATACAATGCAATTGCTGCTAAAACGGAGAAGTTTCACTTTCTGAGTGACTGCCATAGTTTCAATGCAATCTTATAGTGTGTATAGAACATCTAAACGACATTACAATAATGTTATCATTACCATGTACATATGGTTACCTCCTCCCATAATAATCTGGCGTTTAAGTGATATTCCATGTAACAATCAGAAGAACAGGCAAACACACACCCGTGCACTGTTTTAGGTGAAAAACTGATTGAAAAAGGTACGTCGGAAGAATAGATACTAGCTGTATATTAGCATGATGCAATTCTCAAGCACCTCGGCAGGAGTCTGTAACAAGCCCACCTGATTAGACACGACAAATAAAATAGTCTCTCAGTCTGGGGACCCACCTATATCGTATATCTTAAAACATCGAGGACCTCGTCATTTGAACATACGAAACCGGTTTACAATGGGAGTTTAGTTAATTCGAGTTTATTTTCGAGAGGTGATATCATTTTATTACCAAAGGGTATGAACGAACGAAACGATAAACAAATGCCACTTAACTCAGAAGAAACAACAAGATTCCACACTTTACAACCATAGGTCGCAAAATTTCCCCCCACGTTGTCTCGTTTATTGGACCAAACATTGTTACCTCCTTTTCTCCCGAAATTCAAAAACTGTATAAGAAGCACACATTTTTCATAAATGTTTATGAACATAACCTTACATATAAGTTTTACAGCCATATTTACAAAACTTACATTAACTATTTCACTTATGTGACGTCATCTTAAAATCGATCAATGAAAGGAAAGAAAATTTTGAATTTTGACCAATCACATCCGGATTTCCCAGTGAAATCATCGAAAAAAATTATCAAATCCGTTTTAATCACACAACGTGCATTTGTCTAAACCTTCATTACATAATTCCTGAACACGCATCACTGACCACTTTTCTGTATTTTCAGTAATTGTAAAGTTAACTAAGTGAATGTGTATTCACTTTAGAAATTGATTTTGCGTACTCAGTCAAACAGTCTGGATTAATTTTACAAATTTTGTAGCAATATCTGCCTAAGAAACCACAAATCTTAATAAACACGTTATTCAAAATTGTAAAATGTTTTTTTTCTCAATTGTTCTTGTAAATCTAACGGTAGCGATTGCAATAGCAGACTTTCGTCTATTTCATTCTCACGGTTTTTGAATTATAGGTATTCATAAATATAACATTTTATAATACATTTGCTAATAATCCTTGCGCGAATTTCAAAGATACCTTTTATTCCATTCTATTAATATTAATATCTATTTTTATTCTATTCAATAAAATAGTCCCAAATCCGTATTTGACTCTTCTTTATTCGCATTACTGACATTCGCATATTGCTACATGGCTTGAAAAGGTTAAGTATTCATAATACAAATAAACAATTATTACAATATTGTAAGGCAAGATTGCAGGAATTATATTTATATTTTTATTTTATTCCTGAAATGGTCGTAATAAATATCACTCGAGGGTTTTCACTACGTTCGTGAAATTCAAATAGTTAGGGACATTGATAAAGTTTTATTGCAGAGCATTATTATGAACTTTCAAGAGCCGACTACACGAAAATGTTCGTTGTCATGGAGCCCAATTAAAAAACGCGATTTTTAAAAAATAAGAAGTTCAAATTAATAAATATAATGCTAATTCTTTGAAAAAATATTTTTGTTTAATTCGATACAAGTGTCCCACAAAAAGGTTCTGAAAACCGTCGTATTCCATTGGGTCATCCTGTATTAAGGCACTAGTCATAGAAAAAGCTTTCTGGCTAACCTATTTTAGATCATGTAACGATAGGAAAACACACTGTAAATAAGTACGTCAATTGCGAATACTGGAGACAGAAGCGAAGACTCGTGTTATTTTTTTACTTGCTTTGAAACTTTAGACGAAGTCGATTTACTTCTTCGTTGTTTTAAGTTAAATTCATGTAAACTTTTAGAAAAGTCCTTCACGCAGGAGCTGCGTAAACTAAGCGAAGTTGAATAACTTAAAAATAAATATAAAATGCAAAGTAGGCCTTATTTATCAATGAAATAAGTTATGGCATTACTGTGTGATATTAGGGGAACAAAATTAGAATTCTTGCTATCTATAAGTATTACAAAAGTGAAACCACGTTTTATTATTATTATTATTATTATTATTATTATTATTATTATTATTATTATTATTATTATTATTATTATTATTATTATTGAGATTAAATAAAAAAATTAATGGTATACTATTATTTAAATGAAACACACGACCGCAGATAGACAAAGCTATACGGTGTGGGTATTTATAAACATTTTTAAATGTAACGATGTTTATGAACTGATCCCTTGATATTATCTTTACATTCACTTAAATAGAGAAATAACAGAAAGTTTCGAGTTACTTTGCGTATTTAAGAAGATGATGTTCATATGTTTCAATAAAACAAAAACATGTCACTATTTAAAAACAATTGCAATGTACTAAGCAAGTAAAACAATCGAAAGTTACATCGATTTTCAGGGGCTTTGAAATTTAATTTAAATGTTATTGTAATAAAAACACGTAACGTAAACGTTTTCTGAAGGTTATTACAGAACGCTTTTACACACAAATATAATACTCACACATATTTCATTAATATTTCAAAGCTGCTATTTTCATGACGATGATTCTGCTAAATATAAAACATGCATTGTTATAATTACAGTTTTTACGCTGAGTTAATGTGTCATTTTATTTTAAAACCAAATAGAGATAATTAAACTCAAGAGAGCTTTTCAAATTTCGGTTTTAAAGCATACTCCTACTCCTAAAGATCCGAATTCACTAATTTTCTGAAACTATTTTTCTTATTTTATATAAATGCTATATACCGAATTTTGTTGTGAAGAAACAAATATTGCTGCCGCTAAAGCGATTTTGGATTTTAGGTAAACCTCACGTCGCTAATGGCCCGATTTTCATGATTTTCACAAATTATTCTTATTATTTTATTTAAATGGTACATACCGAGTTTCTTGCGAAGAAGCAAATATTGGTGTCTCTCGAGCGATTATTAAGTAGGTATTGGGTTTCGGGTACATACCCATTCCTAATAATCTGATTTCACAGCTTTTCAGAAACCATTTTATAATTTATTACAGCATATTCCCCGTTTTGTTTAACAAAAATGTTAATTACGGCTGATAGAGCGATGTTTAAATTTTGTTTTAACCCCCACACGGTGTTCAGGTATATCTCCACTCCTAATGACCTAATTGCCCTGATTTTCAGAAAACAGTTTTAATAATTTATTTTAATGAAATAGACCGAGTTTGATTGAACAAATAATAACAAAATTTGCGGCCTTTAGAGCGATTTTTATTATTTTTTCGCTTTACGTTAACCCCCAACTCCAATAGTCCAATTTTGCTGCTTAACGAACTTGAGGAATGGCTTGTTAATTGATAGTTATAGACCGAGTTTCATTGAAAAAAAAATTACGACTACTATATATTGAAGTTCTAATAGTCGCAATATATACAGAGGTAATGAAAAAATGTATGCACACTTTAAGCGAAAAAAAAAATTGTGTTATCAATAACAACACTGAATTCACACAAACAGAAAATGATGAGCACTAATCACCTTACACTTTTACATTTACAACAGCTGTTCAAAATGTCTCACCATCAACGTCGATACACTTCTGAGTACGTTGAACTAATGATTGAGCAACGTTTGCGAAAGTGTCCTCAGCGACTGCAGCACATGCCGTTTCAATTTCTTCCCGAAGTGCTGCCAGGGTAGCTGATTTTCTACGGCATACAACATCCTTAAGAGTTCCCCATAGGTAGAAATGCAACTGTGATTCTGTTCTGTACACACGTCTCCATTGCCTTTGAACTTCAACAACATTCTCGGTTTTCCAACATCACTTCAAAATTGCTTTCCGCTGTTAAAATGATAATCTTGGCTCCATTTTGTTACAATAACGATAGCATAACGTAATGTGAGTCACATCTGTTTACAGAACATCATACGATAATCTTGGCTTCATTTGTTCATTGTTGATTTACCTGTCACGTAATAACGCTACAATAATGTATGTGAGTCACGCCTGTTTACAGAACATCATACTACACATTACTGTTGTTTTCGGTCCAACTTTGAAATATATTAAATAGATATTCTCAGTATATAATAATAACAATAATAATAATAAAATTGTTTTCATCGTCATTTTCGTTGCCTAGTAGGTAGAAGCGATGGAGATTTGAGAATTGTTTTTCAAAAAATCGTTTCATGGGTACAACCGCAATAGGAATTCGCTAATAAATATTTATTGTTCGAAAAGAAGTTTTTTTCCTATTACTATAAATTTGGCACTACTTAACCTTAAACGTCAACGCCAATTTCGTTGCACAACCCTTTATATATATAAGAGTTTATCACCATTGTCACCAACTAGCAGGTAGTTTCGCGTTTGCCTCGCCTTGATGTTGTCAGATTAGGGCGGGCTCAGATATCCGCTCTTCCTCTGTAGTCTTCTAGCTCCATCAAGATCACGTTTCTTGAGCTTGTCGTTACGGGAAGCAGTCAAGGGGAAAATATGCTCGGCCACACCGTAAAAATGCCGACCGGCTCGGCACTGTAGGCCATGCTCGGCTTTTTCTTTATCCCTCCCTCACCTGCTTTGTCAGTGTGACGCGCTAAACAATGTTAACAAGTGGGAAACGCATGTATCTTCACGGTGCCAGCTCTTGTAATCATACCAAGGCGGTAAAAGTCCCTCGTTCCATATGCTCTTATTTCTAACGTCGCTTGGGCAGGTCGGAAAGTAACTAGCTCTACCGCCATAACTTTAACACTGCAAAAAATCGACTGCACCTATTAAATATGATTCTATATATATTCTCCTTCTGGTTAGACAGCTCCTGGATTGCTACTACTAATGAATAAACACCTAATTTGTCTCTCTGTCTACTCTTTCCTTCAGCACTGTTTGTTTGAATTCAAGCATTTTATTACAGTGTTAGAATTAGTACGTATAAACATTTGGGACATACATCCAGGTGTCTTATTCATCATATGGAAATATAGTAAGGACAACTTGGCTGTTTCACGGAAACAAATTCTGAGTGCGCATGATACAAAATGGGGTTTACTTTAAATGGCTCTGTATAAAAAAGCGATGACATAAATGAATACCTATTACTAGTTTTTTAATAAATTAAACAGCTGTCAGGCTTTTTAATAGTGTTTAACGCCCCTTTTTACTACTGATGCATCACAGGCGATGGACACTGATGATGCATGCGATGAAATATAAACTGGAAAAAGATTTTTTTTAAAGGAAGGAAACGTTCCAGGCCTAAGTTTAGGCTACCTGCACGACATTTACCATTTATAAGGGCTGAGGGAATCCTGGAAAAAACCTCACTCAGGAAGTACGGTCTTGGCACGACCTTGCGCACACGAGTCCGCGCCTAAACGACCTCAGGCACCCGTGGCGATATCAGTCATGTGTCTGCCATAGAAATCCGAAAAATGATTGTTGTGGAATATAAATAAGCATTTTGAAATACTGGGTGATTATTTCCTTCCCAGCTTGAAGGCCTGCTAGGGAACTGGAGAGGAGGTCAGTACTAGTTTAACTCTGGGAATGTACGAAAGTGCTCTCGTGTGCTGTGAAAGTCATCAAATATTCATTACAAGCGTAATCAGTGTATTAATTACGTTAATATGACTCAATTCAGGTAATCTGTTCCCCAAAGAGTATTTATTTACATTCCGTATCTGCATACAGAATCGGCTAGTGAGATACCTGATATTCAACTTTCTAGCGGACTAGTAAATACATTCCGGGAAGCGAGAAGTATTCTTGATAAAGGCGTACACCGCCATGCACAGTACTCACAGAAGGGGAACGTTCTTCTAACAAATCACTTCGACGCATTTCTCAACAAACGAGAATTTTCTATTCCTCTATTCGAACGGCTACAAAGCTACTAAAGTTGAAACACTATAAAATTACTGTAGTGCAAGAACATTAACCGGGTGACCCTGCATACAGGCGCAGATTTAGTGAGTGGATTTTGAATAGTGCGCATAATAGAGAAACTGACCCTAATGTAATTTTCTTTACGGACGAATCTTGTTTCCACATAAGTGGGTGTGTTAATTCACAAAAAAACTGATGCTGGAGTTGAGAAAAACATAAACTACACGTGGAACTGCTATATAATCCAAAATTAAGAGTGTACTGTGTCATTAGCGTGAGAGACGAGTGGCCCTTTGTTTTTAATAAAATTCAATAGTGATAACTATCTGCAGAATATTTTGCAACCCTTTTCACGTGAATTAACTGTAAAAAAAAATGTAGGTTCGCGAATTTCCAACAGAACTCCTCAATGGCATATACAGTCCTGGTCCCTTGCATGCAGTTCATGAAATATTACTCTTTGGGGAGGGGCGTTATAGGAAATAGTGTATAGAACATATCCACAAACATTCAATGAACTAAAAAATAACATTTGTCAAGTATTTCTCTGAGGAAACTGCCGATGTTAATTTCACAGGCCGATGCCAGAAATGTATGGAAAATAAATATTTTCAAATTCATTTATTATTTTTATCATATGTCTCATCAATCGTCCTCAGCCCTCGCTTAACATTATAGGAACACGTTGTGATCTACAATGACACATTTGTTTATGGTGTTTCATTCGTGTAACAGTCTAAGCAAACATCAGGTACTGTAATACTAACAATTTGAACAGATCTATTTCAGGCTTGTGGTATTGAAGTTTAATTTGTCAGTTCGTTTATGGTTTAAAAATTGAATTTTGGTGTTCTATGTTCACTAAGTCATTCTGTGTGAAAACAGTTAACTGCTTGCAAGAATAATGAAAAAAGTGTGTGATTTGACACCTCTAAAATATTGCAGAGGTAAAAAGCACTGGTTAACTAATGCTTTTTTTTTTTTTTTCCAAAATCGAAAGATTTTTTTCAAAGACAGAAGCTATCGGAAGTATCTGTAAGGATATAACGAATTAGGTGTGGAACTGGGCCTTCAAAGCATGAATAAATGTGACCGAAAACAACTTTTCACTTCAAGGACTGGAAGATGCTTGAAACAGATTTGTGAAGGCAACGGGTTTTCTAGAGCAAAACAAATTACATTTGATCTTGAAGACAGTGGCATCACAGTAACTGAGAGAACTGTGAGGTGAAAACTTTCAGAAACCATACAGACTTTCTCGCAAGCCCAAAGCAACCACTGCTATGACTGAAACGTCTCAAGGGAGCAAAAGATTACAAGGACAAAGACTTGCACTTCTGGTAAACAAATCTCAGTTTGTGTAGTAGCATTCTGGTGGAAAGTATAAGTGAGATTGTGTTGTCTAGACTGTAAAACAGCCCACTAAAGGCATAAATTCGCCAGTCATCACTGGCAAATGACCTGGATGTTGTTCAAGGGACAATGGCAATTAGGTGTTGAGAAACAGGTTGCTGTCTCAACTATGAGAATGGTTCCCAAATAGAGAGACGTTTATTTTTATGCAATATGGGAACCATACTGTAAAATCTGTGATAGCTGTCCTTTTGTTGTCCTAGCAGCGAAATTCAATTATGAATCCTATCGAGACTGTCCTCGGGCACTCAAAACTATTCACCACGATTCAACTGGTATTAACAAAATAGTGTAACAGAGCAACAGAGTCTGTACTTCAGATATTCTCAGCAGGTTTTCCAAAACAAATGTGAAATAATGGAAAAATCCTTCTGTTCCTATGTCAAGTCCCATGAAACCAAATATAGACACACCTTTAAAAATATTTATATCTGTGCATGATTCGTCACCAATCACCAGCTTCTCCAAAAAAATCAGCATCTTCATTAGGCATTTCCAGAAGCCGACCGAAGACTCGACCTTGAGTGATTTTAAAGATGCTGTTATGTCACTACCATATACCAGAGAAGCAATTCTAATGCATGCAACGGAAACATCCAGGGAGTCCCTGGCCCAAGAAATATGCAGCTCCATCTGCGGGCAAACTGACGAACACCGGCTTTTGGGACACTACTGGCACACTGGTAGAGTACTAGCCTCTTCAAGAAACGACTTGTCAACAGCGAGACCCTTTTACACAACTTAGACACAGAATTCAGCATAGGTGAACAGGATTGTTCCTCTAATATGACACTTTGCGGCCACGCTGGGGTTCATTGTTGTGCCGCAGAGCACCATGTTCCAGAACATGAAGGATCTCTGCGAGGTAAAAAAAATTCAGGCACCTGTTGATGAGTGCTGGTCTAGTACTGCTAAACAAAGGTTTCGCAACGCCACCAGAATGAAGTTACCAAAAGAGGCCAGCGGTGCTTTGACGTTGCAGACCTCAGTGCATGGAACTATGTTGCATAATAAATAAGATATAAACTACTATTGTAAATATTTTCCAATGTATACTATTAGCTATAGCCTATAACATAAAATACTTTCGTGTTATGTCGTTCGACATTGACAATTTTCGACGACTATTTTACTCATCTTAAAATAGTTAAATGAAACGAAACAAAACGTTGAATTTCGACCAATCACAGTCGGATTATGGAGTGAAGTTATGGGGGAAAAAACATAAAATCAGTTTTATCAATAACTGGGGCTCATAGCCGGAGCCTGCTAAACAGCTTCATAATTTGACGCCAACGTGGGGCCACAAGCAAACAGGATCTAATTGCTGGGGCCGACACTAAACCAGTGAAATGGTCACATTAAAATATGAAAACAAATGAACTTTCTTAAACACAGAAAAGGACTCGCGAGCCCTTTTTACATGGCATGCAATGCTTACCAGCTACATTCAGAACCACAGAATCTATATTAATTATCTTCTCACGACATACTTGCAAGAGCCTTCGATAATGAGTTCATAAAGGTGACGGGAGAGAGAGTAAAAAAAAAAAAAAAGATTATTTTCGTTACATTCCAGAGTCACGTCTCAAATTAAGCTCTACTGTGTAAGAAGGTTCACTGACTCAATGTGAGGGGGGCAGGCATTGATCTTTAAAATAAATTGAAGCTGGCAGGCAAAAAAAGGAAGAACGTTGGCTCGACTGAAAGACTTTAATTGCATCGCCGACTATAATCATAGCATGCAGTTTACTCCATTAAGCACATTTAACACAGGTTTAAATTGTATATGGCGGTGTTTGCCAGCCGGAACAAATAGATACCAAAATTGGAGTCGTTTATTCTACGTTGCAGGCAGGATGTGATGGAAACATGATCTCCGTCTTGTATTACAAACTCTCTGGCATCAGCGTTCACTGGTATTACAGGCTTATTTTTAAACAAACGCCCATCTCATCCTGGTATACTAGCGTAGTTTATGATACCAACAGGTGTTGCATGTAATTTTAGCATTGGGATATCATTAAAAAGTATTAAAATTTTATAAAATGTGATGTTATGACGTAGTAAATACCGCCACGGGTGGCCAGGTCGTTAAGGCGCGGACTAGTGGGCGGGAGGTCTGGGGTTTGAATCCCACCAGGACCGTTCACCCTGGCTGAGGTTTTTTCCAGGTTTTCCTCAGTCCTCATAACTGGCAAATGCCCGCAACGTTTCCTTCCTTAAAAAATATCCTTTCCCAATATATCATTTCATTCTCATGTATCATCAGTGTCCAGCGCCTGTGATGCCACAATAGTAAAAATACCATTCGTTCATTTATTAAGCATCCTCCATATAGCCCCGGTCTAGCTCCAAGTCACTTCATTTGTCAGGCCCTCTTTCGAGTCAACACTTTCCCGACAATGAACCTGTCACCGCATGGTTCCGACAGCAGTTCAAAGAATTTTATGCTGCTGGGGCTTGTGAAACGGTGGGGCAAGTACTTTAATGTGTTGAGAAGTAAAAATATTTTTCAAATCGTTACTCTTATTTGTTTAGTTCCATATACCGTTACCTCGATCTTGCAGGTCTGTGCTACCTTAGAACCCAAATTTTATTCCTAAACAATCATTTCTTTTTTAGGGTTCCGTTTAAGTAAGAATTGCACCCAAGATTGTATGTAAATTTGAATAAAATTATTAAAAGATGTCATAACATTATTTTAGATAAAACTAAAATGTATTTATTTCTCATTCGATAATGGAAGAAAATACCCAAGGAACAGCAATTGTTTGCTGTTCTTAAAGAACTCATAACTTTAAACGGCATATCTCTAATGAACGCGCTTATTTTTCGTGGTTTTCATTGTTGTGCCTCTTGCTTCGTAGTTCTGCCGGGGGAGATCCAATATTGAATTAGGTGTGCAGTGTTGCCACGCCAAGCCTCGTTGCAAATTTAGTTCTGTTGATTCCAGTGCGGTGGAGGGGTGGACCGATTGATTTTGCTGCTATACCCCGCTCTACCTCCCGCATCCCGTCCTCTATATTGTCCATGTTATGGCGACCAACATGACTATGGTCACATTTACACCTCCGAGAGAGAAGGGGGGAGAGGGAGGGAGAGAAGAGGATAAAAAGTAAAGAGAGTAAAAATAAAACATTTAAGCCAAACAAAAAACCGGCAGAAAAAGAGAACATAATCGCACAAAACAAATCTATTTGTTTCGATTAGAAGAGGGGATTTGACAAACGGTTGTACTCCATGCGTGGCACAAAAGTGTAATAAGGAAGAAATGTCACCTCTAGAGATATTGATAGTAATGTAGTGCAGTGTTGTATTACTCTTCTGGTGGAGGAACAAGCGCGCGGCATCTTGGGAAATGTGACGTCAGCAACCATATCAAGATGGTAATTTTGGTAGCACGCACGAGCGAGGAGCAGCCTACAAGCAACCGTTTTATTTTGGGGGGAGGGGGTTAGTGAGGGCGTGAAACTAGCATTCATCGAAGAACGAAGAGGCAATTTGGAGATTCCTCTACGTCACTTCAGCAGGTCTATGAGTGAAATACAATACACCTAGGGTGTGTAGTATGATGTTCTGTAAATAAATGTGATTCATACATTATGATACCATTGCTAAATGACAGATAAATCAACAATGAACAATTGAAGCTAAGATTATCGTGTGACGTTCTGTAAACATCATGAAGTTACTTACACACATTACGTTATGCTAGCGTTGCTACAACAAAATGAGCAAAGATTATCGTTTGAACAGCGGAAAGCAATCTTGAAGTAGTACTGGAAAACCGAGAATGTTGAAGTTCAAAGGCAATGGAGACGTGTGTACAGAACAGAACCGTCAACGCGAGTAACAATTTGCATTCGAGACAAATTTGAGACTCGTGGTATCGTATGCGATGTTCACAAGGGCAGATCTGGGAGACCTCGCACAGTAACAAGCTCCGTGTCCTTGGCTAAGATTTTGGAACGTTTTGAGCACTCACCGCAGAAATCTACAAAGCAATGTGCACATGAGACTGGGATTAACAGAACCAGCTTATGTCGTATTATTAAAACAGCAAAGTTGAAAGTTTTCATCCCATGACTTTTGCATGTATTAAATGAAGATGACCCTGATTGGAGAATGCGGTACTGTGAGCGGTTTCCGTACATCGCTGAGGACACTTTCGCAAACGTTACTCAATCAGTAGTTCAAAATACTCATGTGTGCCGATGGTGGGCACTTTGAGCAACTGTTGTAACTGTAAAAGTCTAAGATGATTAGTGCTCATCATTTTCTGTTTGTGTGAATTCAGTTTTGTTACGTTAACACAGTTTTTTTTTTCTTTGCTTGAAGTGTGTATACATTTTTGGCTCCCTTTGTATTTTAAAATTGTAGTGTCAACCGTGAGTGATGCATGTGGCTCTGGTCAAACAAGTGATACCAGACAATTAACAATTTATAAGGTGGCTGTAGAATTGATGATCACATTATTCATGACATTCTGCAGTCTCCGCTATGTGGCCACCAAAACAATTCACCCCAGAACTGAAAGAAAGCCGTGTGTATGTTTGTGATACACTATTGTGACGTTAGGAGGCCGAAGGCGATGGATTCCTTAAGCATATAGCTACTGGTGAGATGAATGCTGGGTCTAACCAGAGACAAAGCAAGCCAGCAGAGAGTGGTGGCACTCAACATCGCCAACACACAGCTGTGTCAGCCGGTAAAGTAATCCTCAACTCTTCTGGGACGGGGGAAATCCAATCATGGAACATTACATGCCCAGAGGACGGAATGTTAACAAGTCATATTTTGATCTGCTAGAGAACCATTTGAAATCTACAAAAGCAAATGACAACCTTTGGTAGTTTCATTTTCCCTTGTTAAAGTCCCCAAGCAGGCGTAACCGTTATGGCATTTTTGGCTAGTATACACAATTCCCTTTAAATATTTAAAATTACATATTAAATACACTGTTATGTCTCCACAATGGTCAAACATACATATGTGCTAGTTCATAACTATCAGTATTCTGGAATAATTATATAAAAAGGAAACACATTATTATGATTAATTACAATTATTATTACTATTAATCATTATAATGACTATGAGGGCCAAAGCCGGATATACCCTTTCAGGTCTTATTGTGATGTACTTGAGAACCATTTGAAACGTACAATAGGTAGAAAAGCCGAGGTTTGTTCACAACTGGTGTACTCTTAGAACATGATAATGCTAGACCTTACACAGCTCATGCAACGCCACAAAAATTTGTAGATCTTGAGTTTATTATTCATCTTCCAATTATCCTGTCTTTGAACCACTCAAAGAGACACAAGGCGGCAAGAAGTTCCACACTGACAACGAGGTGAAAGACGCGGTTCATTAATGACTACGCAATCATTCACAAAATTTTTTTTTTTCTGGTGGAATCCAGGTATTAGTAAAGCGCTGAAACGCCTGAATTGAACTTTGTGCAGACTATATTGAACAATAAAAAAGTGTTTTCAATCCCAATGTATATATTTTATGAATTAAAAAAGATTAAAGTTAATCGTGGTTTCCCTATCTAACAATGATTTTTTTTAATATTGTTTAACGCCCGTTTTTGCTACTGAGGCATCACAAACGGTGGACACTGATCATACATGAAATGAAATGATATATTGGGAAAGGATTTTTTTTTAAAGGAAGGAAACGTTTCAGGTCTAATTTTAGGGTACCTCCCCGACATTTGCCGTTTACGAGGACTGAGAAAAACCTGAAAAAACCTGTCAGGGAGGTTGGTCCTGACGGGATTTGAACGACCTCGGCCATACTTGGTGGTCTCTATCAACGATGACAAGTCGCATGTTAAATTTATTACTAATAAGAAATTCACAATACTCTAGCAAACATTTTGGAAAGTCCTCAAAATTATAATTTGAAAATCTTTGCATAACGGAAATTTTGAAATATAATTTATTTTAATAAAACTGTATTTTCCTTAGACTTTTATATTCCTGGAAGTTTTCTAAAACATCTGGCAATTATTTATATCGAAATTACAATGCATTAGTTCGGGACTGAAGGCCAAAGAACGGCTGACCGCATTGCCATCCAGTACTGTAGCTGTTTGTCTCTCTAGTGTGGTCAAAGCACTCTGGCAAATTAGTTCCGAAAGGCTGATGAAAAAGTCCTAAAAGCGCAAGAGAGAAGGTAAAAACAAAAAAGAAGAAAACAATGGAATAAGAAAAAATGACACAATAAAGAAAGAAAAAGTAAAAGAAAGAAACAACAGTTCTTTGTTGCATTTATTTTTTGCCTTAAGTGAGCGTACATTGTGCTTGAACGTTTTACATTGCGACCCACAGTAACATCTGACAAGTATTTATAAAAATAACAAAATACATGCGCATGTCATTTAGTAAGTTATTGACAATAGTTCTATATGTAAAATTAGAAAGAAAAAAAAACTGAGGTTATTGCCACTAGATGACAGCATTAAATCCGGTAGCAAATGGTGACATTCGACAAGAGAAAATCGATGTTTACAATAGCGAAATAGCAGTTTCAAGAAGGCGGCGCATCTGAGTGAGTTTACAACCCTGGAGCAGCGCTCTGTTGTGCCATTTTTGTGGGTAAAATATATAGAAATAAGAAGTATTCATATAGAATTGCTTTCAACTTACTGTGAGAAATGCCTGTCACGGCATGCTGTTTACAATTGTAGAAGACGAACAGCGCATCGGTCGACCAACAGAAATGGCCACAGAGGCGAATTTACAATCGAGTTGAAGACATTCTCGGTTTTACAATACCACTTAAAATTGCTTTACTCTATTCAAACGATAATCTTGGATCCATTTTGTTGTAGCAACGCTAGCATAACGTAATGTGAGACGTGTGTACTGAACAGAACCGCCAACGCGAGTAACAATTGCACGTGTTGAAGACCTAATCCGAGCATACAGAAAGCAGCTATAGACACTATAGTCATTATTATTGCTTGTTCACATGGCATGGCCTACTTCATAATGTATGACAGGTTAGGTTTTAACAAAGTCTGTACACAATGGGTGCCGCTCATGTTGGCCTGGTCTGACAGCATCTCAATCGCTACCACGATGAAGGATACGAAGTGCTAGCCTCAATTTTCACAAATGATGAGTTTTGGGTTCAGCATTTTTAGCCCGAGACAAAACATCCTACGTCGCCTGAGAAAAAGAAGCTACCCACCTGAAAGCAATGGTCACAGTTTTTTCGGGTCACGAAGGAATACTCTTCATCGGAAACTTATGGACCTAGAGAGAAAAATCTGAAAATGTTAGCTCTTATGTGAATGAAGTACTACAGTTGCATGGTGGTAATTTCAACTTACAGCACTTTCAGCACGATGGAGCTCCACCACATTATGCATTACTTTTTTGTTAATTTGATTTATTTACGGGCGCTTTTTAACACTCTGGTCATCAGTGTCCCATTCAATTCAGGGCGTGAAACGGCCGACAAATTTTGCTCAGAGGTCTCTTCTTTCAAGCTTGAGGTTCTTTATCGTGTCGTAAATCCAGGATACGGCACCAACGGCTTTACTTCTCTTCCAAAGAAGGCCATACTTAGCAGTTTTACACCCGAAAAAAATCCATCGATCCTGGCCGGGATTGAACCTGCGATCTTGGGTTTAGAAGGCAAGTGTGGTTACCACTACATCACCAGGACCGACATTATGCATACCTGTGCGAAATTAATGGGGTGTTTTCATGGTAAAGTTAATAGAAATGCTAGACCTTAACATCGATGAATTTTATTTTTCTTTTGGGAGTAAGTTAAAAATAAAGTCTATGCTATAAAACCACAAACCCTTGAGGATTTAAAAGAAGCTATTTAAAATGTTTTTTGAAGGAATTGATGCAAATAGACAATTGTGTGAGCAGATATGCCTAACCGTTCCAGGTAGTCTGCAGAAATGTATAGACATAGATGGAAAACAATTTGGGGACCACTTTTATAAATAATAATCATAGCTTCAATAAAGTTTTATTTCTATTGGATTGTATTTTTCATTTGGCCCAGTCTGTATTTACACAGGTTTTATTATTACTAAAAGGCGATGCAGATACACTAAAAACAACAAAATAAAATTGGGAAAAATAAAATATATTATTTCAAGGAAATTATACAAACAACATAACAGTTTGCTGATAAATTTCATTGAATTCATTAAATTATTTCGTAATTTTCAAAAGCCGATCGCTGCTTTATATTTCAGCAAGGATTTGTTTCATTGCTGCTGTTCGTTGGTTTCTGTAATGGTAGCAAATGAGCAAATAAATAAAAAGAAGAAAAACGATAAAGTATATTCAAGTTCTGATCCTCCCCCCTCCTCTAAAAATTAGTCACGAAACAGTAAAGAAACATGACAGAAATACGGATCTGGTTAGCCGCTTTGCATATGCATACAGCTGACATTTTGCAAACTGAAATAGGGAAAGACGAAAATATATTCCCCACTGTATGTTCATATCTTCACCGCGTTCCAGGCACAAGTTGACAGATTATTACTCCAAGGCGAATTTCTTCTCCTCTCTACAAAAATAGTTCCTTTTTTTCCGGCTTTTCCCACAAGACAACTGATTTATTGGTTCCTGTTTGTACCTACAATTTGTTTCTCAAACAGGGTTAATCATCAAAAAGGAACGCTGCAACACTCTCCCTAGAGAAAACTGCCGACTTTTGTTTTCGCCTTTGTGATAAGCTCTTCTAATATTAGCTTACGTGCCTGTTTATAGAAAAATTACACACATAATGACAACAGATTTCTCAAGGGTCTTCCAGGGGCTGATAATTAGAAAAACGTGTTACATATTGACATTGGAGGTGAAAAACTACATGGTAAATTTTGACATCCACGTGTATTCAGAAACCTTAGTCGTAATATTGCCTTCTGTCTACCCAAGTCTCATAGACAAGAATTGCAGATGCGAAGGGTGATCTAAAAATTCTTGAACTGATTCAGAGATGTCGCGAAGATGGCCAAATTACTAAACCCCTCTATTATACAAGTATGGACACGCTTTGCGGCGGAATTTGCCAACAACCGAGCTCCGTGATTCGTTCGCTAACATCAACTGCCATTTTGGGCCTGATGTCTGTGTGTTGTGCCATATGCTTATATGGAGAAAATTTTTAAAAATTTATTTTAATTTAATTAATATACCTGGGTGTTGTAAATTTGGTTGTACAAATCAAGGAAATAAAGGCGTGACGTTATATCGCATTCAAGGTTTAAAATTGATATGTAAACTGCATTTAAAATAACTTATGTAATGTAATAAAATGGCTACGTTGTATTTAGCACTGACTATTACTAAGTTTATTATACTTACAATATTACTACAGTATTACTGCGTTTATTCTCAAATACATTTGCCATAGCTTTCAAAAAGTAGATGAATGTATGTAATTTGTGCAGGTGTTTTGAATTTTTTTACATAAAAATAGTTTGCCTGAATCATGTAGCTCATTTGTAATGCCACTATTGCAGAAAAAAGAATAATTTAAAAATTGACATTCTACTATAAGATAACTAAATATACGTTCATAATTGGGAAAAAAGAACCAGAAAATGCAGATCTATGGATTAAGAATATTTTAAATTTACAGGCATATCATTTAGTTTATTTATCTCTTGTTTTCACACATCAATTAAAAATATAGCTTTCTGGTTGTTGTAACCATTCTCAATTCGATCAATTTAGAGCTGGGAAATGTTAAATTACACGTTTTTGTTCTAAATTGAATTTGATAGGAAGCCCTCTAAGTTCTTGTAATTCATTCTTAACTGACTGGTTAGCCTGATAGAGTTTGTGTTAACACTGATATAATAACTGCATAAAAACAACTAATTTAAATACTGAATAGCAAAATAAAATGAGAAATTCTTATTTTAAGTTTCACGTGTTAAAAGGATGTAATTAATAAGGCCTACGTTTAATATTGCAATTTCTGTTTTAACCGATGACAGCCTTTTCCTCTGCCGGCAAATGTCCCGTCATTGGCCGCTGAGTTCGGATGCGGTACCACGCAAAAGTGTCGTAACTATAACTGATATAGTCTCAAAAGTATGCACTTTCTGCCTGATGTAGGTCTTCTAATGCAAAAAGAGGAACACAAGCAGATGCAGAAGATATCATTCAACGGTTTAACACAAATATTTTAGGATTTAACTGTATGACAATCTAGTAAAACGGCAGAAACTTAACACGTAGTGTTATGGAAGTTGGAGACAGGCCCAAATTGGAGCGTGTCCTTAGTTGTATAATGGAGGGATTTACAAATACTGCAATAGTTGTTAAGTATCGTCCTTTAGATGGCGCGCTGTAAAGCTTTAGATGCATAAGTGTAGTCACTTGTTTGTGCCTAACATATAAACTAATTAGTGTTAACAGTTTCTACAAAAAGAATAAAACAGAAATATGACCTGTGATTTTAAAGGGTTTAGCTTCATCAAATATACAAAAGGAGTATGATTTCACATTAAAGGATTCCTCATCGTTGGATAAGACGCGCTGCTCGAAATGTCTCTTTTCTTCTGTGACCTCCACGGTCACCTGACCTAACCTCATGCGATTTTTTTCTTATGGGGTTATGTCAAGGATTGTGTGTTCGTGCCATTTTTGCCACATGATTTAGCACAGTGCGAGAGAGGATCGAGCATATGGAGCACTTGTAAGGTACGCAGAAAATTGGAGAAATTCTTGGTTACTATTCTATCGACTCCCAAAATTAGGGAAGAACTTTTGAATCACACAAAAGTGATGAATCGTTTATAAAGCAAATTTCCAGGGCTACACTCAAAACAGTGAAATACGAGGTGGTATCCAGCATATTCGGGACTGGTGCTGCCATCTGGTCAAAAGCCAACTTTGAGACTAATGACCGCCTTAACTTGCCTCGAAGTAATTCCCTTCCACACGTATACACCGGTCCCAGCGATTCTGCCAGTTTCCAAGTGCATCTTGGAAGTCATGTTCTTTGAGGATGTATAGCACAGACAGCGTTTCTTCTTGAATCCTCTCAATTGTGTCGAACCAATGTCCTTTCAACTTGATTTTCAGTTTGGGAAATAGAGCGAAGTCGCAGGGTGCCAAATCAGGCGAGTATGGTGGGTGGGGGACAACCGTCATGTTGTTTTTCGTCAAAAAGCTCCTGATGAACAAGGAATTGTGACAGGGCGCATTATCGTGATGCAACCGCCAGTTCCCTTGTCGCCAAAGTTCAGGCCGTTGTCTTCGCACATTTTCACGGAACCGTCGCTAAATCGCAGTAGTACGTGGAATTCATTGTTTGATTTGGTGGGACGAATTCTTTGGGCACAATCCCCTTGGCATCAAAGAAAACGAGGAGCATGCTCTTGACTTTGCTCTTCACTTGTCTCGCTTTTTTTGGTCTTGGTGAGTTCGGGCTCTTCCACTGGGAGGATTGTTGTTTTGTCTTAGGGTTACAAGCATACATCCAGCTCTCGTCGCCGTGATGACCCTGGACAAGAAGGCTGGGTTATCAGATACGGCCTGACGAAGCTGCATGCAAACTTCAACACGCTGCACCTTCTGATCAGCAGTCAGGATCCTTGGCACAAATTTTGCGGCGACACAATGCATGGTCAATTTATCAGTTAAAATTCGTTGGCATGTTCCATAACCAATTCCCACCTCATGAGCAAGGTATGCAATGGTTCGACGTCGATTCTCATGAAAGAAGGTGTTGAACTTTGGCAACATTGTCAGGTGTTGTGCAGCTGACTGGCCTACCGGTGTGAGCATCGTCTTCAGTAGCTGTACGGCCGGCCCTGGACCGAGCATGCCACTCAAACAACGTGTACGGCTCATGCATTGTCCCCCAAATACTTGTTGAATCATTTTGAGGGTCTCCGTAGCATTTTTCCCGAGATTTGCACAGAATTTGATGCACACTCTCTGGTTCTAATGTTGGATCCATCATAAAATCGCCTCAACTACACACAGAGTATCATGAAAAGTACTGTAGAATCTCAACACATATACTCAGGTGCATGAAATTTTAAACACTCACTCATCAGATGTGCTAGCGTTGCAGGCTAGCGGTACAAAACTCTACTGCAACTACTGTCGAGATGGCAGCACCAGTTCCGAATATTCTGGATACCACGTCCTATTAACTACGGTTTAATAGTGATAAATATTCTATGAATACGCTGAGTGCCCTACACTTAATATTTATTTAATTTTTGGACAGAACAAAACATAATAATGTTGAGAATACTGAAATAGAATAATGCTGACGTAATGGGATTGCATAGAAAATTCTCCTTGACATTACAACGTAAAGCTGCATAAAAATAATATTTCCACACGGTCTAACGATCCAGTCAGTATTACCAACTGTACGTAATACTTAAAATATCTTCAACTTTTCGGCACACGCACAGCCGCAATCAATTACGGAGATATGAATAATTTTCTACAGGAGTTCGTTTGCAAATTGATAAGCTTTCTAATACCCCAACTCTTTCTCTTCGCGGAGTTTCAAGCAACTTTCCCATAAAGCAAAGGATTTTTGTTGCCGTCAGCAAATGGTTTTTTAAAAGCCAAAAAAAGAAATGTGATTAATCTACACAAACTCCCCCTCTACGTTTATTTTTTCTACAGCTTGGGAAAACTTTAAGGAGAGTGCTCGTAAGCGGGTCTTGTCAATATTTGTTTGGACTAAAGCTCGTCTTTTCGAATAGGCTTAGTACTGCAGACCAGACAGCTTATATAAATAAACCAGCAAATGTAGCACTTTGCACTAGACCCTTAGACCGAAGCGAATCTAAATCACAGTGATCGGGGCATATGCCTTGTATGCTTTAGTGGCCTTAAGAAAAACAATAAAAATAAAGAAGCTATAAAGACGCACCACAAGTGTACTAATTATGTATTTAATGTATATTTATGCTGTAAAATAAACCCTACTGATACATTCTCCCATCTCTTAAGTTTCAACACGTTTCAAGTGTAACAAAATATCCAGAGTTCGGTCCTGTGTTGATCAACCTAACTAAGATTTTAATTTTATGATATTTTTAGCTATGTGATAGTTTTAATAAAATAACTTTAAATGACGAGGGATTCTGATATGGGGAGAAGGTTTTGATTGTTTGCTTAGTGGTTATCGTAATAATAGTCGTAGTAGAGATGATAATGTTCTGTTCTTTTTCCACTGATGATCCTCGAAGTATCGCCATTTGCTTCGGACTAGCTCTGGAGAGCGCTGGAATTCTGTGATCTTTCGATCAGAGAGGAAAGGAAACGGAAGGTTGTTGTTGTTGATGATTTGGTTTATTTACGGACGCTCTTCAACATCTCAGGTTATCAGCGTCCCATTCTATTCAGGGCGTGTAACGGCCGACAAATTTTGCTCAGAGGTGTCTTCTTTCACGCTTGAGGTTCTTTATCGTGCCGTAAATGTACGACACGGGACCCACGGCTTTGCTTTACTTCCCTTCCGAAGGAAACGATATTTAGGATTTTTACTCCCGAAAAAAATCCATTGATCCTGGCCGGATTTGAACCCGGGATCTATGGTTATCACTACACCACCATGATCGACATCGGGAGATTAGCAGAATATTAACAAGATTCGTGAATTTTACTGAAACACGATTTATTAATATTTATATCTTCACTGCTATAAGTCGCCGTTAAGTCTGGAGAATATATAGTGTCCCTTATGCCACTTTTGCGCGGTCCAAACTGGATTATTCACAATACCTTTCCTTTGTTAAGTTCGTAATGGATGCTGTTTATGCCCATTTTGCAGACAAGACTTCTGACTATTTGACGGGGGAATGAGATGTGAGAAATGTATTACAATAAAGAGAATTATATTGATAAATGAAATATAGTTTTTGTCTTTACGATACCTGGAAAATGGTTAGGCCGGAAACTTATGGACCTATCCTCGGATATGTATGCAAGCATTTGTATGTCATGTTTTGCTTTGGAGATAAAGCTCACCTCTCCTTTACCGCCACGGCTGGCCGAGGTCGTTTAGGCGCGGACTCGTAAGCGGGAGGTCTGGGGTTCGAATTCTACCAGGACCGTCTTCCCTAACTTTTTTTTTTCAGGTTTTCCTCAGTCCTCATAAATGGCAAATGCTGGGGAGGAACTCTATACTTGGGCCTGGAACGCTTCCTTCCTTAAAACAGCTCCCAGCAGCAGATCGTCTTGGTACACTAGGGTGGTGCTTCCGTTGGAGATGAGGATTCTTCCTCATATAATGACGTCATCATTTCTGACAGTGATAAAGATTTAGGTGATTTTTTATTTTTTATTTATTTTTTTTTCATCATTTCTCTAGAAATAATTGCCTTCTTCTCGTACTATATTACTTTTAAGCATGCGCAGTCCACCTCTAAAATTCTATAGGGGCAGGTAAGCAATACTTGAACACACTTTAATGTATACGAACTCCAAGCGTATTGCAGGATGAAGTCTATGGCACTTTTGTTAACCCAATCAGCACTGAGAATTTCTGAACCCTTCATATCAAAAGAATCCGTTACTTTAGTCTTTTGTAAGTGTATAAAATCACCACTCATTTTTTTTTTTTTTTTTTTTTTTTTTAAACATATCCGGGCGGCAGTCAATTGTTTCTGCCTTCAAAAAGCAAATTAGTTAATGTCCTGGAAAGTGTATTAGAGTTGCTCACTGGGGTGGAACGATTTAAAACAGTTTAGCGAGATTACAAAATCAATATCTATCAGTCCCCCCCTCCCCTCTTTTTTCCAGTGGAATCGGTCTCCTGTTGGTCGATAAGATAGCCTACCGGCAAAACTTTGATGTAAAATTATTCCGGCAAACATTTCGTTCGAGACTGCACGCAACGCACACACATACATATACACACACGTACTTCATTTGTCTCTCTTCATGACGGCATGGCTCCGGACATAAATTGTATACAAGGCTTTTCCTTAATGAAGGGTTGCACAAGATGTTGCGTAAATGGTGCTGCAGGGGCGTACAAAACGCATCAGGACTAACAAAAGAATGAAAACTGCGATCCACGCGCATAGCCGGCAGATGGCTAACTGGGACATGTGGTATTAATATGATCAGACATATACAAAGTGTGTTTTACAAGTTAAAAATATTTAAGGCAGGTGCAAAAAAGATGCTAAAATCTGGGGAAAACGTAAAAGAAAGGCTTAAGAAATTCAATTGTTGGAAACAAATAAAGGTTAAACATAAACGAATTGTTATGAATGTTAGGGAACGCCACAGGTGGCCGAGGTCGGTCGTTAAGGCGCGGACTCGTGAGCGGGAGGCCCTGGGCTACAAACCCACTAGGAATGTCCTATCTGGCTGGGTTTTTTTTTTTTTTTTTTTTTTTTTTTTTGGCCTGAGCTTTCATAAATGGAAAATGCCGGGGAGGTACCCTAAACTGTTTCCTTCCTTAAAAAAAAAAATCCTTTCCCACTATATCAATTCTTCTCATGTATCATCAGTGTTCACCGCCTTGGTGCCTTAGTAGTAAAAACGGGCTTTAAAAAAAAAAAAAAAAAAAAAAAGAGCGCTGTCAAACAGCATTTCAAAGATGAATATGAGGTTGTATGCTCTAGGAATTTAAATTGAAGAACATGCGACGAGGAAAATATGTCAGGGCTATGGTGCTGATAGTGTGATAGTTATTTTAATTTAGAATGAGCAAAAGTATTCAAGATATAAATTACAAACAAAAATAGGCCTTCAAATGATATATTCCACTAAAAGACAGTACATAGCCTTTTCTTCTTCTTCCTCCTTTTCTTCTTCTTCTGCTCCTTCCTTTCCCCTTGAACTCTTGAAAAATTATTGAAGAACAACTTCCTACAGTAACATATCAACTTTCTAATTACATTAAAAATATGTAACATTTGCATGAAGTATATATCTAAAATAAGTAACAGAGAATGTCTGCTTAGGACGATTAGTTGCATTCCAGTATTACATGGGCAAAGAAATCAACATAAGTATTTCCTCAGGATGGAGAGCATTCATTCCATTCCATCTCATATTGCTGGGCAATACTTTTAGCCGAAAACTGAGGTTAGACGTTCTGGACTCATGCATATTACCGACATTATTATATGGATGTTAAACTTGGGGTCTAACAGAAAAGAATAGGAAAAGAATAATATTAACATCTGTCAACGTAAAATGGAGCAGAACCATATGAGAAAACAATGAACTTGCGGAGACCCTAGCCCTCGATGGGACATAAGTGACTTAATCCAATTCAATATACCTTTAATTTGACTTTTTCTCTTTGTTTTATATGTATATAGCACTATGCTTCCCCCTTAGCCACCTGGCAGAGTGAAAGAGAAGGCCCCAAGTGCTGTGTAAATAAAGAAATCATTAAAAAATAACACATAAAAACAGCCGTTTACGACAAAAGGACTAAATAAAACTTCGTCACAATTCTTCATCTTTCAGTGTTCGTTTACATACATTAAGCACCTTTAAATATTTATATTCAAATAAAACAGCAACTTTCCGAAACATAGGGTGTATTTCATTTGTTTTAAACCGCGGCACTCTAACCCCAGGGCCCATAAAACGTTTTATTTATTATCACATGTTGTTTTACGAAATTCTTGTCACGTCACATTTAACCGCACCATCCCACTTGCCTATGTATTGTTTATATGGTTGTTTTACATTGGTGCATGGCTGGAATGAAAATTGCAATGTGTATTTTTATAATTCATCGTGGTGTTATCACTTCTTTAGCGTTAATAGGTTGGTCACAGTCGTATAATACAATGACATGAACATTTTAATTTAGCACCAGAACTAGAGAGGGCCATGTTGAAAGCTTATAACTAACTGCTTGTCAGTGACCCAGGGACGTAAGGTATAATTATATGAAATGCGCCCTTAAGAGTACGCAGAATTAACAAATATTTTTGCAGTAATCTACGCCCTCAGCTAAAACAACACCAAGAATATAAAAAAGATCTGGAAATGTATTTATGGTCAACAGTAAACAAGTATTGATAACGCTGGTATACACATTTGGCTCTTAAATAAAGTAAGTCTGTCACGCAAGAGCTGCTCTAACTAAGCGAATTCCTCCCCTAATTGAGTAATTTTAAAAGTCCAAATTAGGCCTTATTAATTAATGAAATAAAAATAATTTATGATATTACTGTATGGTATTAGTGGAACGAAATTAGAATTCCTGCAATCTATAAGCATTACAAAAAAGAAACCATATTTTTAGAATTATTATTATTATTATTATTGTTATTATCATCATCATCATCATCATCATCATCAATAAAACAAAAACATGTTACTATTCAGAAACAAATACAACGTACAAAGTAAACAAAAACAGTCGAAAGTTACATGGATTTTCAGTGGCTTTGAAATTTATTTTAAATGTTATTGTAATAAAAACGTGTAACGAAAACGTTTTCTGAAGGTTATTACAGAGCGCTCTTACATACAAATATAATTCTCACACACATATTATATTAGTATCTGCTATCTTCACGACGATGTGTTTGTTAAATATAAAATATTTGCATCGTTATAAATACAGTTTATATGTGAATTAATTTGTCCTTTTATTTTAAAACAATACAGGAGAAAATCAAATGAAAGAGACCTTTTTAAATTTCGCTTTTTAAGTATACCCCTATTCCTAATGGCCCAATTTCCCTAATTTTCTGAAACTATTTTTCCTATTTTATTTGAAGTGTATACAACGAAATTTGTTGTGAAGAAAAAAAAACGTTGTTATAACTAGAGTAATTTGTAAATTTTGGGTTTCGGGTAAACCCTTTTCCTAATAGCTCGATTTCTATGATTTTCAGAGTCTATTTTTTCTTATTTTATTTAAATGTTAAGAGTTTCGTTGCGAAAAAACAAAAATGAATGCCACTAGAGGGATTTTAAATTTTGGGTTTCATTGCAACCCCTTCTAATTATACGATTTCACTGATTTTCAAAAACTATATTGAGATTGCGTTATGCATGTGATTTTAAGTAGTTAATAGCAAATTAAAGCATAGTTTTTTGAGGAAAATATTTTTCAGGGCATTACACAAAGTTAAAATTTCATTTATAGACAGAAATGAATTTTAATTCACAAGTTTTAAATTACTGAACTTCTAGCCATGACAACACTTTATTTTTATCAACACAATGGTACAAGAACGTTTACGTATGACATTCCAACTGCTTGCTTTCTTCTGACCGCCAGACAGCACTCCTAGAGTTTCTGTGCGTATTGTGTAACTCTATCTACGTCTTGTTCTTACAAGTGAACAAGTGAACGTTGCACTGTTGCCTCGCAACTGTTAATAATCCCAATAGCATTTGTTATATTTGTGGTGAAGTGACTTTGGCTAAACAGAAGAAAGCTATAGCTCCAACTGTGAAAAAGCCATAACAGCTTTATTTCGGATGCATCGCTTATGTGATTGCTACTTCTGTATGGTACAAGAACCACTACAAAAGTTTTGAGACGTGTCAATTTGGAATTTCGTAGACTCACTCCGACTGTTGCATCTTTCCAAAGTACTCTCCAATACTTTCTCACCCTCTAAAACCACTTATTAAGCATCCCTTCCACTCAATTTCCTCAACGAAAAACGCCATTCTCATATGCAGCCACGACCTCTTCAGAACTGAAAAATCGCATGGATTCAGATCAGGGCTGTAGAGAGGATGCGTCATCCTGGGCTACAGGAACTGGCTTGTAATGTTAGCCTTGTGAGTTTCGAAGGGTACAATATTACGATTTAAAATTTAGAAACGTTTATTTGCATAGAATACCTCGGTCCATTGTAAAGTTGCTGTGAACTCCACTTGTCCGCCGTAAAGAACCATCCCGGAGCAGAAAGGTGCAACGTCCAATTTCTTTAAGTTCCAGCTCCTGAATACCTAAAAATCGTTAAAAACGCTACCCCTTCCCCACCCGCGCATGCGCAGAAGCTCAGTTTCTCACGTATAGATCCCAACCATCATTTTTAAATATTAATCGTCTCAACGCTACACGTACCAGGTAGGTCCATACGTTTCTGGCCTAACCACTTTCTAGGTATAAAGGAAAGAACTATATTTCACTTTTCAATATAGTTACCCTTTATTGCAATACACTCCTCACATCTTTAAATTAACATTTCAATTCCTCCCCCCCCCCCCAAATAGCCAGAAGTCTTGTCTACAAAATGGACATCCATCACTTCTTTGTAACACTTAAATATTGTTCCTCGAAGGTGCTTCTTGAGTTATGAGAAGAGGAAATAGTCACTGGGAGTTATATTTGGACTGTAGATAGGATGGTCGATCTCCCTGAAGCCACATTTCTTCACAGCTTACTTTGCAACAAGAGCTGTGCGCACAGGCGCGTTGTCGTGAAAAAGGCGCATACACACCACCCAGCTTTCCTCGCCTTTTCTCTTTGACAGAAGCACGTAGTCTGTGCAGTAGGCCAGCATAGTACTCCCCATTTACTATGGTGTTCCTCTCCTTGAAGTCAATGAAGAGATTCCTTCACAGTCCCAAAAGATTGTGGTCATGATCTTCTTGGTTGATTGAGTGACCTTGGCCTTTAGAGGCGGTGCTTCGCCAGGTTTACTCCACTTCATGGATTCTCTTTTGGACAAGGAATCATAGTAGAGGACCATAATTTCATCTCCTGTAACAATGGATTGCATAACTTCTCCTTCGTTGTCACGGCGGAGCTCCAAAAATGCCTGACAACAGATGACTCGATGCTGCTTTTGGACTTCTTGGCCGGAAAATTCTCAGTCGACAAGAAAAAAGGCATCTCGTTCCTCCCGATGATTTCCGTGTACTTATGCCCCCTGCTAGGTTCCTGTTTCACAAAAGTATGATCTAATGTATTACAAGTGTATGGACTTGTAGGTATTAGTAAAATTCCCTTCCACAAAGGTTTCTGCTACACTTGTAGTTTACAACTCCATATTTACAAGTGTACAAGTGTGTTGTCGTTGTTCTGTTCCACAATCGGGCACATACAAAGTAGGAACATTAGTAACTTCAAATACATTTATTATTTTTTTAATGAATATGGGGGACAGTTGACCCAAATGTACCAGATATCAGCGAAAGTGATGATAATGATTAGGAATATGTATAAAGAAAGAATAAATAAGAATTTGTGAATAATGATAAAGCTAGGTTAAGTGCAATTAATGGACAGCTTATGATGATATTGACGTTTTCTGTTTTAAATGCATATTTCACACCAGCATCTTAGTTAATGTATTTTTAAAGTTCTTGCTACATGACGTGAATAATTTTTTCCTTCTTCATTCTCTTATATAATAATCCCTTTTGAGATAATTTTTTTTTGCTTATAATGAGAAATGCTATACAAACAAATAAATATGCATGATCAAATAAATGGACTAATAAAATAAATGCCCCAGAGCAATTGGGAAGCTTGAATCCTCTGCCATCTCTCGACGGCTGAAGTGGACGCTCCTAAACGTAGCCCTATAGGATCGTCGTCTCATAGTGAATTTTTACGCTTAAATATCGATAAATACACAATAAAGTATTTAAATTATCATTATGTCTGAAAAAAACAAAAGACTCATTTTGCACGAATGACAATAATACGCTTTGTGCATTAAAATCCTTAAAGCGTGGATATAATCTAATTCGTGGTATGACGACGTATGACAAACAGCTGTTTCTACAACTTGCTTTGTCACTTGTAACTTTTTACTAATACTTTACAAGTGTTGCGCTTCTTTTGTGGAACAGAAATTTGCAAGAGGACTTGTACTAATATACACTTGTAATGTATTAGACCATACTTCTGTGGGATAGAGCCCTGATTGGGTAAAATACCTTTGGTTTCTTTTGAAGTTTTATGAACATTTCCGTTTAGCATGTACAATTTGCACTGTTTTAAATGTCATTTCACTGATGACGGTAATGTATTGGATTTCATTACATATATACAATTTTTAAAAAATTCCACAGAAGGTAAAAAAAGGGTATTTTGTTGTAATTAAACAGTTCAATAAATTAGATAATAAACAAATCCAAAATAACACTTTTTTCAAAAAAAGTGAGCCACCTGTTGGTATCTGTTAAATGCAAATACGAGTACTAGAAACAATTTAAAGTTTTACATGGAGAGTGTTGGAGGCGTGTAATACAAAATGTCACCAGTGTATTGCAGTTTTCTACTCACAGTGTGTAAATTACGTTAGGACAACATGTCAAGATGCGCCTTGTGACTAATCAGTTACTTGATTTATTTAAGCTCATTATTTTAGTGTTTGTGCACTCAACTTTTTTTATATTTAGACGTACAGAGGTGATTTATGAACAACACTCTTGCTTGTAAATTAGTTTTAGTAGATAGCAATTTCTTAGCTGATCTTTTGTTTCGTTTTACAGGCTCGCTTGTATAAAGACACCGCCTGAATTCTGACTTTCTTTGAAATAATTTGAGCAGGGTGTGTTGTTCACGTAAGAACTAAAATATATTTAATTGCTCTAAGTTATGAAAGAAGTACCGCCCATTTTTAAAATATTGTGACATTATTCAAAAAGTAGCGATTAACAAAATTGATACCCAGAGAAGACGTTTTGGTGGTTAAACGTTTCAATCTCGCTCTGAAACAGAAGTAAAAATAACTTTTAAAATTATTTTATTTTATTTTGAATAGTGTTTAACGGCCGTTTTTACTACTGAGGCACCACAGGCTGTGGACACTGATGATACATGAGATGAAATTATAAATTGGGCAAGGATATATTTTAAAGAAGAAATCGTTCCATGTCAAAGTTTAGGGTACCTCCCCGGCATTTGCCATTTATGAGGACTGAGGAAAATCTGAAGAAAAAAAAAACCCTGAGTCAGGGAGCACGGTCCTGGTGGGATTCGAATCCCAGACTTCCCGCTCACGAGTCCGCGCCTTAACAGCCTCGGCCACCCCTGACAGTATTTTACGTAATACAAGGCAGGAGAACGGAATAAAATAAAAAGAGACTGAGATTTTTAAAGAGCAAAAGGGGAGGGAAAAAAAGGAAGAAAGGAGAAAAAAACAGAAAAGAGGAGAGTGATGTAGAATATAGAAGAATAAATAACCAAAGATAGAAGATGAGAACAGAAAGGAGAAAAAAGAAAGATAAAAAAGAAGATAAGAGATCGGGTGAAAAGAAGAACAATAAAGAAGAAAGGAAACAGAGATGAAGAAAGAAATAGACAGAATAAAAAATGGACGCAATATAAAGTACAAACAATGAAATGAAAGAAATAGAATGAAAGAGAAGAGTGGTTGGAATGAAAGTTAGGGAAATCGGACCTTTAGTAGTAAGGGAATACTTGAAAACTGAGATTAAAAAAACCTTCTTGCGTTTAATTGTCTATATATTGTTTTAAAATAAAAGAACAAATTAATCCAGCACAAAAAATATATTTATAACCTTACATATGTTTTATATTTAACAACAGTATCGTCGTGAAGATAGCAAATGTGAAATATTAATCTTATATGTGTGAGAATTATATTTGTATGTAAGACCGCTCTGTAATAACCTTCAGAAAACGTTTGTGTTACATGTTTTTACTGCAATAATCTTTAAATTAAATTTCAAAGCCCCTGAAAATCGATGTAACTTTCGACTGTTTTTATTTGCTTAGTGCATTGCAATTGTTTTTAAATAGTAACATGTTTTTGTTTTATTGAAACGTATGAACATCATCTTCTTAAACACGCAATATAACTCGAAACTTTCTGTTATTTCTCTCAATTTTAGTGAATGTAAAGATGATCAAGGGCTCAGTTTATAAACATGGTTACATTTAAAAATGTTTCAAAATACCCACATAGTATAGCTTTGTCTATCAGTGGTCATATATTTCATTTAATTAATAGCATACCGTTAATTTGTAGTCTAGGATCAATAATAATAATAATAATAATAATAATAATAATAATAATAATAATAATAATAATAATAATAATAATAATAATAATGCAGTTTTTTATTTGTGTTATAAATCACAAGAATTCTAATTTTGTTCCTCTAATGCCACACAGCAATGCCACATTGCATTTAATTAATTAATAAGTCATGATTTGATTTTATATTCATGTTTAAAGTTATTGAACTTTCTGAGGAATTCGTTTAGTTTACCCAGTTCCTGCATGACGGACTCTTTTCATTCTCATTTTCGTTGCCTGGATTGATGACATCTGAAGAAAATTTTCAAAAGTCTTTTCATAGGTACAATAACAATAGCTGCTGTATTTGTTCGGAATTCGCTAAAAGATAAGGATAGAAGTAAAAACAGAAGAGAATGAAAGAGAAGTAAAGTAAGTGTAGATGAAATAAAGAATAATAAGTAAGAGAAGGGAAAGATGAGGAAAGGGGAAGAAAGAGCAATGCTGGAAGGATGGAATGCAAGAATAGGATAAAGAAAAACAGAGCGAACCTTACAGAAGCCAGAAGAACAAAAATGGGGGAAAACGACTAGGGCTGAAAAGAGCTTGAAAGAAAATACAAAACAAAAAGAAACAGTTAAGCGAAAGAGGAGAAATTGTAGAATGTATAAAAGGAAAATAAATAGGAAAATGAAGAGAAGAGAGAAATGACAAGAAAAACAAAGAATTAATTAAAACGTTCTATCCCCAGCGTTGTGTAATCCCCTAATGTGATGATTTGCACAGTCCATTAGGCACAACTTGCTCCTTTCTCCGCGCCGGTTCTTCACATTCCGAGAACGCCTGGCCACATTGAAAACACATTAACTAGCACGGTGAGAAACCACCCAGGTGGCGAATACACTCTTACCAACTGTACCGCCTGGCTATGGTTTCAATGATTTTTACCAAGTAATTTGCTATTTAGAAAAATGGGGAACGCTAAGGGAGCAGGGAAGGTCTTGAGCAAGAATTGGCCCGTTTAGTAGTAGGAAGTGTTTAAGAAAAAATGAAGGAGAAGGGATATCCTGAATTTGATTAGATGTTTGGGAATTAAGAGGAATGAGGAGAGATGTTATACTGGGGCTTTGCCCCATCTATGGGGAGAAGGAAGATACAATTCATATAATCTTCCAGTGTGAAGCCACAAATGCAGGGAAAGCTGAATAAGTAAGAAATTGTTAAGGAGGAATAAAGCAATTGCAATGAAAAATATTTCTGAACATCATTGTACGGTGTTTAACGCCCGTTTTTACTGCTGAGGCACCACAGGCGGTGAACACTGATGATACATGAAATTATATATCGGGAAAGGATTTTTTTTTAAGGAAGCAATCGTTCCAGGCCTAAGTTTAGGGTACCTCCCCGGCATTTGCCATTTATGAGCACTGAGGAAAACCTGGAAAAAACCTCGGTCAGGGAGGACTGTCCTGGAGGGATTTGAACCCCAGATCTCTCGCTGACGAGTCCACCCGTGGCGGTTTGAAGATCTTTTTTTTTTTTAATTTATTTATTTATGGACGCTCTTTAACATCAGCGTCCCATTCAACTCAGGGCGTGAAACGGCCGACAAATTTTGCTCAGAGACCTCTCTTTCAGGCTTGAGGTTCTTTTTCGTGCCGTAAATGTACGACACGGGACCCACGGCTTTACTTCCCTTCCGAAGGAAGCCATCCATACTTAGGATTTTTACGCCCGAAAAAATCCATCGGTCCTGGCCGGGTTCGAACCCGCGATCTTTGGTTTAGGAGGCAAGTATGGTAACCGCTACACCACCAGGACCGACTTGAAGATCGTGAGCAGATGTCTAAATTAGGGGAGTTTTTATGTAAGGTAGGGATGAAATGAAGATGGTCAGTTAAAAGCATGTAAATTAGATACTTTTAATAAACAAATGTCATTTTTAGTTTATTTAGTATTGATTTAGGAACTGAAATAACAATAACTGTGTTTAATTTAAAGTCCTTCCCACTTGGCACTAGATGCAGAAGAGAGCCTTATCCTGCCGCGGCGACCTCTTTACATCCTTTACCTCCGTCTTACGATTCATTGATATATGGCAGTATTGCAGGGGGTATGTAATCAGCATGCCGACATCCCACCAGTAATTTAAAGTTAAGTAATTAAATTATTGTAATACACATTGTATCCAACAGGGTTACATCCAAGAATGGCCAGGGCCAAATAGGTGAAGACCTCTTGTATTTATTTTGTCTTAACATTTCAACAAATATTCAAATATATAGGAAAGTAATTTTTATTATTTGAGCAAATCCGCCTGTCTAAGCATAACCATAGAGTTAGTAATACATCCAAGGGACAACCAATCTACGGCCCGCGATCCCTAAGCGGCCCATCAATCAATACTCAACGACTCCCAAACCTTTACCCTCAGGCACAAATTTGCACCGGAGTCATAGATTAACGAACAGCTGCCATCTACAAGCAACAGCGCTCCCAGTGATCAAAACAGAAAAAAGAAATAGACAAGCCAGTTACAGATACTTTCTAACAATAACAACAAATCAAAAGATGCCTACTGTACACGAAAGGTATCCTCGACGTATTCTATCAAACAGTGGCCTATTTATCGCTGATAACAGTCAGAAGTAGCAGAAATGTTCTAAAATTAGATTGGATACAGAGTGAGTACTTTTAAAGTCCCGATACATGTTCAATCCATCGCCGATTACACCCAAGGTTGCCGCTGGTAATTTCTTGCATTCCTTAAGGTGCTCAAACACTTAGGATATTAAAACTTAGGTATGACATATTAAATAACAGCATTTGGTATACGCCCTCCTTACTGCAAATGCTGGAAAGTTTACCCATTTTCCCTGACATATAGTCCACATTTTCTTAGAATTTGTCTGACACGCTTCAGTTCCTTATCACAAATGGACTTAATTTCTTTCCGATATGTTGCTTTACGTTCCTCAAGTGTATGAGTGTTCCTTTAATATACTCACAAAAAAAAATTAGAAATCAACCTATGAGGGTAGATTCATAAGTTTCCGACCTCGCCGATAAGGATTATCGCCTTCACAAGCCCTTATCTGGTGTCATACCTTATCTGTTAAGTAAATAATTGCAGCTGTAACTGTGTTCAGTTGTTCAGATATAGTTGCATTAAGAAGGTCTATGTGTAGAAGACTGTGACATGTTCAAATGGAGTATCGAGCTGTTATTAAGTTCTTCACAAAAGAAGAACTTACTCCAAATGAAATTAAACAGCGATTGCCGGTGTACATGGGGAAGCATCCCCCTTATATTTTACCCTAAAATAATGGACCAATTTTTTTTAATGTTACCCTTTATTGCAAAACTCTTCTCACATCTTTGAATTAACATTCCAACCCCCCCCCCAAATATTCAGAAGTCTTGTCTGCAAAATGGGCATAAACACCATCCATTACTTCTTCGTCACGCTTAAATTTCTTTCCCCGAAGGTCTTTCTTGAGTTTAGAGAAGAGGCAATAGTAATCGGAGCTAGATCTGAGCTGTAGGGTGGATGGAGATTTGCAGAAAATTTTAAAATATTGCTTCATGGGTACAACCGCAATAACTTAACATTTCTTCTGAATTTGCTAAAACAAGAGAATGCTTTGTTTTGGCCTTTTTTATGCTGCTAAGTGTGCAATATTTTTTCTCGAAATAACAATTGAGCATCTACAATTCTGCCACACCGTAACTTCAGACGAAATGAAGAGAATTAAATATACTGCGTGGAAACCTAGCGAATGTTTATGATTGTTTAATAATTGACAAACTGTGAATTGTGAAGTTATTTTATAATTAATTTAATAAATAAAGTAAATATTAAGTTAAATTATTCTATATTGAATCTATTAATTAGAATCTGTTAAAAATAATAAATGTTGCTAGGCTAAAAAAAATCTGAAAAGCGTTAAAATCAGTTTAAATTTTTCTTTCTCCCCCAGATGTTCAAATGTTTCCTTAGTTTGCCTCTAGTGATGTTTAATTTTCCAACTCCGTTTCTAATTACGAGATAAATACGCTTCAATTTACAGAACAACGTGTGTTATATTTTTTTCTTTACCGAAAGCAGCCTTCAAAACATGTTCATCAAATGGCTGGTCTTAGACGCGGAGGTGGCGGGGGAGACGAACACTTTTCCCATAAAAAGAAAGGAACGAACCCTCAGTAATAGTGACTGTGCCCATTCCTCAAGAGATTTGTTCGGTGTGTGCAATCACAATAAAAAATATATATCTCACTAGTTATTTACGGCAGTAATTGCATTTGCTTTCTGCTTTAAAATATTAAACACGATGAACCTACGTGTTTGCATTCAATTAATTTTCCACCTGGAGGGTCACAGCTGGGACCTTTACTTCATTAAGTTCACCATTTGTTGTTATCCCTTCCTCTAACTCTACCGCCTCATCATCGTGCCATAAAAAGTAAGCAAATACGCTTTCTAAAGATTAGTAGACGAAACTTCCAGCCAAATCGTTTTATGGTATGATAGAGAGTGCAATGAGCTATAAAACCCCAAGGTCCATAAGTTTCCGGCCTCGCCGATAAAGATTAACGCCTTCATTAAAACCTTATCGATGTCACACCTTATCTGTTAAGTAAATAATAGCAGCTGTAACTTCCGCTCCCTTGTTTTCACTTGTACAGATATAGTTGCATAAAGAACGCTAAGTTTAGAAGAGTGTGAAATGTTCAAAATGGAGGATCGAGCTGCTATTAAGTTCTTCACAAAAGAAAGACTCACTCCTAATGAAATTAAACAGCGATTAGACCTTGTATATGGGGAAGCATCCCCCTCATATTCTACCGTAAAAGGATGGGCCAAACTTTTTCGAATGGGTCGAGAAAGCATTGAAGACGAAGAGCGTGCAGGTTGGTCCTCCTGAAAACATCGCTCTATTGGAAGGAGAAATTATGGAAGACCGGCGACTCAAAGTTACAGAAATAGCAGCAACATTGGGTCTTTCTAAAACAACAGTCCTTCGAACTATTCATGAACATTTAAACATGAATAAGGTTAGTGCAAGATGGGTGCCAAGACTTCTTTCCTCAGTCCAAAAGCAGCAACGAGTCATCTGTTGTCAGGCATTTTTGGAGCTCTGCCGTGGCGACGAGAGAGAAGTTCTGCAAAACATTATTACAGGAAATGAAACTATCGTCCTCTACTATGATCCCTTGTCTAAAAGAGAACCAATGGAGTGGTATAAACCTGGTGAAGCACCGCCTCTGAAGGCCAAGATCACTCAGTCAACCAAGAAGATCATGGCCATATTTCCGTGCTACAGGCTTAATACAGCACCACGATATGGATGGTCGAACATCGCAAATGTAGGTGCTGAATATCTCACAAAAATTAAAGTGAAGTGTGTCCTTCAACCTGCTTACAAGAGGATTACCTTTCAAGTTGTCACAAAAAACCATTAGATGGAGCTATTGAGACTAGCCATGACTATTTTTTTTTTTTTTTTTTTTTTTTTTTGTTATTGCGAAAATAGTGCAAACTTAGAAATTAATCCCTTTGTTTGGTTACAGTGAGCTTTTAAACGAAAAAATGGAAATTTCAGGCGAAGTTTTCGTTGGATGATTTTTTTACGATTTTAATAAAGGTCTAACTAAAGAGCAATGCATAGAATCGCTTCGTTCGAACTTTTTGTAATGAAGCATCATTAGGAAAGACTGTTTACAATTGGGTTGCAGAGTTTCGTCATGGTCGTTGCTCCGTCAGTGATGAATTTCGTGAAGATCGAACAAAATCAGTTGTCATTCCCAAAAACATGGATGATGACCGCAACATGATTGAAGAATATCGGCATGTGACTTACAGTGAGATAGAGATATCCTTAAACATATCTGCAGTATATTCCATTTTGCATGAACATGCACCTGTGAAAAATGTTTGTTCCGATCGATGGCGAATTATATGATCAAAGTTTAAAAAAAAAAAAAAAAAAAACACTCGCGCTAATTAGTGTAATGAAATGCTCACAAATTCCACATAGGAACTGCATAGTCCGTATACAACATCGTAACAGATGACGAAACTTGGATATATTCGTATGATCCGGAAACTAAGCAACAATCCGCTGTTTGGGTGTTCCAAGATGAACTGAATCTCACTAAAGTTGTTCGTTCACGAAGCACTTCCAAAAAAATGAGCGTTTGTTTCTTCGGTTGTATTGGACATGGCGGAACCGTTCCTTTAGAGGATACAAGAACAGTTAATGTTGAATGTATACAACAATTTGTTTACCAGAAGTCATCGACGAAATCAGGAAAAACAACCGAAAATGGCGCATCATTCTTCATAATGCCAGCTCTCACACAGCAGGTCAAACAATTATTTGAAGGAGAAAAACATCCAATTAATGTCTCATTGCCCGTATTCACCTCATTTATCGCCTAACGACTTCTTTTTGTTTCCACATGTCAAACAAAATGTGAGTGCACAGCGATTTTCATCATCTCAAGAAGCTGTTGAAGTGTTTAAAAGCCATCTTTTTGGGATACCAACACAGAGTGAAAAAAAAAAAAAAATATGTTTCGAGAAATGGTAAGAACGTATGCAAAAGTTTATACGTTTTAAAGGCGAATGTTTTGAAAAGCAATAAAACACTTTGTTTTTGTAACAACTTAAATAGTAACCCTCGTAGTTCAGATCAGTATAGGTATGTTCTCTATAAAATCATGTTTATATTTCATTCGTACTTCGTGTGTGTGTGTTGCAAAGTGTGGCGTTGCATCAATTGCTGGTGCCGTATTTCTGCCATTGCATATACCCCAGCTAAAGATTTTTGAGATGAAAGCAGCGATTTCAGAGTCGCGTGTCGCATCCATTTTTCTATAGCCTGAACTGAATATTTCTCAACTTGCACACCTCTCAGGCTCGAATCGGAAGTGTCAACAATGAAACTAGTACTTCATATATATCAAGCATGAAGCTAACAAAATATTATAAATTTAAGTTTTAGCGAGAGAAATTATGCGAGAAGAGATAAACCAAAGAGCCAGCAGTATTTATCTTATTCTTTAAAACGATTCTACTAGGGGTATTCAAATTAAATAATACAAGTTGAAAAACGTTTTATTTGCTGACGATCAGGTTATTTTTAGGAAACACAAGATGGTCTACAGAGAAGTGTTCATATCCTGAAAAATATATCAGTTGGTCCTAGTGGTGTAGTGGTAACCATACTTGTATTCTAAACCTAAGTTCCCGGGTTCAATCCCGGACAGGATCGATGAATTTTTTCAACCGTAAAAATCCTAAGTATGGTTTCCTTTGGAAGGTAAGTAAAGCCGTGGGTCCCATGTCGTAGTTTTACGGCACGAAAAACCCCTCAAGTCTGAAAGAAGAGGCCCCTGAGCAAAATTTATCGGCCGTTTCACATCCTAAATTGAATGGGACGCTGATTACCTGAGATGTTACAGAATGTCCGTAAATAAAAGATAACAATTTTTAATAGTGTTTAACGCTTGTTTTTACTACAGAGGCACCACAGGCGGTGGACACTGGTGATACATGAAATGATATATTGGAAAAGGATTTTTTAAGGAAGGAACGTTCCAGACCTAAGTTTATGGTACCTCCTCGGCATTTGCCATTTATGAGGATTGAGGAAAACTCCTTAGGGAGGACGGTCCTGGCAGGATTCTAACCCCAGACCTCCCGCTCATGAGTCCACGCCTTAACGACTTCGGCCACCCGTGGCGGTAAACCAACAACAATGAAAGATATCATGGAGACATATAATTTAAAAGGTTTCAACAAGTCTCTAGTTTTACTATTTAGGTTTTAATGTATCATACAGTAAAAATGAAGATCTGAAGTTAAAACTAAATAAATTAAGACAAATGAATAGAACAATAGAACATTTAAGAACAACACATCAAAAGCAACTCAAATGAAAGTATATGGAATAATGACAATGCCAATGGCAACATATGGAAATGAAAACTGGACCATGAATAAGACAGAGAGAAAAGGAATAGAGACTTTTAAGAGCAGTAGCTGGATTTATTCTTTTAGACAAACAGAAATTAAATCCGAAAACAGTTATATATATCAAAATGAAAAAATTAATGAAAAGAAAAATGATTTTATGAGCATATATTAAGTATGAAAGAGAAACGGATATCAAGAACATTACTAAATTATACACCTAAAGGATATCGCCAAATAGGAAGACCTAGAACAAGATGGGGTTATATGTTTAATTGAGGACGGAACGGGCCGACAGGAGGAAGAAGAAGAAGAAGAAGAAGAAGAAGAAGAAGAAGAAGAAATTATTATGATCATTTTTTATTGAACAGCACCTCGTATAAAATACTAGGATATGTGATTTGATATAAGATCTTTGATTAAATATTAGACATTGTTTAATAAAGTGTAAAACTAAAAATATGTATTTATAAATAAAGCAAAAGCTAAATAAAAAAACAGTATAAATGTGACACAGCTGGAGTCATTCAATTAATTTCCCCCGTCCCCCCACGGGTATCAGCTTTTCAGACCTGACTTACCTCACTTTCATCAGATATTTATCTATTCTCTTCTCCTCTTCCAGTCCGCCGACCTCTCTGTTCGATCCGGTAAAGGGCGGTGGTAAATACTTTACCCTCCATTCTTCCGTACCTCTTACATCAGCCAGTATATATGTAAATCCATGATTTTTCCCTCCTCACAGTTGGGTAAATATTCAACCCATTTTCGTCTGTGATCTTAAACCATTCCGTGCAATGCTAGTCCCTGGCTAGTGAATTTGGCCCCTGTTTTGACGAACTGCTCCATTCCAAAAAGATTTTAGCCCCAACTATACTTCCCATGAAATCATATTTCTATATTGCGATGCTGCCTATCCATACCCCTAGAGCATTCTTAACCTTCCTCAATGCGCTCTTTCTACTCCCCTGATTCGCCATCCAAATACAGCCCAACACATAGTTTATGTGTTTAATTAATTTGTTCTTTTATTTTGAAACAATTGAGAAAAAATGAAACACTAGAGCGATTTTTAAATTTCGATTTTTAGATATACCCTTACTTCTAATCTTCCAATTTCCCTAATTTTCAGAAACTAATTATATTATTTCCTTTAAATGGTATATACCAAGTTTCGCTGCAAAAAAAAAATAAATATTGGTACCGCCGCGCCGGAGCAAATTTTAAATTTTGGGTTTCCGGTAAACCCGAATTTTTAATATTCTAATTTCCCTGATTTTTGGATGTATTTTATTTCAATGGCATATACCAAAATTTGTTCAGAAAAATAAAAAATTGAGTCTACTGGAGCGTAAACAGGCACCGATATATCTTTATACGCACGCAAATATCTTAAGACAGCAGATGCTGGAAAGATTGTCCCGCAACATGCGCGTAGTTCTGGCATCAAGATCGCGGGTTCAAACCCGACAAGGATCGATGAATTTTTTCGGGCGCAAAAATCCTAAGTATGACTTTCTTCGGAAAGGGAGTAAAGCCGTGGGTCCCGCGTCGTACATTTACGGCACGTAAAAGGAATATTTTTTTAAGGAAGGAAACGTTCCAGACTTAAGTTTAGCGTACCTCCCCGGCATTTGCCATTTATGAGGACTGAGGAAAAGCAGGAAAAACCCTTAGTCAGGGAGGACTGGTGGGATTCGAACCCCAGGTCTCCCGCTCTTCGCGCCTTAATGACCTTGGCCAACCGTGACGGTTATTTCGTATGTACTGGACCAAGTGTGTGTTTTTAGTTTTAATATTTCATTATTTAAATATAGTTTTTTTCTTAAAGGTAGATTGATACCAAGTTTAATTTTTAGGGGTACGCACGCCACAGGTTGCATTTCAACATCGCACTGCTATATTCAACGGAATGAAACTCTCTAGAGATGGGACGCTGGCAAAATCAGAAATTAATTTATAATTTTCCGCTTGCCGAAACACCGAATCGTGGAGTGCTGCATCTGGAAGCAAAAAGATGTCAAGACGAAAGCAATTAGGGAATACAATTAACGATGAAGCGATTCTTTGCCACTTAAAATGTGCTTAATGCCACTCCAATGTCGAAATGTCTGCCTCTGGCATCGAGAATTCTGCGAGCTTTGCTATTCAGTGCTGTGAAAAGAAAACCCGTCCTTCTCGAGAATTCATTGATGGCTCTTGCTAAAATGTTATAAATGCTCTCTTATAATACAAAGCGTTGACACATCTTCGGTGATTATTTCAGTTAAAGCCAACGAAAATAAAAGAAAAAAGCTATCCGATAGAAATTTCTACTTCTGTTTAAGGAAATAAAAACAAAAGAAAAATGCCTGACTTCGTTGTCTACACACTTTTGATTCTATCTTATCACCTAGTGACAAATAAAGGTAATCTCTTGAGAGATGTTAAATTTCTGTTCTCCCAGGGTCTATAAGATTATTTCCCACCAGAGAACAAAATCACAGAGATACACATGGTTCAAAAATTCTTACTTCTTCTTCTGCTCCCTCTTTTTCCATCACGGATCAGGTCTCACCTGTTCCGATTTCATATTTTTGTTTCTATTCCTTTTTTTGGTCTTCAAAATGATCTTCTTCTTGGGTTATATGTTCCGTTGACTGCACTTCTAATACATTTCTTATATCCTAATTTTTTATTTCAACTTCATTTGTGCAACTTTTGACATTTCTGCTGCTTGAATTTTATTATCCCCCCCTTTTTTTTAGAAGTCCAAGCCTCAGTTCCATAAAAAAAAAAATACCTGGTAAGGCCGTGGTTATATAGAATCTTAATTGTGTGTCTTTTCTCGTTTTGTTTTTCAAAGTATTTCTACTTGTTCCACTCACAGCTTGGAACGTTATTATTATATCATTAATGAAATTGAAAATCAGGAACATGAGAGAGGTAGAGTTGCTTTGATTGAAAACTTGCTTGCGTTCCAGCCAGATGGAGCACCACCACATTAAACACAATATGTTTGACATTGGCTCAATAATATAATCCGAAAATTATAGACTGATGGAAGGAAAAACAGCGAATGGCCTGCAAGAAACCCCTGTTTAAACACCTTAGATTTATTTCTATGGGAGCACGTAAAATTTGTCGTTTTTAAAACACAACCTTGTAAAAATTGAAGAACTATGACAAAAGATATCCACAGCTTGCAGGAATACTCCTAAATGCGTGTTTCGAATTTTATGGTTATTAATGTCTTATATGTTTAGTTTATTTGCTTTTAATTTAATTAAAGATTTGTGAAATAAAAACAAAATTTAGTTTTAGAGCAATAGATATAATGGTGATCGTATTAATTGTGTTTTACTTATATTAATTATTTGTTTGATATTTGTTTGTATTGTTGTTTGTGTGTTATTGTTTTGGACTCCATTTTTGCATTTCGAGCAATTTTTGCATTTATTATAACATTGATTAATTATTTTTAACAGTGCTTAGTGTCCGTTTTTACCGCTGAGGCACCACAAGCGGTGGAAACTGATGATACATGAAATGATATATTGGGAAAGGATTTTTTTTTTAAGTAAGGAAACGTTCCAGGCCTAAGTTTAGGGTTTCCCCCCCCGGCATCTGTCATGAGGACTGAGGAAAACCTGGAAAAAAGCTCAGTCAGGGAGGATGGTCCTGGTGGGAATCGAACTCCAGACTTCCTGCTCATGAGCCCGCGCCTTAACGACCTTGGCCACGCTTGGCGGTTTGATTAATAATGAACATCATCTTCTTCTCATTTGGCGCTATAACCCGGGGTGAGTCGTGGCCTGCCGCAGCGACCTCTGCTTCCTCTACCTCCGTCTTATGACTTCATTGATAGAGAGCAGAATTGCAGGGGGCATGTAATCAGCATGCCGGCACCCCCCGGGCCTCCCGACTAGCAGTCATCGACGCTAGTCATTAGACCAAACCAAAGAGAGGTCATGATGAACAGCTATTATTATAAAAGTAATTTGCATTTTATATATCAAAATTATGTTTTATTGATAAAAAAATTTTCAGACAATATTGTCTTTTTGTGTAAATTTTGGACGTCATTTTCCATCAGCAGAAGCAGTGGTAAAGGTTGTGGAGGCGACTCTGGAGGAATTGTCGATATAAAAGCTAGACAGGTGCACTACAACCAACCAATGGAGACTAAAGAATGACAATTCTTAATTGAACAACCCTCGTGTAAAATGCAGCGATTATTAGTAAATTAGTTAGGAATTGTAAACTAGATCATAATTCTTTGTATTTCCATTCCATTACTTCTGGTAGAGGCAGTAGTTCCATCTTGCGGAGAAAACATTGAACTAAGCTAATGCTCGCACTTTTCTCTTCTATTTGATACGTCGGGGCGTATTGGGCGTGATTTTCGAGTTAGATGATTTCCATATTCTCACCTACACTACCCTAGCGGAAATAAAAGACTCGCGCTTGGCAGCATTGAATGTTAACATCATCTCGCGCTATCTCGCTGCAGGAAGAGAAGTTTTACAAAAAAAATAATGCAAATTTAAGGTCAGGGAAATCAATAAATTTAAAATAGAAAATTAACTGTGCACCCCTGCAGTGCTGTATCAAAAAAAGATATAATAACGTGCAAGTCTGGCACTTCTATACAAATTAGAAGTCCGTCAAGCTGAAACTAAGCGAATTACTTTTATTAAAAGTTAAATAACTTTTAATAAAAATAAATGTAACATTCAAATTAGTTCAATTAATGAAATGAAATAAGTTATAGCACTACTGTATGGTATTAAGAAAACGAAATTAGAATTCTTGCAACCTATAGGTATTATGAAGGAGAAACCACAATTTTAGAATTATTATTATTATTATTATTATTATTATTATTATTATTATTGAGATTAAACCACAAAAATAGTGTTATATTATTAATAAAGGTAACTAAGTTTATGAACTGAGCCCTTGGTATCATCTTTACATTCACTAAAATAGAGAGAAACAACAGAAAGTTTCGTGATACGTCGAGTATTTAAGAAGATGATGTTCATATGTTTCAATAAAACAAAAACATGTTACTTTTTAAAAACTATTTACACTGTGCAAAGGAGATAAAACAATCGAAAAGTTACATTGATTTTCATTGGCTTTGAAATTTAATTTAAATACCATTGGAGTAATTCTTAAACACGTATTAGATTAATATTTCACATTTGCTATCTTCACGACAGAGCTTTTGTTAAATATAAAACATATGCAACGTTATAAAAACAGTTTATATTCTCAATTAATTTGTCCTTTTTTAAAATAATGTATAGAGTAAATAAAACGCAAGTGAACTTCCATTTTTAAGTATACCCCTACCGCTAATGGTTCAATTTCTATAATTTTCGGAAACTATTTTTTAAATGTTATAACGAATTTTCGTTGAAAAAATCCAATATTAATGCCACTAGAGCGATTTTTAAAATTTGAATTTCAAGTAAACCCCTCCCCCTAGTAGTCCGATTAGACTGATTTTCAGAAACTACTTTTCGTATTTCAATTCAATGGCATATACAGAGTTTCCTATAATTTTTTTTTAAATTGCGGCCACTACCGCTTTACCCCTACTCGTTTTTCAGCTACACCCCCTCCGAATGCCCATAAAGTCATTATTTTCTAAAAAAAACAAATTTTATTAGTTTATTTTAAAGAAATTTGCCGACTTTCCTTGAGAGTAAACAAAAACTGCGACCGCTAGAGCGATTTTTTTTTTTAAACATTTTCGCTTTAGTTTAACCTCCACCACTATGTAGATACATTTTTAAATTGTAGGTGCTTTGTAGGTATGATCGATGCTGTTTCGATATGGGTACAACCGCAATAGCTTACATTCCTTCGGAATTCGCTTTAAAAAAAAAAAAAAAAAAAAAAAAAGGACGTGATTTACAGTGGGCTATGCATGAAGAAAACAAAAACACAGCGGGTTCGAAGATTGACCAAATGAATTCATTATAAATGTTAACGGTAGAGCCCACGACTCTACACTTGCCATTGGGTCGCCCCAAACCAGGAGCATGCAGAGATCCCGAGGGATGTTATCTGGTGACAAACTGACTCATTCACCTTGCGTTAATTTGGCACGTAGGCCAGTTTCCTTGATAACACCAAGCCGCTTGTTTTATTTAACGATGTGCCGAGCGACGCTCCGGTAACGGTGGGCCCGATAACACTTCAAATTGCCGACTAAAAGGGAGGGGATTAACAGAGTTGGCAGCCCTGTAGTGCGCGTGGTTCTGTCTGTCTCTTGCACAACGAAACAAAATCTGGCCCCTGTTTTCAAACCTAGTAGAACCAGGATCGAATCCTCAGTTGCGTTTATGAAGTACGTCCTTTCTTAACTTTACTTTTCTCCACCCCCCTTGGTCCCACACTGGTCCAGGGTAATGGCAACGCCGCTAGCTTTGCTGCTTTCGGCGAGTGTGTCAGTACTTGCGGGCGACGAAGTAAGCCTACCAAATTATTAGCCCGTCAAGCAGGAGCTGCGAAAACTAAGCAAATTCCTCAACAAGTAGAGTAGCTTTAAAAAGGAATACAAAATCCAAAGTGTGACCTTATTAATAAATGAAATAAGTTATGGCATTACGGTGGGATATTATTATGGCAAACTCTAAAGCTAATAATAGAGAAACTCAACTATAATTAATTACTTCAATGTGTTTGTTGTTGTTATCCCCTCCCCTTTCAAATCATTTGAAAATAAATGTATACAGTGAAATTACTCTGATTTTTAAAATATGGCAAAAAAAATTAGGACTCCTGCAATCTATTATTATTATTATTATTATTATTATTATTATTAATAATATTGAGCTTAAACCAAAAATTGATAATTTACTCTTAATTAAATGAAATATAAAACCATTGACAGACAAAACTATACTGTGTCGGTATTTTAAACCATTTTTAAGTCTAATCATATTTATAAACTGAGCCCTTCATATCATATTTATTTCATTAAAATACAGAAAAATAACTATAACATTTAACTAGACTTTTTTTTTCCTTTCAAATCACTTGAAAATAAATATATATGGTGATATTACTCTGATTTTCAAAAGTATGGGAAACAAAATCAGAATTCTTGCAATCTATAAGTATTACAAAAGAAAAACCACATTTTTAGAATTATTATTTTTATTATTAACATTAAACCACAAAAATCAATGGTATAATATAAATCAAATTAAACATTTGACCACTGATTCACAAAGTTATCTGTGTGGGTATTTTTAAACATTTTTAAATGTAGTCACGTTTATAAACTGAACCCTCGACATCATCTTCGTATAATTTGCATAAAAGGACTTGTTATATATACCTGACCTTTCACAGATTTTTTTTTAATTGGTTTATTTACGGACGCTCTGTAACATCTCAGGTCATCAGCGTCCCATTCAACTCAGGGCGTGAAACGGCCCGACAATTTTTGCTCAGATGTCTCTTCTTTCAGGCTTGAGGTTCTTTTTCGTGCCGTAAATGTGCGACATGGGACCCATGGCATTACTTCCCTCCCGAAGGAAGCCATACTTTACGTCCGAAAAAATCCATCGGTTCTGGCCGGGTTTCCGCGAACTTGGGTTTACGAGGCAAGTATCGTAATCACTACATCATCAGGACCGACACCTTTCACAGAGCGTACCTAGGAGAAGTTCCCATGTATATTGAGAGAAATACTTTTTACAATTTTCACTCAAGCCACTACACCGGTTTTCTTGCTTTAGCCGGCACTGGATTGCAGTTTTAGAAGTTACACTGAACTTCCAGTTGCACTTGAAGCTCACAAATTCTGCGGCTTGGCATTGCAGACACCGTGTCCTTCAAATTCCCGGCCAAGCGTTGCGAAAGGTTACATTTAACTAAACAAACGACACAGCCTACACTTGTTAAAACCATCCACCTTATCTCCGCGGCAGTGCAATGATTAATAGCGACCATGACAGCTGAAGCAAACTTACTTTCCTCTGGTATGTACATCACCTTAAAAGCATCTTTATGATGATGGGCTTGCTAGTTATGCAATGGCGAAGCTGCCCACAGCAAAAGTTTTTCAAGGTGTGTTCACAACTGATGAGAAACACAGAAATTACTTCATAACATATTCCCCGTGAATTGCGTCAGATTTAAAATCTTGGAAAGGTTACACTACCTTCTGTCTTCTAAATGTTAGGGCATCAGCTTCCAGTATACGAGGTTTGGTCCATAAGTTTCCGGCCTCGCCGATAAGGATTATCGCCTTTACAAAGGTGTCATACCTTATCTGTTAAGTAAATAATTGCAACTATAGCTTCCGATGTGTTCAGTTGTTCAGATATAGTTACATAAAGAAGGCTATGTGTAGAAGATTGTGGCATGTCCAAAATGGAGTTTCGAGTTGTTATTAAGTTCTTCAAAAAAAGAAGGACTTACTCCAAATGAAATTAAACAGCGATTGACGGTGTATATGGGGAAGCATCCCCCTCATATGCTACCGTAAAAGAATGGGCCAAACTTTTTCGAATGGGTTGAGAAAGCATTGGAGACGAAGAGCGTGCAGGTCTGCCCTTGGAGGTCCTCAATCCTGAAAACATCGCTGTTGTGAAAGGATTAATTATGAAAGACCGGCGGCTCAAAGTTACAGAAATATCAGCAAGGTTGGGCCTTTCTAAAAGAACAGTCCTTTGAATAATTATTCATGAACATTTAAACACGAATAAGGTTAGTGCAAGATGGGTTCCTAGACTTCTTTCCTCAGTCCAAAAGCAGCAACGAGTCACCTGTTGTCAGGTAGTTTTGGAGCTCTGTTGTGGCAACGAGAGAGAAATGCTGCAAACCATTGTTGCAGGAGATGAAACTATAGTCCTCTACTATGATCCCTTGTCTAAAAGAGCATCAATGGAGTGCCGTAAACCTGGGGAAGCACCTTTAAATGCCAAGGTCACTCAGTCAACCAAGAAAATCATGACCATAATATTTTGGGACTGTGTAGGAATACTCTTCATTGACTTCAAGGAGAGGAACACCACAGTAAATGGGGAGTACTATACTGGCCTACTGCACAGACTACGATCAAAGAGAAAGGGCGAGGAAAGTTGAGTGGTGGTGTGCACCTTCTTCACGACAACGCGCCTGTGCACACAGCTCTTGTTGCAAAGGAAGCTGTGAAGAAATGTGGCTTCAAGGAGATCGTCCATCCACCCTACAACCCAGATCTAGCACCCAGTGACTATTTTCTCAAATTAAAAACCTCCGAGGAAGGAAATGTAAGTGTAATGCAGAAATGATGGATGCTGTTTATGCCCATTTTGCAGATAAGACTTCTGACTATTTTGGGAGGGATTGAAATGTTAATTCAAAGATGTGAGAAGTGTATTGCAATAAAGGGTAACTATATTGAAAAGTGAAATATAGTTTTTGTCTTTATCATGCCTAGAAAATGGTTAGGCCGGAAACTTAAGGAGCTACCCTCTTACATGAGATATGGTTTTCTCGTAAAAAAAAACTGTTTAACCACCATATTTTTAAAGTGTGATGGGAAAAAAATTCTGTCTTTATTGACTAGCCCACGTAAGCATGCTGGCAACCCATTATGTGCCATCAAAGTTGGTAACATATTTAGTCATTGCCTTTTGGTTATATTGTGTCTAAGGCTAATGATAGATGATCTAAATGTAAACAAACATGTATTAAAAAGTGCGACTGGATGTCAAAAAGTACTTTCCCTATTTTTTTCTGTTACCTGTTCGGTGTTACGTAAATATAACCATGTGGTGCAGTTCTTACATCCCGGATGTTACCCACAGTAGTCCCTAAAGGAAATTAACAGTTTAAACCTCAATGTGGGCTAGTTTTCATTGAGAAAGCCACATTAGTGAACACTGTAATAATCTTGAGACACACCAATCGTTTTGAACACTTTATTAGGCATTTTAATTGTCAGTAATTTACGCACATGTTTGTCCTGTGCAGTGCATCAATCAAAGAGGCGCCATGGCGGAAGCATACGCAAATCCTGCTAGTATTGTAAACACCGTCAAGGAAATTCGTTGAAAAGTGGCGACGAGGTTATTGTGCAAAATTGTTATTGATGAAATTTGAGAATGGTAACCAGAGCTAACCATTAAATAAGTGAAAACAAAGTAATATATTCATATTTGCTCTATCCTGATGTACAAATATCCGGTTGGTGAAACGGTAAAAGACGGTGAAAATAAGAAACATTAGTGTGTGTGCGTGTATGCACATATACACATATACATATATACATATATCCTTAATTTTACACATAATAACCGATTAAATTCAAGCATTTATCATATCATATATTTAGTTTCTTCAATACTAGAGCCCAGAAGATAATACCCTGGTATTATATTGGCTAAAATAGCTGGCAAATAGGCAGCAATATAATTAAAATTACTATTTATTAATAGTGAAAACAGAGAGTACCACTCATTATTAATAAAATATATATTTAAGACACTTAATAATTTCTTTATCACATAATTAAAGTACTTAAGCTTACTTTTCTTGGTTACAAGCAACAACAAGATGCTTTTATAAGGTATCAACTATCATAGTCAGAGAGAACATTTTTCATGTTCGAAAAAGAACGTTCTACTTCCACTGAAGTGATTGGAGCATATTTAAAACAAGCTATTTCTGAAGAACTTACACCAGTTACAACAGAGCATTTACCTTTCAGTACATCATGGAAATGTTGATCAAGACAAAGGTAAAGTAGTTTTGAATAGTCCTGGCGAATGAGTAAAAGATGCACAGTGGTTTCTAGTCGAGTTCATTTTCTGTTTATGCGTTTATAGGCGAATTAGGTTAGTATCTCTCTTACTTCTGTATTGAACACATTGTAGGGATGGTTTATTGCACAGCTGTACCGCTGTCATCATTCGCGCTTGCAATTGTTTGTTACATTTATGCAGCTGAGAAGTTACCCTCACCATTAATTTCCTAGAATTGTCTTGCGCAGATCGATACGAGATCATTCGCCAGGGCTTTCAAAACTACAGTACTTCCCTCATTCTATCTTACTTAGTATATCCGAGATAACCGGCATTCGTTTCACCAATGAAGCTTCTGGTTTCGGCCGCTTGAAAAGAAGTAAATATATAACAATAGATATTCTTGTAAGTTGAACATGTTATTTAATTATTATAGCTTTTTCACTACGATATATTGAAATTCTTTATGTACTTTATAAAAAACGTAAATAATCGCAGATAAAATCCACAACTATCCAAAACAGGCCAAAAAAAATAGTTTTAAATCTTATAATAGGCAACAAAAGCCAAAATATTCACAAAAGTGACAAAATAAAAACTGGCTTTACTAACCCCAAATGTACCGGAAATGTTTCATTTCTATACGACTCTTAAACATATCCACATAGATAGAAAAGGCATTTTGTCTAACTTAAGGGGTGTGTATAGATCGAAGCAATGGATCTTTCCTTTTAACGAAATTTACCTCTCCCGTTGCATCTTATTTCATTCTGTTGGTTCTGGTACAGAGGTGAAAGTATTAGGCGAGGTGGGCTAATGTGGTGTGCGGTGTGACGGTAGTTTGCATTTTGGAAAAAAAATTACCCTCGCATTTGGTATGGAATAGCTGGAATCGTTTGGAAGAGGACACCACTGGTGTCGGAGTGTTCTGTTTGGAAACAAAGTTTCCCGATGCTTTACCTCCCCTGGCTACTGGCCGCCCGGTGTGACCCTTAACTCATCGCTTCCTCCCAGAGTTGCCCCCACTCGGGGCTTAGGTTAAAACGGTCATTCCTTAAGCAAAGCTGCACTGGGAAGTATCGTTCACCATCCCTACCAATTCAATTCATACCCATAAACATAGACATTCATTTTGCAAACTTCCTTTAGTTTACCCTTCTCAGCGGGATTAAAATTTAAGCCAGACAATGACGTTAAATATACGGAATATTGCAAGTTCCGGCTCATAAATACGATGCAGATTAATCCGTTGATAACCTCTGGAAGTCCCATGCAAAGAACATTTATAAATACTAGTCTTTTCTTTAAAATAATTAAATTTAATTTTAAGCCTTTTCTTCACATATTATTGGAGGTTACCAACGTTGACTATTTTCCGAGGCTCTTACCAAACACCTGTCCGTCATTTAAATTTACCTCAGGGCCGAGTGAATTTGTTCCAAACCACTTCCCTTCACGCGCGGACTTCGGCTCTAGGAGGTGTTTCCACTTAAACTGAAATAGTCCGTTTAGTTCATGTGGGGGGAAAGATTGCGTGTGGTGTTGGCAATCTTGATGACTCGTGAACAACGCCCAAATAAACTGGGGCTTTTCTCTGTTCCCTCACGCTTCAGTAAGTCATGTCAACATTAGCACTAGCGTTCCAAGGCACGGATGTCGACCTAGGATGCGCAAAGAACGATTCTATTACAGTCAGCTGTTTATAGCAAATTAAGAGAAAATCCTTTACGTCGTAATCTTCTTTTAACAATTTACGGGAAAGTTGCAGCCAAATGCTACATGTAGATATGGTTTCAGTAACATCCCTTCTTGCATAAAAATCGGGTAGAGGGATAATTTGCACCGTCCCTTAGGTCCAAACCAAGTTCTATGATAATAATAGGAATACTACATCAGTGTTTTTAATAGTGATTGAATTATAAATAGGGAAAGGATTTATTTATCGGGGATGAAACATTCCAGGGCCCCTGTTATATGGTCTAATAAATACAAGTGTGTTAGTGCTAGCCCTTTAAAGTATGGTCTTGTAACTTTCTGTCACCCGAAAGAAGTGCAACACTGGTAAAGTATTAGTAAAAAGTTACAAGTGACGTCATATAAGAGGAACAGCTGTTTTCCTTACGTCGCCATACCTTGAATGAGGTTATGCCCACTCTTTAAGGATTTTTAATGTACAGAGCGAATTGTCATTCCTGCAAAGTAGGCCTTTGGTTTTTTTCTCAGACATAACGATAATTTAAAAGCTTTGTGTATTTATCGATACTCAAGCGTAATAATCCACTTTGAGACAATGATCCCATAGGGCTACGTTTACGAGCATGGATTTCAGCCGTCCAGAGATGGCAGCAGAATCGATCTTTCTGATTGCTCTCGGTATTTTTATTTTATCGGTAAATTTTATTATTTTTATTTATATTACTTGACAATCATATTCTAATTATAAGCAAAATATCAGGAAAATTGTGTCAAAACAGATTATTTTAAAAGAGAATGAAAAGAAATTATTTTCGTGGCATGTAACAAGAACCTTAACAATACATTAAGTAATATGCTGGTCTGAAATAAGCATTTGGAACAGGAAAAGTCAATGTCAGTCATTTGCACCTAACCTAACTTTATCATTGTACACAAATACATATTTATTCTTTCTTTATACATTTTCCTAATCATTATTATCATCACTTTCAATAATACTTAGCACATTTGTGTCAACTGGCTGCCAAAATCATTAATAAGATAACACATTTTGTGCTAGTATTTGAAGTTACCAATGTTCCTACACTTGCAGAGAAATTTATACAAATTACCAGTGCACGATGTGGAACAGAACAAGGAAAAATCATTTGCACACTTGTAAGTATGGAGTTGTAAAGTACAAGTGTAACAGAAACCTTTGTGGAACAGAATTTTACTAATAATTGCAAGTTACAAGTCCATACACTTGTAATGTATTAGACCTGCTTTTGTGGAACAGGGCTCTGGTCTTAGTTTAGGGTACCTTCCTGATTTTGCCATTTGTAAAAACTGAGGAAAAACTGGAAAAAAAGCTCTGTCAGAGAGGACGGCTCTGGCAGGAATCGAACTTGAGATATTCCACACACGAATCCGCGCCTTAGCAACTAAAACTTTTCCCCCTCATCACACGGCGGAGATATGTTGATAAAACAATTTTTCATGAAAAGAAAAGATCTTACGTGATAGGCGGGGGGGTAAATGGAAGCACGTAAAGGGTTGCATATTAGTGCCGGAGGAGTATCTGCCAGTCGGCTGTGTAAAATAGAGTCGCTCTGAAATTTTGCTTCCGTCTGCAGAAATCCGGTGATGTTACAACAAGCGTTTCAACAACAAAGTAGGACGGTTCAGGTGCTCCAGCTACCGCAGTGAACGAGACCAAGAATAACACAGCTAGCGTCATTGTTCGGGAAGCTTGATTAATAGCAGTGGATAGACTGGCAGACATGTTACAAAGCGTTCTGGTCAAAAAAAATACGACGAAACTTTCTGAGCTTCATCCATCTGTTTGACAATGCACGCCCTCGAATTTGTAGCCTTTTTTGCTCAATATTGGGGGGGAAAAAACATCGAACATGCGTCCCAGTCACATGTCGCACCTAGTTCCATGTGACTGTGTCTCAAAAACAAGATGAATGCACAGCGTTTTGGTTCATCAACGGCTATCGTGAAGAAGGCGTAAGTGGTTATGAAAACGATTTTAAAATACGTCTTCCAGGTCTTGAGCCAATGCATATACATGAACAGGGACTACTCGAAAAAAGACCATACCAATCTTGATCCTGTCCAGTAAGTAAAATAAATCAATCTCAGTCTTTGTTCACTAGCTCTCGTAAATACAACGTAAATGAAGCGCAACGTCACATTAGACAATGCTTCTGTAGTGTTCTACTTGCAGAAAATTTGTTGAAAAATAATCTAACACGTATTGGAACTCTTTGCAGAAGAACAAGCAAAAGATAGCTCCGTCTCAAATTCATCAATACTATTCAGTGCACTATGAACCTACGGATTGCCAGTGAGAACCCGAGATAATTACTAATGTATAACCTTACAAAATCAGGAGTAGATTCAGTAGATGAAATGTCTGCTACTTATACTACTAAAAGAACATCCAAGCGCTGACTTAGATAATTTTCTTTCGGCTTTTGGATATCTCTGGCATAAATACACAAATAACTTCCACTGCAACCAATCCAGATCTGATTATTGGCTGTACAATCTGCCTACAAAGTGTTGGGGAGTTTAGATCAAATATGTCAATCAAATAGGAATATGAATTTAGTATTTTCCCCAAAACCAATTCGAGCAAAAGCCGCGAAATTTTGTGGTGATGAAGACATCATTATCTCCTGGAGGATGCAAAATATACCCACCAAAGCAACGCGTATGTACACCCTCTGACAATCAATAAATAAAAAATTAAAAAATTTATCCCCAGATTTTACATGTTTGATCGAAGAACTATAGGGACGCTCATAAACGGAAATTTGAAGAATTTTGCTTTCAAGAATTTACTTTAGAGGGGAGGGGGAGGTCAAAGGGTGTTCATGTCCTAGAAACAAAATCTTTCTCTGCAAAAAGTGCATTGCTACAGTCTGTGTTGTAAAACATGCAGTATACGTTTGAAAAATGTTAGAAAAGTCATAAGGAGAAACAGACTGAATTTAAAGTATTTGCGTAATTTACGTTTATTGTAATCAATGATAAGGCGCAAACGTCTAACCTGCTAGTCTAGCCATGTTAACCATACTTTCCACGTAGACCCGTGATCGCAGGTTTAGTTCCTGAGATTTAAAAGATCGTCCGTTAATAAATAAAAATAATATGGAAACAGTGTACACCGGATTAGTCCAACTTGCTAACAAAACATACTATATTTTATCACCAATCACTGAGATTGTCCATAAATTCACGGACTACGTTCGTAAATTTATCTGTAAAACTCAAACCCTGGAGTAATATTTATTTGAACTATTTCACGAATAAAATAAGAATTTAAATATAATTTCCCTAAACTTGAATAACAAAATTGTAATAATTATATTTGTGCTTAACATTTTCAAGTCAAGAAGAATGTCGATAGCCAGAAATGCTAATAGAGAAGAGCAAAATACGGGTTTAGGAATATTTCATGAATAGAATAAGAATTAAAGTGATACACATTTGAAATTCGAGCATAGAATATAAATATAAAATGCTATATTTATGAATATGTATTTGAAGAACCCCCCCCCCCTTTGCATTATGATTGCCGATTGAGCAAACTTTTGTTGCTATCAATAGCTCTCCACCGCCTCTAGCAAAAGTGGTCAGTGACGCGTGTTCAGGAATTATATAGTGAAGGTATAGGAGTTGGGGCTACACAAGACAAATGCACATCGTGTGATAAAACGGATATAGTATTTTTTTCGATAATTTCACTACGATATCCGGCTGTGATTAGTCAAAATTCATATTTTCATTTCGTTTCATTGGTTGATTTAAAGATGAAGTCACATAAGTGAAATGGTCAAAGTAATTTTTATTTATTTATTTTTTATTTCAATTCTGAAATTATTCATAAAACATTAATGAAACACAATTTAGACAAACAAAACATTTAAAACAAATATTAAATAAATACAAGTATTTATTATTAAAGTTCAGATATTTTAACTCCCCGCATGAATCCTTAAGGGTTAAAAATACATTTTTGACAAGTTTTCTTTAGCATACCGAATGGGAGATAGGAGCTTTAAACGATAATTACGCTAATCAACAAATTACAACTATTTTCTTTATATTGCATGAAATTTAATGAACCTACCAAAATTTGGGATGTTGAATTCCGTGGAAAAAATAATTCATCTCTTCTCTATTACGTCATATTTCCCTAGATACACAATATTAACACATACGCATGCAATATAATGCGAGTGCACGCTAATGATTTTAAATGCATTAAAACAGTACAATTAATCTAACTTTGAGTTGCAGAATTCAATGAAAATTTTTTTTCTCTATGAAATTACAGTACTTGTAGTGTCTTTCTGGTTATGTATATATATACATATGTATGTGTGTGTGTGTGCGCGCGCGCATGATGCAGAAATAACTAAACTTTATTCACAGTGTAGTTGCAACCTCAAGCATGAAAGAAGAGGCCTCTGAGCAAAATTTATCGGCCGTTTCAAGCCGATTTGAATGGGAAACTGATGACCTGAGATGTTAAAGAGTGTCCGTAAATAAATTTAAAAAAAAAAATAAAATCTAGTGACTTAAATTTCAGAAATCCTATCACTCCTTCCATCTAGTGATTATTTTTAGAACTTCTACCACTGTAATAATCTTTGTATTATAAAAATAGTAAAAAAACAAAATAACAAAAAGACCTTGTTGAGAATAAGAATTAAAAAATCTAATCCTAATTATGTCATTTACTGGTTTTGTGCCACGCAACCAACTCTGCATGTGGTTTTCATAGCCTCGCAAGAACATCCTTGCGCTTGTCTGGTTGAAGCCCCCAGCTGCACAGAACAATGAACAGGTTTTGCAGGTTAATTTTGTACCATTGTTTTCACAAACCTCAGACATCTCCTACAAGTGTTACATGCCTGTTTTATTGTTATTACTAGCACCGACCCTATAAACAATATTACCCTTGATGAAGCCACCCCGAGCTTACCTCCCCTGGTGGCAATAGGGAGAGTTAAGTCCCCAACACCCCTGAGCGGAGATAAAAACATTTCCCACCCTTGTGCCTGTCTGAAGATGCGAACAATTGCTACCCCCTGATATATTATAGGATTTGTAACCCTTCCACCCCTGTTCGAACGGCTCGCAAGAGAAAGAAACGGAGGGGATGAAAGCTCATTGTAAGGGTTCAAACTAGGGAATCAATGGTGGCCAGATTACACCCTGGGCTTATCTACATAGCCGTTGGTGTCTACTGCGGCACAAAGGGAAGATGTGCAGTTTGTCCCTATGGTCAGCTCTCTTAGAGATAATGCTACTGTGAAATAGCATCCCCTGTTGGGGAAGAGGTTTTTAGTCCTTGCAGCAATAGCACCTTTAGTCTGATAACTGCTGTGCAAGGGTCGTTAACGGAAATAAGCACCCGGAATTTCATTAGGAAGAAATTACAGAAGCAATGGTGCCAAAAGAATTGCAAAGCTAAAACAGTTTCAATGAATAGCTTTATACATCAAAATACGTTATGAACATGAACAAGATTGACATGCTAATGCATATTTGTAATCCTGCGGTCAAATCATATGCGAATAATAGCATTTGCTACACTTTAAATAGTCAACAGTTATTTTATATCTGAAATGGCACATATCAATTAGTATTGCAGTTTTGAATAGTCCTGGTGAATGACCTTGTATTGCGCGAGACAATTCTACGAGTTTTGTGGTGGGGTGAATATAATAAACAATTGCAAGCGAAAATGATGGGAGCGGCACAGGTGTGTAATAAACCGCCTCTAAAATGTGTTCAGTACAGAAGTAAGAGAGATACTAACCTGATTCCCCTATAAACGCAAAAACAGAAAATGAACTCGACCAGAAACCACTGAGCATCTTTTGCTCATTCGCCAGGACTATCAACAATTACATTATGTAGTTTTTTTTTTTTTGCATAAATCCGAATCTGTCTTTTAAAATGTGCCAGCACGTAAGGTAATTAAGTAATTTAAACTTTTTATTTTAAGTCTTTCGTTTACATGTTTTATTTTTCTTGTTTGCTAATCTTTTATTCATATAAAGAAGTATTACTGCAGTAGAAGTTCTAAAATAATCAGTAGATAAGAGTAGTGGTGGGATTTTTAAAAGTTCAGTCACTATATGGCAAGATGTTCTCCAAAATAAGGTCCAGCACATGCTGAAACACCCATGATGAAAGTCTTACCTCTGCCTAACACGGGTAGTTCATCTGCATCATTGTGTTTCTTGTGAGAGATAGTGAAACTTGGTGTTGCTTAGAAGTTAGTAGAAATGGCTGTTGTTGTGTAAACGACCCGGACTACTTTTGTTACATGTGGCGGAAATTCACTTAAAAAGCCAATCGCTAATTTACTTAAGAATGCACATAACTATATTTTGAATGTCTTCTTGGTCATAAAATAAAAAGTTTGCAGTGGTTGAAAGGAAAGCGCTAAGCTGTCCCATTTGCTGTTCAAATGGCGCAATGTGGGTCGTAGTTCAGACTGTTACTTCTGCCTCACAAAAATTGCAAGACATTCAAGCAAAACTAGGCGTTCAATAAATTAATAAACGTTTCTTCAAAACACCTGCATGTGTCCCATGGTGTGAAGGCTTGCCTGTATCTGTCTGTAGCTTGCAGAACATTTCATCAGATTCAACAACACCAGGAGAGGAACCTACAGAAGAGAACTACCCTCAATCTCGGTACACTTCGACTCATTTTGTAGAACAGAAGAACTGAACGATTTGGTCTCTACAACTTTCTAAAATATGTACTCTTGGGACTGAGATTGCAAAAAGAAACCTTCCAGCTCCAGGGACATTTTCCTGTTTTAGATCAAGCACTTTAGATGAATATTTCGACTGCAGAATTCACTGTCAGTATGTGGAGATGTCAATGGTTGGAAGATGGAGTTCGGTGTGCAACATAACCCATGGGCAAGGCAACTAATTTGTTGACTCCAGTAAAATCATCTTGAAAGCTGTACTACTACTTAATGGCAACAAAATACCGCCTGTGTGAAAACGTGACTTTACTGCTACAGGCAATCAAATATGAATGACACTCAGCTGTGATTTAAAAGTTGTTGTACTGCTTATAGATTTATAAGGTGGGTTCGCGAAATATTGCTGTTTTTTGTGTCTGTTGGACAACCAAGAACCATTATAAAATCAAGGAATGGCCCAAGAGAGAATAATTTGTTTCTGAGAAACTCCATTGGTTGAACAAAATAGAATCCTGTTGCCTCCATTTCATATCAAGTTAGACCTAATGAAAAACGTTGTGAAAAATCTGGGTAAAAAAGGACAGGTCTTCAATAATTTGAAACAAAGCAAAGCTGTAAATAAGTATTTAGTTGGACCGAAAATCAGAAAACAGTTGAAAGACCCCAGCCTTTGGTACTAAGCTCACAAATCTCTGAATTCTCTTTCAAAGCAATTGTTAATGGCTTTCTGATCAACAGAAAAGACGATAGCTCTGTTTATAATTTCCATTATAATTTCTTCCCCAATGATATGCATATTTTCGATATCAAACATTGCGGATTTAGCATCCATTTGAATTTCAATTCTTCAAAATGAATAAATAATAATAATAATAATAATAATAATAATAATAAATAACGTCGTGATAGAAATGAGTACTAAGAAACCACGCAATATAATATGTCATGTCTAGATTTTTTAAAATTTAAAAATGTTTCAAAAATACTTCAATAGTAAAATTGCATAAAACATTGTATATGACACGTGTATAATATTTATTTGGAACACTCGTTTACTTCCGCTCCTACGCCAAACGTTCACACGTGTCACAATTGCCAAAATTATACTCTAGTTACATAAATAAATATTAATAGCACAGAGTGTTGCAAAATGCAGTTTATAGCACGAGATCTTCGCTTTTAGTACGAGCTATTTAAAAATAACTAACTTCCGGAGAAGTTGTATAACATGAAAAGGATCTAAAGCCTAGAAAAGGAAAGAAGAATTTAAAACAAAACAGAGAAAGCAGTATAGGAGTAAAGTTTGAAAAAAAAAAAAAAAAGATGAGAGCGAAAGAAATGAAGAAGAAAGAAAGGTCTGTTATTATTAGCGAATTCCGAAAGAATGTAAAATAGAATTCGTTTTGAATATCTTTCGAAATTTCAATCGATGTGTACCATGTGTATACATGTGTGTGTGTGTCTTAACGCCTTAGTTGTCGCATTTTTTATTTTTTCTCGTTGAAACTCGGCATACAATTATCAAAATAAACGAATCGTCAAGTGCGTCAAACAGAAAAATTGGAACATTAGGAGTGGAGTTTAACCTAAATCAATTTTTTTTTTAAAAATTGAAAAAATCTCTCTAGCAGTCGCAATTTTTGTTTTATCTCAACGAAATTTTATAGAGCCGTTTAAAATTAATTGATAAAAATAGTTACAATAATCAGATCAATGGAGCTATTATGGGTGAGAGTATAGCTGGAAAACTAGTGGGGGTTAAAGCAAAAATTAAAAATCGCCCTAGAGGCCGCAATTTTAAATATTTTTAAAGGAAATTCGGTATATGCATTGAAATAAAATAAGAAAAGTGGTTTCTTAAAATCAATCAAATGTAACTATTGGAAGGGAGAAGGTTAACTGAAATCCAAAATTAAAAATCACTCTTAATATTTGTTCTTTCGCAATGTGACTCCGTACATGCATTCAAATCAACCAAAGAGTGTAATTTCTCAAAATAAGGGAAATCGGGCCATTAGGAATGAGGTTTACCTGAAACTTAAAAATTTCAAAATCGCTTTAGCGGCTTCAATGTTTGTTTCTTCACAACAACATTCGGTGTATAACATTTTAATAGAAAAAAAAAACACTTTCCAAAAAGTATGAAAATTGGATCATTAGGAGCAAGCATATACTTGAAAAACGAAATTTCAAAATCTCTCTTGCGTTTAATTTTCTCCATGTTATTTAAAAATAAAGAAACAAATTAATTTAGTAGGAATAAACTGTATTTATAACGATGCATATGTTCGATATTTAGCAAAAGCATCGTCATGAAGATAGCAAATGTGAAATATTAATCTAATACACGTGTGAGAAATATATTTGTATGTAAGAGCGCTCTGTAATAACCTTCAGAAAACGTTTACGTTACACGTTTTTATTATAATAACCTTTAAATTAAATTTCAAAGCCACTGAAAACCGATGTAACTTTCGATTGTTTTTATTTCCTTAGTACATTGTAATTGTTTTTAAATAGTAACACGTTTTTGTTTTATTGAAACATATGAACATCATCTTCTAAAATACGCAAAGTAACTCGAAACTTTCTGCTATTTCTCTCTATTTTAGTGAATGTAAAGATACCAAGCGGCAAGGTAAAAAAACATGGTTACATTTAAAGAGTTTAAAAATACCCACGCAGTATGCAGCTTTGTGTATCAGTAGTCTTGCATTTAATGTAATTGACAGTGAGCCATTAATTCGTGTAGTTTAATATCAATCATAATTCTAAAAAATGTAGTTTTTCTTTTTTTATACTTACAGGTGACAAGAATTCTAATTTTGTTCCCGTAATACCACAAAGTATGCCGTAATTTATTTCATTTCATTAATTAATAATTCTTAATTTGGATTTTATATTCATATATATTAAAAATAATTCAACTCAGTGAGAAATTTACTTAGTTTACGCGGCTCCTGCGTGTTGTTGTTGTTGTTATTATTATTATTATTATTATTATTATTATTATTATTATTAAACCCTTCTCCTTTAGAGAGGCACAACCTTCAATTTTCATACAATCCGTGTTCTGACAAGCAACCCGATATTGCAGTTCTTGCTGTATCATGGCGAACAACACAAGAGGAAAGTATTTATATGTGAGAGGGAGAGAAAAGGGATGTAATGTATTAAAGCAGCTTGGTGACTAAGTCGTACCGCAGGGGGTGCTATAATGAGTTGCCCTGAGAAGTTTTTTCCTCTCGTCCCCAACTGACCACTACTTCAGCACGAGGAAAATGTGGGTATTTACATTGTATTATTAAAGTGGGAAAGTCTGCCAGGGGAAAATATTACAGTGTGTGGTTTCTAATATTATTATAGGGAGTTTTGAATAGCTTCTAGTTCCTGTCTAGGTTCTTTAGGCAATATCAAGTGTAGAGTGTTGTGTCTGAACAAAAAATTTGGTAATTAAAGCGATATAATTTTAAAAAACATTATGGATAAACGGACGTTAGCATAAATAAAATTAAGATTATATTTTCCATCACTTGATACCTAAGGGTTTATAATATTAGTATATTTTCCAAATACGAGATGCATTCAAGTTAAACACCTTCGATTCCCCCCTCCCTTCAGAATTGGAAACAGATAGAAACATGCGTTTTGTTTTAAAATATGCGGGCACTCGTCAATACGTGACAGAGATGGCAGCACTGTGTGGCTCACAGAACTTTAGCGGCAGCGGCGAGAGTTTTTGATACTTCAAAATGGCGACGTTTTCATTACAAGAACGGCGTTTACTCCATTTGCATGGTTTAACACCTATTGAAATTCATTGCTAGTTGAGTGAGACATGCGGAAATTGTGTCATGGATGTGTCTAATGTGCGTTCGTGGGTGTGACAATTCAAAGAAGGCGAACGTCGTGTGACAACAAACCAAGGCAATCTCGCACAGGGCGGTCTGACGACAGGATCGAGCGAGTGGAGAAAGTAGTTTTGGGGGATCGCCGAATGAGCGTGGGACACACCGCCTCCAACTTTGGCATTTCCGTGGGATCTATGCACACAATCCTGCGTGAAGACCTAAAAATGCGAAAAGTGTTCTCCAGGTGGATGCCATGAATACTGACGGACGACCAAGAGGCTGCGCGCGTGGCATGTTGACGTATGATGACGGCATGAATGGGACGTTCTTTTTATTAAGTGTGACAAAGGATGCAATTTTTCAATCCTGAAACGAAGCGCCATTCTGCTCAATGAAAGCACTCAGATTTACCCCACCAGAAACAAAAATTTCCGGTAAGCGCCAGTGCAGAAAAAATTATGATGACCATGTTCTGGGATAGCGATGGAGTAATCCTTACAAAGGGCACTAGTGTGACACGTGCATCCTACGAAGATGTTTTGAAGAAGAAGTTTCTTCCAGCATTGCATGAAAAAACAACCGATAAATGCTGCACGTGTGCTCTTTCACCAAGACAACGCCCCAGTTCATCGGCGAACGTGACGCTGCAGTTTCTTCATGAAAACAACTTTGAAGTGATTCCTCATGTTCCCTACTCACCTGACTTGGCTCCTAGCAACTTTTGGCTGTTTCCAACGATGAAAGACACTCGCCGTGGTCTCGCACATTCACTAGCCGCGCCACTATTGCATCAGCGATTTTCCAGAGGTCAAAACAGATTCCTACAGAAGCGTTCGCAACGGTAATGGAATCATGGCGTCCACGTGAAAATTGTGCTCGGCTGCAGGAAGATTACGTTGAGAAGTGACACAAATTTCATAGTTTTCGTGTCATTAGTTATTGAGGCAAAAAATCATAGGCCTTACATCTGTATCGGGAAAAAAAAGCTCGAATTCTATAAGAACAGTCTACTTGTATTAAGTATACGACAGACCGTGATATGTAAGGAATTTTAAGAAATGGAAGGAATCAGCAAATAACTTACGTGGTGATAACCTGCAAACCAGGGGTCGGAGAGAAAAATCTGCACTTCTGAACACAGTTCAAGCAGAATGCTGAATACATTTTCTCTGGACAACCACCTAATTCTGCATGAAGTAAAAGAATCACGTTCAACATCCATTTATTACACAAAATGGAAAATATTCCGAAGTTGAACACTTTCACGCTTTCATTTAAAGCTGTCTTTAGAGCAACAGACGGTTAAAGCCTCGCTATGAATTCTACAATGTATTAATTTTTCTTCTGGGGCTATTTCTTTAATCTTTGCAACAATGCCACTGTGTTTCCCAGTCATTGCATGTGCTCTGTCTGAACAAAAACCTCAACAGTTATTCCATTCTGTATCATTAATTTTCTTAAATTGGTCTAATTTTTTTTAATATTTCATTTGAGGTTGTTCAGGAAGGCAGTGAAAACAAAATTCTTCCTTCGCTGTTTCCTAATCTACAGATCTTACGTAAGAAAGAAGGTGGGACAGGTTTATGTCAATAGTTTCTTCCAAATGTATGGGTAAATTCTGACTGCGCCAATTTTTTCTATTAACTGCTGCTTAATATTTGCGTGTTTTCAAAATACTCTCTGCCATACGCTATACACTTTCTCAACCCCAAAAACCATTTATCAAAGCACCACTGCCCCTCATTGTCTCATCAGTAGCCACAGCCTCTTTAGGGCTGGAAAATCGTTTTCCTCCATACGATTTTTACCAATGACAAAACAAAATAATCGCATGGAACCAGGCCAGGACTGTAGGGAGGATGAGTTTGACTTCTGTGGACTCCAGGAACTTGATATTGATGTTAGTCATGTGAGTGGAGGAGTTGTCAAGTTGAAACAGAACCCCCCTCAGTTCTGTACTTGAACGGCGTTCTCGGAGCTTCTCGAAAAATTTCCGCAGGCAGCCTGTAGGTACCAATGAGCAATAACCTCCATTTTTCCTCCAAAGGATTTGTGGCCACACGGTCACTTTTTGACGAAAAAAATATATAGTCGCCAATTTCTTCCCAATACGTTGGTTTCTCTTTAATTTTGTTAGTGGATCGTCATCTAGGAAGATTCAAACTACCGAGTGAAGTTTGGACTCCGGGTCAAATTGAGAAATCCCTGTTGCATCATTAGAAACACATCTTGAGCTCATTTCGTCGAATCTTTGCAGCATTTCTCCATACTAACCGACGCGGGTACGCTTTTGTGTCTCTGTCAAACTGTGGGGTTAGTCAACGGCAGAAAAACTCCCGAACACAAAGATGAGCGTGCAGGACTTTTGATATTATTGCCAATCAAAAATGGAGGGCTGCATCGACGATTGTTTTCACGTAATATTTTTTTTTTTCCACTGCAACGATGTTTTCCTTAGTTACTGCCGTTGCCGGACCCCACTTCTCTCCTTATTTTGCACTGTAGTTCGGCCCCTTGTAAATTCCGCTATCTAACGGAAAACGGTTGCCCTAAATGAAGCAAGGTCCCCATAAGCCTGTTGCAAGCACTCAAGTATTTGAGACTCATTTAGCCCACACTTGAAATCACAAGAAACCATAGCGGGAAAATGCTCTTTATCCAGCTCCATTGTAACGACTGGTTGCCTAAGCACGGGACGTATTATTTACCCTCACACACTGGATTGGGGGAGTGGGGAGCATCTCTACCTGGGACCGTTTTACCCATAAGGAATAGGGCAACATACAACATACCTTTAAGTGGGTCAACATTCACTTTTTCTCATCTGAAACTTATCGTAGTATCCCTTGTAGAAAGCAGCGCCCAAGGTTTTATCCTTTTTCTATCTCATGCGTTGAATTGCTCTCATGCCCTCACAAGTCTGGTTCTTGTTTGCCTCGTAGCTAAGAGAACCTGGTACTCGTTTTTGGTTTTGCTATCCAGTTCATTCTAGAGAGTTTTATTGCCTTCCTTGACTTCACTAATGATCTTCACCACCCATTCATTCATAGCATCAGCACCGAATTCTATCATGTTTTCCGCTACGCTGCAGTTTCATCTTTCCCTATTTTAGCCATAAAGCATACAAGCTCGAATAATCATCTTCAGAGTGGTCACATTTGACCGCGCTTCCCAGATAATAACTGCTAATATGAGGGCAAATTCTAGCTACGAGTTTAACAATCTAAATCTCGGCAACAATTCTTTTCCACCCCAACTTCGTTTGTTACGTTTTTAAATATATATATATATATATATTACTTAAAATAAAATAAAATTTACAATTAAGAAAAAATAGTGTACATTACCATGTTCCTCGTATGTACAGAAATTCATAAACGAGGGAAGGACCTTGCAGTTGCTAGGCAACTGCTTTTCCCTGTCCAGCAGTTGAATCTTGCCTTAAGCTAACACCAATAGGAGGGGGAAGTGGAACAGATAAACATACTATACATTATTAACCTGTGGATATATTGTCAGTTCAGAGGGGAGGAAATGGAGGGGAAGGGAAGTATATGTACATCTTTACCCCATGAATTTCGTATTAACATTACATTTGTTCTGCTGTTTGTTTATTCTGAATTTTATTCGTTTATTTTAATATTAATCTCTATACATATATAAAGTTTTTTTCACTTCCATATATTAAAGTACCTAGGTATGTACTTATAATTTATAATCGTTTTCTTTTTTCCCTTTAACATCTATTTATATCTTTGAACATTTATTAAATTTGCAAATTTAGGAAAGAGAGGGAGAGGGAGAGAGAGAGTTCATCAGCTGAAAAGCAGTCTACCTTTCCGGTCTGTTCATGATTCATCGTTGTTATAATATCTATAATTTAAACATTAATTGTACTTACATTTACATATTTACAATTTCATTTGTACTCTCTAAACATCTTAGAAACATCATTTGTGCTATTTTTAATGATCTAATACAACGGTTCCCAAATTTCCCTTGATGGGGAACTCCCATTAAGGATCTCTGGCTGTTGTGGACCCATAAGATTTAACTCAGAGTTTAAAATGCTATATTTGCATTAAATATATTATTTAATCGCTAATTTACAAACTTTAAATATATATACAATTAAATACATATTTTTGCAATAATCTCTTTCTTTCATTTATTAAGATTTATTTACGGGCGCTCTTTAATATCTCAGGTCTTCAGCGTCCCATTCAGGGCGTGAAACGGCCGATAAAGTTTGTTCAGAGACCTCTTCTTTGAGGCTTGAAGTTCTTTTACGTGCCGTAAATTAACGAAGGAAGCCATTTTTATGGTGAAATTTTTTTTTCACCCTGACCGGGATTTTAATTCGCCATTTTGGTTACGCAAGGCAAGCTTGGTTACCACTAGACCACCAGGATCTGGTTTATATTCGTTTTCTTGTTGTAGTGTATCCTTATACGATAGAACATAAAACATTGATATGAATAATAAAGTATACGATAGCAGAACATTGCTGGGTAATTATATTTATTTATTTATTTATTTATTTTAACAGAGCTAAGGCCCATTAGGCTTTTTCTTCCACTTTACTAATCAACGGAGTTTTTCAATAAAAACAATCACAATTTCTCCATTAAAATTTACTGAACTTGACGTCTCAAAATCGCTGCCAGTGTTTCTCTTTCATAACAATTATGTCTTATGAAATCATTTTCTTCGTTTGAACCTTTAGTAATACAGGTATTGGAAATCACTACAATGTGACTCTCAGAGATGCAAATAGAACGGTATAGGAAAATGTGTTTTTACCTTCGGAAATAGATGGTTTCGTTTCACTAAATGTTGAAGCAAGCCTAGTTAGTTCCACATATCTTCTGATTTGTTACATTATTTTTCTATATTTTTCCTGTTCTTTTTTTTTTTTTTTTTATGTTTTCCAGCTTATTTTTTCGAACATTTTTAGAAGTGATAGCGAAAGATTGCCGTGTCGCTTTCCAGTTCTTTTTGGGGATCATGGGTCACACCAGACAATACTCCCTCCATGTGGTCATGTTTAACAGCTTTATTCAGAGAAGTTCATGGACCTACTTAGTACATCCATTACCCTCCCTAACGTTGCACGATGAATGTTTACACAGTTCCTGCAACGGAACAAAAAATTGCAGATGTTCATTTTGAGTGTATACCACAACCTGCTTACTCACCGGACCTGGCACCTTCTTTGGATCACTCAAAGAGACATTATGAATGTCTGAACTTTATTATGACTTGTTTATCTTGTACTCGTAATGCCTGCAAAATATGTCGCAATAGATTTCATAAGCCAGGGCTGTTCAACATTCTTTTGTTCTCAGGCACATTTGCATGACAAGTACGCGGGCCTCAGGTTACTTCTATCACTTCGACACTACTGCTACCGATATTATGATGAGTAATAACAACAATAATAATAAAACTAATTATGATAATTGTAATGATAATAATAAATCTAGAATTGAACAATACAGGCTGCGGCAGAAACAGTGATCCATTTTAAATCGTGCGCTATTGTTAGTAAAGTCCTCTTAGAGAGATAATGATTGCACCTTTGCGTAGTGCAATTCAAAGCATTTTCTATACATCATATTACATGACCTCGGCCGCTCGCTTCGCCGCACAGTAAGTCTACTTAACAGTCAGTGCGGAGTACAGGTCGAATGAACATCGTGAGTTTGCAATTGAAACGTTTTTCAAATGTGGTGATTTAGTCGTAAGAACGCAGTTTTTGTTTCGGCAACAAACAAGAAGCCACATTCAACCGACGCACACTACTATCCGATATGTTAAGGGCTTGCGAATGTCGACGAACTGTTCGCGTAGAATTTTGCTCTAGAGCACCTCTTGCTGTTGCCATGTTTATGGAGTGCCAACCGTAGGCTACCTATCAGGTGGTTTCTTGTTTCAAGCAGATGTTGTCATGAGCTGCCTCTGATCCATTTCGTAATCGCCTTCCGTGACGGAACTTGTCCATTCCGACCGATGTCGAAATGTTGCCGAAACAAAAACTGCATTCTTACGACACAATCGACCAAATTTGAAAAAAGGTTTCAATTGCAAACGCACGATGTTCATTCGACCTGCATTCTATACTGACTCCCAAGTATGTGCAGCGGAGCTAGCGGTCAAGGTCATGTAATATGGCGTACAGAAAATGCTTTGAAGTGTACTGCGTAATGGTACAAACATCAGCTCTCTAAAAAGTCGTGACCAACAATAGCGTACGATTTAAAATGGGTCATTGTTAATGCCGCACCTTGTATATGAAATTATATATTTTTTTTTCACTGAAAAATGTTGCTCTACAGTAGTTCTTTTAGGAACAGATGTTAGCTTTACACAACATACACGCGGGGTTTCCTTTGTTTCCAATAAAGCAATACTGGTCCTCCTATTCCCTATTAAAACTACAATTTCTTTGCCATTTTAAGAAGAGATATACTAAAAATATAACGGATTATTAGCTGAATAATTTAAAGTTTAAAAAATTATGAAAAAAACACATTTAAAACATGTTGAAAGTACAATTTATCAAACACAAGGCACTCAAAACGTATTTCACAAGCTCACAAATAACACTGAATGTTGGCCTGAAAGCAAGGAACTTAGAACATTGTAAGGCTGTTATAAAGAGTTTGTCAATTGTTTGCGGCACAGTTTTGTTGCGATTAAAGTTATTTTGAAGGCAAATTGGGTGCCCCAATGTTGTTTTGGTGAAATTCTGTCTAAGTAGATACTTCCATGGCACTACAATAAAGTGAATTATAAGGAGGCAGCCTATTTTTTTTTTTTTTTTTCTTTTTGTAATAAAAATGCCACTATAACAAATTTCCAAAGCTTGAGGACGGTGTTTTTAGAACGAGAAATTAAATTCTTTATTCAAATAAAAATTTAATTTGGGAATTTCTTGCGAAGGGCGCTATTGCGGGTGACATGGCACCCCCGGTCGCCGCGTTAGACAGGGCTGTCATAAGCTGTTGTGATACATTCTAATTATATTGAGAAGTATATTGTCCTATGTTTGCTATTTTCGTCATAATAATTTCGGCCTTGTTATGCTTTGTTTTTAGTAGGGTTAAATGTCCGTTTTCTAGTACCACAGGCGATGGGGACTGATAATAAAATGGGGAAGGATTTTTTTTTTTTTTTTAAAGGAAGGAAGCGTTAAAGGTCTAAGTTTAGGATACCTTCCCTGCATTTGGCATTTATCAGGACTGAGGAAAACCTGAAAAAAAATAATAAAAACTCCGTCAGGGACGACGGTTCTGCCGGGGATCGAACCCCAGACCTCCCACTCAGGAGTCCGCACCTTAACCTCAGCCACCCTTCGGATTTGTTTCTAACATTTTATACGTGCTTTCCGATTAATTGAAGATACCCCTTTGACTTTTTGCATCTTAATTTTCTGTTTTTTTTTGTCTTCTTTTTTTTTTACAATGCCAGCCCCACTACTTTGAGCTCAGTGCATTAAATTTATTTGACAATTAACTTCTCAAGGTAGAGAAAAATTTTCTAGAAAAAGAAACCTTATTCAGACAGCTTAACATGGCCGCGAATCGAACCCAAGCCGTAATCAGTAATCGTACGCTCTACTACTAAACCACAAATGCAGTCCACTTTCTAATTATTAATTCGTACAATCCGAAAATTTTATCAGTTTGCCTTTTAATGAAATGTATGGTGATTTTAAAGGGGCTGTTTCAATTTTATCTGTGCTACACCACTCCTGTATTGTACTTGTTATGATGTTCCATCTTTGTTAAATTAATTAATTCATTTAAATTCAGTTTTTACCTTCGTAAGCGTTCTAAATAGTATAACATTTAATGTACTTAATATGCTTTGATATTACCACATATAATCCACCGGAATTACAATTGCATCATGGGAAACAGCGGCTTAATTAACCTTACGGAGAAAGGAAACAATTGAGAATCACATTCGAGACTTCCAAAGCAGTAAAAATATCGACAATTTACAATGATAAATGGTTTTGATTACTTGAAATGCAACACATTATCACACTGAAATGCTCATTGATGTATAAACAAAACATTTTTTGTACAAATTTTCCTCTTTAACTTCCTGCTTTAAATATTTATTTCTATTTTACAAAAAGGGGCCGGTTATATAAATACGCCAGCCTATTACTTCACCTCTGCTAAACATTTCTTCCAACAGTCATGGAAGCGAAATTTAACTTTCAGAAAATGTAAATGTTTATGTTTGTTTTCTTGCAATGCACCCTCGGCCTATGCAGTGCCGGACCGGGCCAGCTTCGCGTGCCACTCCAGAAGCCTTATTGATTAGTACTGAGAGAAACAACTGCCTGCAGCGCTTTCTGCCACGTACCAACATCAGAAGAATATTAATACTTGTTTCCATGCTGCCAAGAGGCTCAAATTCCGGGACAACACAGAGACTTCTAATCCTTAACGACATAAGTACATAAGGACCATAATAAAGGCCATGATGTTTCCTGAATACTAACGTGTTGTAAATTTCAGATACACGCGCAGTTGAAAAAACTACGCAAGTAACTTGCAGAGAACAAAGGGTGCATTTTTGAGGTCTAGGCACATACACAGTGGAATGAGATTTCAATGTAACATTGTGTTTGTTTAATTACAGCTTTAATTGGAATGGGGGATGTGTGGCGACTGTAATATTAGTGGAATTTGAAAGAAGTGAGATAGAGGGTAGAAGATACAGAAAAGCAAGGGATTTGGGAGAGCCTAGACGAAAAAAAAATCTTTATAATTATGTAGAATAATTAAAAGAAATTGGGGAATGAAGAAATATATAGATAATTGTGATAATTTCGGAAGAATAGGTCTTTTGGGGTGTTTAAGAAAAGCATTTAAAAAAAGATGCATTATGTGTGGGAAAGTGGAAAGTGTGTTGAAATGGCAAAAAGTTGGAGGGGTAGTATATGGGATGAAAATTGCGATAAACAACATGATATAGTAGCAATTAAAATGTCACATATAAGGCCAGAGAAAATAAAAAATATTGTGGAATTAGGAAAAATAAGAGATAAATGGAGGATAAATTTAAGGAAGGAGCTTGTGGGCGGACACACACAGTTGTGGAAATGATTTATTGTAGCGGTTCATTTAACGTAACATATGGGAGATCCTTAGATTTGGTATTGTAATTTTTTAGGTAATTTGTTTAAATAAATTGAATTTTACTAAAAATTGTATATAACAGTGTTATTTTAATTTACACATAGGTGTACCTGAGTAGGAAATTCCAGTGAACAATTGCTGATGAGCGTAAGACCACGGTACGGTGGGTAGTGAATTGAAATTGTTAAATATTTATGTAGAGATATTATTGGTAAATAAATCCAATTCAATACAGCTTTAAATCTCAATTTAAGGTCCATTAATGTCAATCAATTCCCTTCACTGATTCTGCAAAAAACTTTGGAGCTATTATAGACAGTAATATTGCTGGGAAAACCATGTTGGCGAAACCTGCAGGAAATCAAGTTCTGTAATCCACACATTTAAAATATTAAACGTGTCCCTATCCAGAAACTTAAAAAAATATCTTGGTGCAATCCCTGGTGATGCCTCGCTTTGACTACTGCGATTTTCTGCTCACATATTTAAACCCTAACCTAACGCAAACACTACAGCGTGTTCATAATATGTGCATAAGTTACATCTGCGATGTCTGTGTGTTCGATCATATAACACCCTCTGTTGAAATGCCGTCTAGGTCCACTTTAAAGACGGAATATTTGTTGTCTCACACTATTTTTAAAAATTATCACTAATAACATCACGAGAGGCGCTGAGATTTCGATAAATTCACGAACGTAGTAAGAATTTCTTATAAATAGTTTAAAAAATTTTCCTCAACCCATTCACTTAAGTTATTTAAATAGCAGAACCTTCATTAGTGATAGGAACGCATGGTTACTTCGGGCATACGAATACCAGGAAATAGAGAGGATGAGGGAAGTACTGTAGTTTTGAATAGTGCTGGCGAATGACCTTGTATCAATCTGCGCGAGGCATTTCCAGGAAATTTGTGGGGGGGTAACTTCTCAGCTGCATTAATGTAACATACAATTGCAAGCGAAAAAGATAAGAGCGGTACAGCTGTGCAATATATCGTCCTTACAATGTGTTCAGTACGGAAGTAAGAGAGATACTAACCCGATTCATCTATAAACCTATAAACAGAAAATGAACTCGATCAGAAACCAGTACACATCTTTATCTCATTCGCCAGGACTATTCAAAACGACTTTACTTTCTTGATCAACATTTCCACGATGTCCTGCAAGGTGAATGATTTGTCGTATGAGTTTTTCCGAAATAACTAATTTTAAATATGCTCCAATCATTTCAGTGGTAGTAGAGCTTTCTTTTTCTATGATGAAAAATATTCTCTGTGACAAATGGCTGGCTATGACAGTTGATACCTTGAAAAAACAGCATCTTGTTGCTTGTAACCAAGAAAAGTAAGCTTAAGTACTTTATTTATGTGATAAAGAAATTATTAAGTATTTTAAACACATCTTCATTAATAATGAGTGATATTACTGTCTTTTTCATGTTTAATAAATGCCTATATTAATTAAAATAAATGTTCTCTGTCCGCGCTCTGCTGATGAGAAAAGACTGACTCTTAAGTATACATTTAAGGCTAATTTCTGAGACCAAATTTAAGCGAACAGCTATAATATCCCTTATTACAAGTTCCTCGTGAAATTTAAACCTAACCTAAGATTGCTGAAAAGGCATGCGTGCGATCCAAAGCATTACTAAATGTAACCATTAACGAGTTTCGCTGAGCACCGCAATCTACTATCCTGACTGGTAAATCAGCATTATGTATAGTGCAGAAACTTTTTCAAGTACCATAGCAATTATATAGCAGCATATAATCGTAAGCCTCCATTGGATAGCTTGCCGCAAAGTAATATGGCGTATTCCTCAGCAGGTGTAAGAAAAAAAGGTAAAAATATGTATTAATATTTATATATGTGATGCTCAAAAGAGCGTCAAGTATCAATACGCTGTCTATTTTTTGCTTAATATGGCCTGTAGAAACTGTAAAGAACATTAAAAAAGCATGTAAATTTGTGGACATGATATATTTCACTTAAACCGATTAACCTAATCTAGACGCACTGTGAAACTACGATAAATTAATAACTTATATTTAGTACATATTCCTGACCATTTCATGCATTATTTTTCATTTCATTTCCATGCCAGTTTCTTTGTACTCGATACATTCCCTCCCCCCACGCCATTGGTACGTTTACTTTGATACTCAAAGACATAAAAAGAAGCTACACAACACATAAGTTACTTAAACCAACAGGAATATTGTTTATGAACGTTCTTACCTTTATGTTTCCGTACAGAACGGTTCTCGGTCTTATTTAACGTAGAAGTCAATGTTTCTGTTCAATTAAACACACGTTTAAATTGTGTGCAGGAAAATCATGCGTAATAAAAAGTAAAATTCGTTGCAATTAGCGTTATTGCAAATAAACAACGCTTGTAACCATGGCAGCCAACTCCAAGCGGAGGAAACAAGAGTTACTGGTAAAAAAGTTGAAGATCGCTTATACCATTCATATGTTATTCAGATGTTTCATTCACTCTAAGAAGTTAATAGCCACATTGCGTTTTAGTGAATTTCAAAGTAATGTAGATAGGGAGGTTGTTTCCATGGAAATGTTTTTGAAAATGTTCTTCAAACCTCTATCGATCGTACTTGCTAGGCGTCTAAAATGAAAATGAAAATTATTTCTAAATTTTTAAGTGTATGCTAACGCTCAAGTGGCCACAATTTTTCCTCCCTTTTTCAACGAAACTTGCGTATAACGATAAATTAACAAAAGTATCTCTTCGTTCGTTAACCAGAGTTAACTTCAGGTGGGAGTTGACCTGAAGCAAAAATTTAAAAATCGCTATAACGACCGCAGTTTTTCATTTTGAAGCTCAGTATATACCATTTAAATAAAATAAGAAAAATAATTTCTGAAAATTAGATAATTCGGGCCATCAGAAGAATAGGGGGTATACCTTTTTTTTTATTTATTTATTTATGGACGCTCTTTAACAGCTCAAGTCATCAGCGTCCCATTCAACTCAGGGCGTGAAACGGCCGACAAATTTTGCTCAGAGGCCTCTCTTTCAGGCTTAAGGTTCTTTTTTGTGCCGTAAATGTACGACACGGGACCCACAGCTTTACTTCCCTACCGAAGGAAGCCATACTTATGATTTTTACGCCCCGAAAAAATCCATCGGTCCTGACCGGGTTCGAACTCGCGATCTTGGGTTTAGGAGGCAAGTATGGTAACCACTACACCACCAGGACCGACCAGGGGGGGGGGCATACCTGAGAACCGAAATTTAAAAAGCTTTATAGCGTTTAATTTTCTCCCAATTGTTTCAAAATAAAAGGACGAATTAAATCAGCATATAAACTGCTTTTATAACAATGCATATGATTTGTATTTAATAAAAACGGTGTCGCGAAAATAGTAAATGTGAAATATTAATCTAATATGTATATTATATTTGTATGTAAGAGCGCTCTGAAATACCTTCAGAAAGCGTTTGCTTTACATTTAAATTAAATTTCAAAGTTACTAAAAATAGATGCAATTTAGATTGTATATTGTCGATTGTGTATATTTACTTAGTACATTGTAATTGTCTCTGAGTAATAACATATGAGCATCATCTTAAATACACAATGTAACTCGAAACTTTTTGTTATTTCTGTCTATTTTAGTGAATGTAAAGATGATATCAAGGGCTCAGTTCATAAACATGGTTACATTTAAAAGTGTTTACAAATAATAATAACAGTATATCTTTATCTTTATGAGTGGTTATATATTTAATTTAAGTAACAGTAATTATTGCGGTTTCTCTTTTGTAACACTTATAGAATTAAAGAATTCTAAATTTGTTATACTTACTTTTAAATATTAGAGTAATTTTAGTATACGTTTATTTTCAAGTGATTTGGAGAGAAAAAACGAACAAACCTAGATAAACAATGTTTTATAGCTCAGTTTTTCTTTTACTGGTTAACTTTAAGGGCATAAATTGCATTTTTTCAAGTTACTCTACTTGCTGAAGAGTTTACACAACTCCTGTGGTAGGGACTTATTGAATTTTTTGCACCTAATGGAAGCAAAATTTCCATTATCATATAGAAAAAGCGTCTTTATAGATATAAGTTTATTTCCCCTTGTACTTGGATCACCGTATTTAGAAATAAAATCCGAGTGAATCCTGTAGATGCTGCAAATTCTCACAATTTAGAAGTAATAAGTTTCGAAAAGGTTCAAAAGTGTTGTTTTAAAGTAAACGTTGACGTATTAAAATTGGCAGAAAACCTCTTTAATCACATCTTTGGAATAAAGAAGGAAAAATTATTAAAATAGCCTAGAATAATGTAAACCTATGAAGGAAGGCATACATTTTAACGATTGTAATTAAAATTTTTAAAATATTTAGGAATATTTAGGAAGTATTTAAACTTGCACACAATTTATCTCTTAAGATGAATAAAACACAGCTAAAACTCCTAATCACTGCTTTATTGTAGAAGTTTTAAATGTAATATTAATCATAAAAACATACAAAGCACCGTCATTTGTTTTAGTTCCAAGCTAACTAAGTAACTAAATTCGCGTCTCAGGAATGGATCTGGTGGCTTTTAGAACACAATCAGAGCCCTCTAAATTCATAACTTAAGTTTTTCACACCAGGAGATCATGAACACGCGTTTAATTCCCAGCTTTTGAATGTGTGTTCTCCAGCAGAAGAGGAAGTAGGGACGACTCACCAAGAGGTGTTTTGTGTTGCCTTGGTGACTCGCTCGACAACACTTGTCTTCAAGACTCGAGTGGCCTGCACCTCACACCTTGCAACAAAACCGTCCGACCTACCTGCAAAGAGAAAAATCGTTAAGTGAGACGTGTGTTGCTAGGCACGTGTAAAAAACTCTAGGTCATATGCTGCCTTAGCTAACTCTTGCCTAAGTCGCTACACAGCCTTATCGGATACTAGAACTATTCCAAATTTAATTCATTCTTCAGAATATTACAAGGGTTGGTAATTTTCCCATAATTAAATGCAGTTTAACGGTTTATTGTCATGAGTTTGAAACCCTAATTAAATTAACATTATTAATTAAACAAATTACTCAATTATATACAATATAAATATAATTGAAACAAAAAAATTAACAACGTAACTAAAATAATAACTAAAGAAACAGAAAAGCATAAAACACTAAAATATTGACAGATATATTTCGAACAGCTCGTGTTCTTCAAAAATAAGACAAATGAAGGTAGTAAAAATAAATATTGAATCTCAAAGGGTAACGTAATGCATGGAAATAGAATAAACAAGCAATAAGAATGCGAAAGAGAATATAAATATATTATCATAATCGCATAAAAGTTAAATATGATAATATACGCGCTTTGTGCGAAATATAGCTGCCATCTCTCTATCTCTGAGTAAATTTTCAGAGCTATGATTCGGTAACGCATCAATAAGTGTTAAATAAAAGCATGCCCTTACATTGAGATAAGACATGTTGGGCAACCGGTAAGGGAGACTTGGTTTTAACAGAACGTCTATGATTGTTCATACATAGCGAAACAACAGTAGAAGTTAAACCAATATAAAATGAGTAGCAAAGCTTACAAGATAACATATATACGACGTTCTTGGAAGAACAAGAAATGTTAAATTCTCTGGATAAATTAGGAATGTGAAACTAATGATATGGCATAATAAGCGCTCAGGTTTTACATTTAGGGCGTTGATAAGGATATGAGCCTGCGACCGGATGAGATAATTTAGGAGGAAATAGATTGCAGCGAAATATACTTTTAAGGTTAGGGGGCTGTTTTAAAAGTAAAACGGGGTACGAATTTAGAAAAACCGCTTAAAGTTGAATGCATTAATAAAGAAAGCATTGTGGCATTCTTTCAAAATAGGTCTGATGCTCTCAATTCCAGGCATGTAAATAATAAGGCGGTTTATTGTTTTTCTACTTTAGTTATATATAAATATATATAATATATTCTATTATATATAATAAAATATATTATATTTTATATTATATATAATATAAAAAGAAAGTAAAACTATTAAAAATGTAAAAAATTAACAGTAATTATAATAGTAGTAAAGGATAAAACACTAAGAAAAGGTCACCCTTGAGATCGCTATATTTCGTACTCATGGAGTCCTTCTATGGCAAGAAGTCACTTGTCTTCTTCACAAGCGTGAATTTTTCTTAGTGTTTTATCCTTTTCTACTATTATAATTACTGTTAATTTATATATATATATATATATTTAAGTATATATATATATATTTATATATATATATATATATATTTAAGTAAACTACCGCCAGGGTTGGCCAAGGTTGTTAAGTCGCGGACTCGCGAGCGGGAGGTCTGGGTTCGAATACCGCCAGGACCGTCCTCCCAGCCTGAGGTTTTTTCCAGGATTTCCTCAGTCCTCATTAATGGCAAATGCCGGGAAGGTACCCAAAACTTAGGCCTGGAACGATTCCTTCCTTAAAAATAAATCCTTTCCCAACATATTATTTCATCTCATGTATCATCAGTGTCCATCGCCTGTGGTGCCTCTGTAGCAAAAACGGGCGTTAAACATCATTCATTCATTAAGTAAACTAGACTGTTGCTCTGTTAGAAAAGGGTACCACTTAAAACTGTAAAAACAGTAATTAAAACACAATATTTCGAACTAGGAGTACGACCTGAAAAACTAGTTGGGGTTAAAGCGAAATTTAAAAATTGCTCTAGCGACAGTAATTTTTAATGTTTTAAGGGAAATTCGGTATGTGCCATTGAAATAAAATAAAAGTAGTTTCTGAAAATCAGTAAAGTCGCATTATTAGTAGGGGGGTTATCTGAAAACTAACGTAAAAATCGCTCTAGAGGCTTTAATATTTGTTTTATCATAACGAAAATCCGTATATTCCACTTAAATGGAATAAAGAATATAGTTTCTGAAAATCAGGGAAATCGGCTTTTTAGAAGTGAAACTCAAAGCTTAAAAGTCGTTCTAACCGGACCAATATTTGTTTCTTCACAAGAAAATTCGAAATATACCATTTAAATAAAATAGAAAAATAGTTTCCGAAAATTAAAGGAAATTAGACTATTAGGAGTACCGGTATACTTGAAAACGCAAGTTTAAAATTTTCTCTTGCGTTTAATTTCCTCTATATTGTTTAAAAAAAAAAGGACAAATTAATTCAGCATTTAAACTGTACTTATAATGATACATCTGTTTTATATTTAACAAAAGCATCATCGTGAAGATAGTAAATGTGAAATAATAATGAAATATTGTTTGAGAATTATATTTGTATTTAAGAGCGCTCTGTAATAATTTCAGAAAACGTTTTCGTTATATGTTTTTACTACAGTAATATTTAAATTAAATTTCAAAGCCACTGAAAATCGATGTAACTTTAGATTGTTTTTATTTGCTTAGTACATTGCAATTGTTTTTAAATAGTGATATGTTTTTGTTTTATTGAAACATATGAACATCATTTTCTTAAATACACAATGTAACTCGAAACGCTCTGTTATTTCTCTATTTTAGTGAACGTAATGATGATATCAAGGGCTCAGTTCATTAAAAATACACATAAGTATAGCTTTGTCTATCATTGGTCAAACATTTCATTTAATTAATAATATACCATTAATTTTTTGTGATTTAATCTCAATAATAATAATAATAATAATAATAATAATAATAATAATTCTAAACACTTATATATTGCAAAAATTGTAATTTTATTCTCCTAATACCATGCTGGAATGCAATAACTTATTTCATTTCATTCATTAATTAATAGTATAGATTTTATATTCCGTTTTATTAAGTTATTCAACTCGGTGAGGAATTCGCTTAGTTTACCCAGCAATATCTAGTTTGCTTAAGAGCGTCTTTTGTCTTTTTATATAAATGCATTTAAGTGTGTAAAGTAATATATTTTACATTAAAATTACGACGGAGGCACGCTTTAAATACTGCTTAAGACTATCGCATCTAATAAAATTCACTTTGAATATACCTCTAATACAATATCTATATTTAGTCCTGCAATCAACATAACAAGGTAAGCAGGTCCTTGCATCTGGTACATAGCAAATATGGGCTTAGTTTTAATTTGGCAACTCAACTCACACCATATGACAGTTAATTTTCGTGCAAATTCGTTTTCTTTATTTTTTCTCTTTATTCTTCTTCTTCTTTTTTATTTAGATTAGAAAGAGACGGAGAAAGATAGGAATAAAAAAAACTTGGAATGCATAAATCAGTAGCTGGCATGACAGCGATTTTTTTTTTTTAAATCATGATGCAGAATATTCATAGTATTTTAATGAAGATCATTTTCGATTTTATTCATTTGCATTTAAGCGATTCTGATTCCCCACTCCTTCCATCTGAACAACTAACCATTAATGACTTCAAGATTGATGACATTTGGTAACTTTCCATGTCGAGTTTTTTTTTTATTAGAGGAATAACGTTACCATAACAACCAGCTTAATGTACAAACATACAGAAACATCAGTATAAATGAGGTAACACAATTTTTGTAACTTTTTTTCTTTTTTCTTTTATTCTTCTTCTTCTTCTTCTTCTTTTTTTTTTTAACGGCCGCTCTTAAACATCTCAGGTCATCAGCGTCCCATTCAATTCAGAGCGTGAAACGGCGGACAAATTTTGCTCAGAGACCTCTTCTTTCAGGCTTGAGGTTCTTTATCGTGCCATAAATGTACGACACGGGACCCACGGCTTTACTTCCCTTCCGAAGGAAGCCATACTTAGGATTTTCGATTCTGGCCAGGTTTGAACCCGTGATCTTATGTTTGGAATTGTAACGGTGGAAAATATGCTCTTATTCCAATTTGCAACTAATTCATATATACACACACTAACCTAATTTGTCGGCTAACCTCGGGCAAATCCTAGAAACCTGTGGACCCCAGTGGTTTAGCGAGCAAAACATTCTACTTGTGGCAAACTGCTCTTATTCCAGTTCGCAACTGATTCAGCCAGTAAATCAATGTAGCTGTGGCAAAAATCTGCTTTCTCCGGGGGGGGGGGGTATAAATAAAAATAAAAAAAATTAAAAATGGGATAGTAGCATTCGAACCCATTATCCTATATGCACACAAGTGTAGTATGGCGCTCTAACCGCCTGCGATATTGCACCGTTGATTCTGACACATTATTTATCTAATAGCTGTGCCAGTTTCTGGCTAGCCGCTCGGGAACTTAGTAGCAGCAGCAGTTAGCTGTTTTCAGCTCTGCGGGTAAAGTCAAGTTATGCTAATCTATCCCCATATAGTAAACTTGGTCCAAATGCAGTTCAGTACTCGTGCAGTCCATTAGGAGACACTGTCAGTTTTCATAAACTTCCCCTCAACATTTAAAGTATTTATTTCTTTTTGTTTTAATTTAATTTATTTTACATAGGTGCTTTAACTACTCCGGCTAATATTTTTTAAATGAAAGCCGGGAATTATTTTCCACTTTAAGATGATTTTCCGTTCAAGTATTACAAAATATTTACTTACAAGAAAAGTTTAATCCAGTCTGTCAAAGATATTTATTTATATTTACAAATTGGGCAACGACAACGTGCATGTCGATATTAGTAATAGTTGGATGCACGCGAGTATCAAAACAGCCGAGAGTTTATTGGATATTAATTGGCAACAGTCCATTTGCCAAAGGCAGGCATTTGATTATTTATATGAAACATATAAATGTAAAAAAGTATGAATGTATAGAAGTTCTTCAAAAACATAGTGAACATTGGTCGCATTTTCATAGTACCTGTGCAACAGGTTGACAACGTCCAGTTGATGGAAAGCTACTTCTATAAAAATGGCGTTGGAGTCATACATACATTGTATCTAAATACTAGAAATATGTATTGCATCATCCACAAAAGAAATATATTTCCCTCTTTACACTAATCTACAACTATTAGTATTTTGAAATGTTGCTATATTAATTATTTTAAGTGTAAAAGTGCACAATTTGATGCTAATAGTCTTTATTTCCGTTATAATTACATGGAAACAGTAAAAGTGAAAAAAATATCGAATTTTATAACGCAATAGCCAATAAAACCCAATGTTTTATTATAGCTGCATAAACCTGATTGAGTTCTTGCTATAATAAGAGAGATAAAATACATTCCTCTCGCCTCCGCGAACTTTTAGTACATCAAATTGTCTGGGCACTGAAAGTATTACATTTTTGACTTAAAGTCATTAAACCATATCCTATGGATGTCTTCAACCAGGTCTTACACCGCCACGGGTGGCCGAGGTCGTTAAGGCATGGATTCGTGAGCGGGAGGTCTGCGGTTTGAATCCCGCCAGGACCGTCCTCCCTGACTGGGGTTTTTTCCAGGTTTTCCTCAGTCCTCATAACTGGCAAATGCCGGGGAGGTACCTAAAAACTTAGGCCTGGAACGCTTCCTTCCTTAAAAAAAATCCTTTCCCAATTTATCATTTCATCTCATGTATCATCAGTGTCCACCGCCTGTGGTGTCTCAGTAGTAAAAATGGGCGTTAAACACTACTCAAAAAAAGGTCTTTTTTATTTCTTGTTTTGTTTTGCTTTGTTTTGTTTTCTTTGCTACAGCATTGCCAATCATATACCAACAGCTCTCAAAGAGGTTCAGACCTGGTCTGTGCCCTGGCCATGTGAGGGTGCATATCCTTTGTTCCGTTTTTGCAGCATAAAATTGTAACTTTTTTATAACTATGTGTATAAAACAAGTATTTGGTAAAATGGTAGTTTGGTTTGGTAAAATTAGTAAGGTTTGCCCTATGACATGGTGCGGTTCCACCCTGGAAAGTGCTATTTTCTGATGATACAAATTGTTGGCATTACAAAAATCATCATCTATGCATCTGCATTTATTGCCCCCTCAACAAAATGTAACACACCCACTCCTTTGCTGGAAATACAACCCCATACCGTCATACTTTCTGGGAACTTCACTGTTGAGTCCAAACATTCTGACAGAAATTCTTCCCCGCTACGACGATATATAAATATTTTCCCATCGTTTCCTCTGACACCTATTTTGATTCATCTGAGAAGATGATTTTACTGCACATCTTTTCAGTCCAATGAACCTGTTCCTTGGCCCATTCTAGTCGAATTTTCTCATTTTAACTGTCAAATGGGACTTCTTCCGTGACCATCTAGCAAGTAGATTCATTTCTGAAAGTCTGTATCTGACGGTTTGCTGCAAACCATCACACCTTCCACTCTCTTTTCAACTGCACTCAAGTCATACGTCAGTTTTTCAGACAGATCGGCTTCAAAACGCGGTTATTAGCGGCAGTAAAAGACCTTTCACTGCCTATTCTTTCCAAAGTCCCACTTTTCTTATGTTTAGTCAATAGAGTGGACTACTAAAACCCTATCTTTGATGCAATATGTGGAGTAGAAAGGTTCTCAGAAGCTAATTATACTCCTTTTGGGAGGAGTTGGTGAGATTTCTTGCTCATTTTGTGCAGTTAATACATTAAACCGACAATACAGGCGGTAATATCCTAAAAAATGGAAAATATGGAGCATTCTATTGCATACAACAATGCATAATCACTTATAGATAAAATAAAACTGAAATGGTATTTTTATCGTTAATATTAAGGCAAGTGTAAAACAAATCTATAGGTTTTTTTTTTGAATGATTTATTTACGGACGCTCTTTAACACCTGTCATCAGCGTCCCATTCAACTCAGGGCGTGAAACGGCCGACAAATTTTGCTCAGAGGCCTCTCTTTCAGGCTTGAGGTTTTTTTTTTCGTGCCGTAAATGTACGACACGGGACCCACGGCTTTACTTCCCTGCCGAAGGAAGTCATACTTAGGATTTTTACGCCCCGAAAAAATCCATCGGTCCTTGCCGGGTTCGAACCCGCGATCTTGGGTATAGGAGGTAATCACTACACCACCAGAACCGACAATCTATAGGTGATGCAATATATTGGGAACAGAGACATCCCCGACTACTAAACCCCAAAGCAATTATAATTTATCATATTTAAATTCAGCCAATATAACAATTGTCATATGTAGGTTCGTCCGCTCTAATAATTCAAGTACTAAGGTTTCATTATTATAAGTACGGCGCATTTGACTCAACTATATTTCGTGTGTATTTATATCTTTCCTGTTGGAATAAGCTTGGAAATTGCTTTGCAGAGAAATACCGAAGACGATGTAGGAAGATTGAAGGGGTGTTAAGAATATATGACTACCCCAAAATCATAAAACCTTCGACAGATTTCTATGAAGATTCGCAACCGTTATCTACTGTGTCGCTAAGGAATCTTGACTCACGCCGACAGATCTCTACTTGTTTTTTAAGGCAGAGTTAACAACAATTTTCGATCTTTTTTTCTTTTAGGTGAAAGCCGTAGCGGATTTATTGCGTGTATCCAGGTCAGGGACCTCCAATTCCCACTCCAATTGTATGTAACTTGTTTTGGAGACAATAGAGACGTGAAATTAAAATCACCAATCCCATAACTTCCACTTGTATCGCAGAACCAATGAGAAGTGAAGAATTGCTAACTATAACGTACAAAATTGGCAAGACACGCGCTTTCTGTGTCCTCATGAACGCAGGACTGGCAGATTTGATTTACACAAAAACTGATAAAACCTCGGAGCACAAGGCGAGGTAGGAAGTTAAAAAGGAGTCCGACACTAGTTTTGTAAGAAGTTGTGTGTTTTATTTCCGTCCAGTATACAGAGGGTGCCCAAAAATGTATACACGCTTTAAGCAAAGAAAAGACTGCGTTAACATAACAAAAGTGAATTCACATAAACAGAAAATGATGAGCACTAATCATCTTAGACTTTTACAGTTACAACAGTGCTCAAAATGCCCACCATTGTTTTCGATACACTTTTGAGTACGTTGAACTACTGCTTGAGCAACGTTTGCGAAAGTGTCCTCAGCGATTGCAGCACATGCCGTTTCAATTTCTTCCCGAAGTGCTGCCAGTGTAGCTGATTTTCTACGGTATACAACATCCCCATAGGTAGAAGTCCAACCGAGTAATTTCCGGAGAACGCGGTGGAAACTTAATCGGATCTCTTCGTCCTATCCAGTGCCTTGGATCCAGTGCGCGGGGCTTGGTGCTGTACGAGGTCTCCCAGATCTGCCCTTGTGAACATCGCATACGGTACCATGCGTCTCAAATGTATCTCCGATGCGTGCAATTGTTACTCGCGTTGGCGGTTCTGTTCTGTACACACGTCTCCATTGCCTTTGAACTTCAACAACATTTTCGGTTTTTCAATACCACTTCAAAATTGCTTTCCGCTGTTCAAACGATCATCTTGGCTCCATTGTTGTAGCAACGCTAGCATAACGTAATGTAAGTCACGTCTGTTTACAGAACATCATACGATAATCCTTGCTTCATTTGTTCATTGTTGCTTTACATGTCACGTAGCAACGCTATCATAATGTATGTGAGTCACACCTGTTTACAGAACATCATACTATACATTACTGTTGTTTTTCGGTTCAACTTTGAAATATATTAAATAGATATCTACTGTGAAAGTGTGTATACATTTTTTGGCACCCGCCGTATATGTTTCGCTGTAAGCGTGCTATACAAACATTTTAAGCTATCCGGGATTAGTGTATTAATGCTTTAACTTCCAGCATGAAGGTGACAAAGTGTTTTCTAAAAGACACTATTAAGTCCCGTAATAGCCGGAACTGCGAAGACATCAATTTCTTCATAACAACAAGAATGCTCGAAGTTCCGTTTCCTCAAACACTGCACTCCAACTTGCGCATCCCCCGTATTCACCAAGATTGAACCCCAAAATCAATCTGCTTCTTTCCTTCTTATCAAAACCTCTTACAAATTAATCTGATTGAGCATTATGTTGTTTATTCAACTGCAATGTTGTGCTTAAATAAAACCCTCCTTAATATACACGCTTCACATTTTTCCAGTAGTGTACAAAGTTCTTAAGCAGTTTCATTGTTGATCGGCACAATTTTAAATATATATGAGGCTTTTTTATGATACAAACTAACATTTGAAATTTATTCAGTAATCAGTGTTTGAAATCATCCGGAGCTATTATAAATTACATGAAACATTAAAACTTTACATAGATCGCCCATAAAAATGCTACCAACATAAATACACCTTGGTGAGCATACTTATCTTCCTGTGCAGCAAACATTTGTCCCATTCTGTTCCTTTTACCCATAAACCAGAAAAAGACACGTACACCTGTCGGCTGAGTTTGAAATTACCGGCACACCGAAGCTTTAAAACAAACCATTTGCAACGAAATGGAAAACAGCGCGGAGAAACTAACTGCTCTCCTAAAATTCATTAATTAAACAAGTTGGTACCCTCAAATTAAAAGCATAGAGCAAATTTCGCGAAGTTACACTAATTAGTATTTCTGCAGCGAGCACTAAACGGCCAGCAAGATGTTAAAACCCTGTTGTTAAGATACGTTTTCGTTTATCTTTTGTTTGTGTCGCACAGAATCAACACAGAGCTTTTTAATATGTAAAAGAGGATAGAAAAATGCTTTTTGTTTGGATAACTGCTATTATAGTTTGTCTTAATATACAGAAAAAAAACAATGCTTAGAAAAAAATGACGTCTTTTGCGTTAATCGCATAGCACGCGCCTCTAGCTTGCTTGCTCAGAATGATGTTTGCATTGGAGATAATGTTAAAGTCTCGTTTCGCATATTTCAATATAGTTTTGGAAATAATGACAATGTAGTGTTTAAATTCTTAATTGTTAAATATATAGAGTTCCAAAGCTTTATATTAAACTGTAAATATTTTAGCTTTTATTATTAAAAAAAGTTTACCCAATAATTATTTTTAATTATTTAACATTCCTACTGGAGCCTTTTATAACCCAGGATTAGCTTTATTTTAATAAATAAAGACTTAACGTTTAAAGTAAAGTTATAATTACAAACCTTTTCCGCTCGTGCAGTGATTTAATTCTGGGCTATTAAGGGAGTGAAAGTGATGGTTTTTAAGTAGTATTTCTAAAATAATGGAAGACATAAATTTGATTTTTATTCCACACCACCAAATGAAATTACAAAAATAAGTTTCTCAATACGAGGGTCACTAAGGAAGTTTTGAGATGAGTTAATGTTAACCCACTTAAAAGGAATGTAGTATATGGTAACCCTATCCCTTACGAGTAAAACAGTACCAAGTAGCGACCTTCTCCACTCCCGCATTCCAGAATGTGAGGATAACAACCTCTCTCGTGTACAGGAAGCTCGTCGTTACGATGGAGCTGGAGAGAGAAGATTTTACCAATATGATTCTTTATGACTTCAAGGGTGGTTTATAGAGTCCCAAAGTATTGAGTGCTTGTAACAAGTTTTTGTGGACCTTCCGTCTAGGGTAAATGTTTTCAAATGGTTTGCGAAATTTAAAAGGATTCGAACTTCACTGCAGCATGACGGGAGAATTAGTGCCCGGCAACGGCAGTGACTGAGAGAAGATCGTCTCGATCGTAAAAATGGTACGAGGAAATAACTGACTAACATTTAAAGACATGGAGGCAGCCATCAGTATCAAAAAACTTGCACGATCATTTTAGTGCTAGGAAGGTTTCCTCCAGGTGGATGCCCCAACACTTAACAGAGACACAGAAGCGCTCCCGCGTCAAATGGGATTAAGAAATGCAGCAAAGATTCAACTAAGGGAGCTCAAGGCGTGTTTTCTGATGTCATCACGGGAAATGAAACACGGACTTACCAATTTGACCTGGAGACCAAACTTTGGATCTTTCTTGATGACGATCCACCAACGAAAGTGACGAGAGGCTCAAGTGTTGAGAGTAAATTGGTAGCCATATTTTGTTCACAAAATAATCATGTGACCGCAATTCCTCTGAAGAAGCAAAGTTCTGCTCAATGGTACAGTAGGAGTTTTCGACATGCTCCGAGAACGCCGTCCAGGGACAGACCTGAGGGAGGCTCTGCTTCAGTACGACAACGCCTTCGCTCACATGGCTAACATCCAGTCCCTGGAGTCTGCAGAAGTCAAATAACTCATCCTCCTTATATTCCTGATCTGGCTCCATTTTCTCCATGCTCAGTTATTTTCTCTTCCCAGTGGTAAAAAAATCGCATGCTTGTAAAGCGATTTTCCAGTCATGTGACTGAATATTAAAATGAGTTTTTCAGCAAAATGAGAGGCAGGGGTGGTTTGATAATGAGAGAGTGTATAAAGCGTGGTGGAGAGTACACTGACAAGATGCAACTCCCAATTTGACGTGTCTCAGAACTTTCGTACTGACCCCTACGTACACCAACCTAAAAACTGCATTTGACAGGAACCAGCATCCAAAATAATGGACAGAAATGTGGTAACTGTGGCAGGATTCTTTATGATATACTTTACAATAAAACCTTTAATAAGATGAAAAATGAGCAGTAATAAACCCATATGCTCGGTTACACCCTAAATACCCGCTAAAATGAAACTGGAGGAGGAGGGGGAGATGGAGAACTCAGAGATTGGATACATCTACAATAGCAGTAGCAGTAAAATAGTAATAGTAGTACTAGTAATAGTAGAAGTAGTAGTAGTAGTAATAGTAATAGTAGTAGTAGTAGTAGTAGTAGAAATAGTAGTAGTAGTAGTAGTAATAGTAGTAGTAGTAGTAATAGTAGTAGTAGTAATAGTAGTAGTAATAGTAGTAGTAGTAGTAGTAATAGTAGTAGTAATAGTAGTAATAGTAGTAGTAGTAATAGTAGTAGTAGTAATAGTAGTAGTAGTAATAGTAGTAGTAGTAGTAATAGTAGTAGTAATAGTAGTAGTAGTAATAGTAGTAGTAGTAATAGTAGTAGTAGTAATAGTAGTAATAGTAGTAGTAGTAATAGTAGTAGTAGTAGTAGTAGTAATAGTAGTAGTAATAGTAGTAGTAGTAATAGTAGTAGTAATAGTAGTAGTAATAGTAGTAGTAATAGTAGTAGTAATAGTAGTAGTAATAGTAATAGTAGTAGTAGAAATAGTAGTAGTAGAAATAGTAGTAGTAGAAATAGTAGTAGTAGTAATAGTAGTAGTAGTAGAAATAGTAGTAGTAGAAATAGTAGTAGTAATAGTAGAAATAGTAGTAGTAGAAATAGTAGTAGTAGTAGAAATAGTAGTAGTAGTAGTAGTAATAGTAGTAGTAGTAGAAATAGTAATAGTAGAAATAGTAATAGTAGAAATAGTAATAGTAGTAGTAATAGTAGTAGTAGTAGAAATAGTAGTAGTAGAAATAGTAGTAGTAGAAATAGTAGTAGTAGTAGTAGTAGTAGTAGTAGTAATAGTAGTAGTAATAGTAGTAGTAGTAGAAATAGTAGTAGTAGTAGTAGTAGTAGTAGTAATAGTAGTAGTAGTAGAAATAGTAGTAGTAGTAGTAGAAATAGTAGTAATAGTAGTAGTAGTAATAGTAGTAGTAATAGTAGTAGTAGTAGTAATAGTAGTAGTAATAGTAGTAATAGTAGTAGTAGTAATAGTAGTAGTAGTAATAGTAGTAGTAGTAATAGTAGTAGTAATAGTAGTAGTAGTAATAGTAGTAGTAGTAGTAATAGTAGTAGTAGTAATAGTAGTAATAGTAGTAGTAGTAATAGTAGTAGTAGTAGTAGTAGTAATAGTAGTAGTAATAGTAGTAGTAGTAATAGTAGTAGTAATAGTAGTAGTAATAGTAGTAGTAATAGTAATAGTAGTAGTAGAAATAGTAGTAGTAGAAATAGTAGTAGTAGAAATAGTAGTAGTAGAAATAGTAGTAGTAATAGTAGTAGTAGTAGAAATAGTAGTAGTAGAAATAGTAGTAGTAATAGTAGAAATAGTAGTAGTAGTAGAAATAGTAGTAGTAGTAGAAATAGTAGTAGTAGTAGAAATAGTAGTAGTAGTAGTAATAGTAGTAGTAGTAGAAATAGTAATAGTAGAAATAGTAATAGTAGAAATAGTAATAGTAGTAGTAATAGTAGTAGTAGTAGAAATAGTAGTAGTAGAAATAGTAGTAGTAGAAATAGTAGTAGTAGTAGTAGTAGTAGTAATAGTAGTAGTAGTAATAGTAGTAGTAATAGTAGTAGTAGTAGAAATAGTAGTAGTAGTAGTAGTAGTAGTAGTAGTAGTAATAGTAGTAGTAGTAGAAATAGTAGTAGTAGTAGTAATAGTAGCAGTAGAAATAGTAGTAGTAGAAATAGTAGTAGTAGTAATAGTAGAAATAGTAGTAGTAGTAGAAATAGTAGTAGTAGTAGAAATAGTAGTAGTAGTAGTAGTAATAGTAGTAGTAGTAGAAATAGTAGTAGTAGAAATAGTAGTAGTAGTAGTAGTAGTAGTAGTAGTAGTAGAAGTAGTAGTAGTAATAGTAGAAGTAGTAGTAATAGTAGTAGTAATAGTAGTAGTAATAGTAGTAGTAGTAGTAATAGTAGTAGTAGAAATAGTAGTAGTAGTAATAGTAGTAGAAGTAGTAGTAATAGCAGTAATAGTAGTAGTAATAGTAGTAGTAGTAGAAATAGTAGTAGTAATAGTAGTAGTACAAATAGTAGTAATTGTAGTAGTAATAGTAATAGTAGAAATAGTAATAGTAATAGTTTTAACAATTTCCCGGGAGTAACAATATAATTGCATCAATAAAGAAACCTTTTCTGAAAGCTCACAGTTACATTGACTAATTGAAAAATATTGTAATTGAGTTTGATTAATTGAAAAACATTCTATTTAAATTTTGTGCTTTATAACTTAAAACATAAAAAAAAAAACAAATTTAAAACTTTAAAAAAGGTAGTGCTTTAAAACTATCTGAAAACTCAATGCTTTTACATTATAAAACTTGGATATATTAACTTTAAGTTTTGTCCTTTACATCTTTAAAAAATAAGCAGGGCCCTGTCATAACAAAGACGTGGAAATTAAAGTGTTTGTGTAGTTTTGTGTTTTAGAAAAATGGAAAATCCAAGTGAAATTAAATTAAAATAAATTCATATTCCATGTATTTGCTTCAATGTATTTATTTTAGTTAAGCTGAGAGAATTTTTATTAATAATAATAATAATGATAATAATAATAATAATAATAATAATAATATGAAAAATAAATATTGATATAAAACCCATCATAATTATGAATGCATAAAAAAAAGTGTTTAAATCTGCAGATACTAACAATGAAATATGGTGCGGCTCTCCTACAAAAATTGTTTCTTATATTTGCTTCTCCTGTAGTTTCCAGCGAGTACCTACCGCTGCTCTAAAATATACGGAACCAATTCGCTAACATGTATTTATTTCAAAATGGGAAGTTACTTTATAATATCCCTATATTTTTAGCACCAACGAATTCGAGAACAACTGACATAAATAGACGTATTTTTGGGGCAGGGTGTATCTTTGTGTACTGACCACTCACTCTGTCAGGCGCATCATTCATCTGGGTGGTGTTTACTCTTCCAACAGACCACGCCGTTGTACCCCAAGCTCCATGAATACAAAATATACATTCAGCTTTCCTAAGTGACGCGGCCGGAAATTCGCCCATTTTGCTCCGAGGTGCTAATGTGTTTCCTGGGATGTCGAAAGCATTTTGTTTCTAGGAAATGGCAGCACATCTGCATCGAAACGGGCACTCGTCAGGTAGGAAATGAGGAAATGTTGAGCATTAAAATAACAGAAATATATGAAAGCTTTACCTTGATGATACTCTCGATGGCATTTTAGGTCAAAGTGAGAAATAAATCACTAACATGGGCATTTATTAGATATTAGGAAATCACTTGTTTATAACACCTATTCCTACTTGACTATTTTGGGGTAGCGAGCTCTCCTATGAACCCAAAGTTCACGGATTTAAACCAGAAGGGGTTGTAGATTTTTCAGGGCGTACAGTCTCCAGCCTTTGGCCCCATTTACAATGAAAATTAAAGGTAAGCATAATAAAATAAGGCATAACACGTTAATATAGTGATATGTAGGCATTCACAATGAAAGACGCAACCGTCCGTATTAGCCAATCAAAAATAAGAACAAGCGAAGATCAAATGGATGCTCCTGAGCAGAGGGCGGTAGCGTTTATACATATGCAAAGTGCAGTAACTAAGTTGCTTGAGCAAGGATAGATTTCTTATTGACAACATTCTGTCTACAGAGTCACGGATCTTTAGCTCTCTTGCCCTTACACGGAGCACGGAAAACAAGTGCAACTCTTACTGCAAGTTGCTGCAGTCCCGCGCGGAGAGAGTCGAACTACTGTGCGTGGCCGCAGTGTAAATGTTTTATTTTTTTATTAAACATAATGTAACCTATGCGTTATCATCCGTAACTTTTAAATATAAATTGATAGGGGATTGTTGTGCAGGTAAAATATTGTAACGGTGGCAAATCTGCTCTTATTGGAATACGCAATTAATTCATATACAGAGGGTGCCAAAAAAATGTATACACACTTGAAACAAAGAAAAATCTGTGTTAACATAACAAAACTGAATTCACACAAAGACAAAACGATGAGCACTAATCATCTTAGACTTTTTTTTTCTGATTTTCAGAAACTATTTTTCTTATTTTATTTAAATAGAATATGCAGATTATTGTGGTGAAAAAAATTTGGTGCTGGTAGAGTGATTTTAAAATTTTGGAATTCAGGCAAACCCCCATTCCTATTGTCTCGATTACACCGATTTTCAGGAACTATATTTACTATTATATTTAAATGGTATATGCCGAGTTTCATTACGAAAAAGAAACTATTTTTGCCGCTAGAGCGATTTTTAAATGTTGGGTTGCAGATAAACCCCCCGTTCCTAATAATCTATTTTACTGATTTTCAGAAATTAGTTTTCTTGTTTTATTTCAATAGCATATATACCGAGGTCCTTTAAAAAACCAGGTATGCCCCTGCTCCTAATGGCCTCGATTGCCCTGATTTTCAAAAACTAATTTTATTAATTTATTTTAATAAAATATACAAAATTTTGTTGAGATAACCCCAACCCAATCATCCAATTTTGCAGGTTAATGAACTCGACGAATCGCTTGTTAATTGATGGTTATATGCCGAATTTCGTTCAGGAAAAACAAATTTCCGGCCGCTAGAGCGTTAACAAGCGCGTGCGCACACACACACACACAATTTTTAACTGTTATTTTCGGTACCTAGTAGGTACGATCGATGAAGTTTTGAACCAAATTTTTTCAAAAATCGTTTCAAGGATACAACCACAATATTTAAATTCCTAATGAATTTTCTAAAAAGAAAACAAGGATTCTACAATAAATACACCTTGCCAAGGATAAAACATCAGAACGAAAAAGTAATTTATATTACTACGTATTATATTTTTATCAGAACTGATTAAGGAACAATGTGCAACACAGAAAGGTTGATAATATCATAGTTTAATAGAAGTCATTATATCTATCAATAAATTTTTGCTACAGTTTATCATTACTGCAAACTTCAAAACTTAAATTAACCTGCTTTGCAGATACATAAATAAAAAACGTTTAATTCCTGGTACATCTATCTACCTGAAATACCATCAGCCTGACTTAAAACTGCAGTAACGAGAAAACCATAAACGGCATCTTTCTATTCCCTACCTACTTGTTTCTAATTTGTTAGCAGAGGAACGCTTCAGGGCATGCAAACTTGCGTTCCGCGTTCAGATAAATATTTTGCACGCTAGATTAAAGCATCGACCTTTCGCCACGCAGACCTGAGTTCGAATCAAATTTATTGCCGACAGACATGCAGTTTAAACTGCCGCGCATGCGTAATGCGCCTTTTTCTCTCCCCCTTTTTCTCTGTTCATGAAACCTTTTAACTCTGCATAATTCTGTGATACACTTGGGAGTCTCTCTTTGAAGTTACGGCTTTTGCACACGCACAGTAGATTAGGCTCAAGTCTATTTTCAAGCTTAATTGCGCATGGGTTTTGATTCTTGGCATTACTTTGAGAGATACAGGTACACAAACTCTGCGCTGCGCTTTGATTTGTCGCTCCAGTCTCTTTATAAACGCTTTTCGCAGCTAGAAAAGTGAATTTGGTGAAAAGTTCGAAATATTAGACACTGGATCAAAACAAAGAATCACATTTCATTATCTGTAACGCACATTTCAAAAACAAGGAGAGTTCATTCATAACCAAATATCAAGATTTGAACACCAAACGTAGAAAGTTAACTACGAGGTGGTATCCACAATATTCGGGACTGGTGCTGCCATCGCGACAGTAGTTGCAGTAGAGTTTTGCACCACTAGCTGGCAACACTAGCACATCTGATGAAGATGTTTAGAGTTTCATGCAGCTGGGTAGATGTGTTGAGATTCTACAGTACTTTTAATGATACTCTGTGTGTAGTGTGTGGCGATTTTACAATAGATTAAAGATTAGAACAGAGAGTGTGCATCAAATTCTGTGCAAATATCGGGGAAAATGCTACGGAAACCCTCACAATGATTCAACAAGTAATTGGGGGACAATGCATGAGCCGTACACGTGTGTTTGAGTGGCATGCTTGGATCAGGGCAGGCTTTACAGCTTTTTCATTTCCACCCACTAATGTGGTTTGTGAATCCAAAATAAACCACTGGAAAGAAAGGGGGTGCTAAAACTATAGTGAAATTTAATTAGCAATGAATTCCTTATACTACTAGAAAATATTTAAGTTTATGGAAATAAATATGGTACCGACAAACGGACCACCACCAAATTATTAAACAATAAATTTCACGATAAATAAATTTAACTTGCTAAGCCTGTTGCATGTTCACCCCTCTCACCTCACGATACACCCCTAGACTACTTATTATAGGACAAAATTAAAGAAAAAACAATGTCTACAAACCCTTCAACAAAAGAAAATATGAAGCACGAAATACAGAGAGGTTATTGCATTATCACTCAAGTGTTTAGCACCGGTTTTCACTGCTGGCATCACAGGACATGGATACTGACATATATGAAAAGAAATGACATACTGAGATTTTTTTAAGGAAGGAAACGTTTCAGGCCTAAGTTGCTGGGTACATCGAGAACTGAGGAAAATTGGAAAAAAACCTCAGTAAGAAAGGACAGTCCTGGAAGAATCGAATCGCGGACCTCACACTCACGAATCCGCGCCTTAACAACCTCCACCATCCGTAGCTGTACTCAATGCATGTTAAGAATATCAGAGAAAATCTCCGACAGAGGTGCTAAATCTTTAGAAGTTTATGTAGCTTACTTTTTGCATTCAATTAAATGATGAAAAATTTACAGGTTGGCATATTCATATTTATGTTATTTAAAAAGCTTGAGATTTAAGTTTATAAAAAAGGGTTAAATAAAAATTACTTAATTTGTTGAGGATTTTATAAATACAAATAAAGTCGACTATCGTTTTTATCATAATTCTAAAGTTACCCCACCGGAGCCCTACAATAAGCCCCAACTAATTATTACCCATGACACAATTACGTATGCCCTTTCATGCAATAAATTTAGATAAAGTTATCATTTGGTTTTATCGACCCATTTAAGAGATATTCGATTGTAAATATTCTGCGCATATGACACCAAAAATAAGTTTGTGAATACAATCAAAAGGTTCATAAGTTTCCGGCCTAACCATTTTATAGGTATGATAAATACAAAAACTATATTTCACGTTTCAATATAATTACCCTTTATTGCAATACACTTCTCAAATCTTTGAATTAACATTTCCACTCCCCCCACCCCAAATCAGAAGTTTTGTCTGCAAAATGGGCATAAACAGCATCCAACACTTCTTCGTCACACTTAAATTCCCTTCCTCGAAGGTCCTTCTTGAATTTTGAGTGGAGGAAATAGTCGCTGGGAGCTAAATCTGGGCTATAGGGGGATGGTCGATCTCCTTAAAGCCACATTTCCTTACAGCTTCCTTTGCAACAAGAGCTGTGTGCACAGGCGCGTTGTTGTGAAGAAGGCGCAAACTACAGTTACAGTTCTGCACATAGATCTGCAAATCTATTTAAGTTTTACTGAAACAAGTACTCGGCACGGTGACAATGAGAAGATTTAAACAGTGGGGAACACTGAAGAATTGACCCCCAAGCTTCTGTTTCCAGACGAGGTGTGTTACGCCTGCACTGTGTGTAAATAACTAAAAACAGCAGAGAGTGGAAGCCCGGAAAACACAATCTCCTTCGTGAAGCACCCCTTCATGATGAGAAAATAAGAGCGTGGTCCGCAGTGAGTGCCGAGGATGTTTTATGAACAAACTGCTAATGCTCAAAGATATATGGACAATGTTTTGCATCCCTCTTTTTTGCAGTTTAATGGAGAGAGACCGTAATTTCGCCTTTTTCCAGCAGGGGTGTGCGATAGCACATACACCTTACGATTCCATGGACGTTTTCTGAAAACTTCATTAGGAAAGTGTAGGACATATAGCCGTGTGGAAGCTATTAGAAATTTTATTATTTTATGAGAAAAGCATTAAACTACCAGGGTAGGTTCATAAGTTTCTTGCTTCGCCGATAAGGAGTATCGCCTTCACAAAAGCCTTATCTGGTGTCATACCTTATCTGGTAAGTAAATAATTGCAGTTGTAACTTTCACTCCGCTATGTTCAGTTGCTCAGATATAGTTGCATAAAGAAGGCTATATATAGAATATTGTGTTATGTCAAAAGGGGGTTTCGGGTTGCTATTAAATTCTTCCAAAAGTAGGACTTACTCCAAATGAAATTAAACAGCGATTGGACGGTGTATATGGGGAAGCATCCCCCTTATATTCTACCATAAAATAACGAATCAAAATTTATCGAATGGGTCGAGAAAGCATTGAAGACGAAGAGCGTACGGGTCGGCCTTTGGAGGTGCTCACTCTTGTGAAGGAGAAATTGTGGAAGACCGGCGGCTCATAGTTACGGAAACAGCAGCAAGGTTGGGCCTTTCCAAACCAACAGTCCTTCGAATTATTCATGAACATATAAATATTAATAAGGTTAGTGCAAGACGCCTAAACTTCTTTCTTCAGTCCAAAAGCAGCAACGAGTCATCTGTTGTCAGACAGTTTTGGAGCTCTGCCGTGGTAATGAGAGAGAAATGCTGCAAATCATTGCTACAGGATATAAAACTACAATCCTCTACTATGATCCCTTGTCCAAAAGAGAATCAACGGAGTGTCGTAAACCTGGGGAAGCACCGCCTCTAAAGGCCAAGGTCACTCAGTCAACGAAGATCATGATCACAATCTTTTGGGACTGTGAAGGAATACTCTTCATTGACTTCAAGGAAAGGAACACCACAGTAAATGGGGAGTACTATGCTGCCCTACTGCACAGACTACGTGCTTCCATCAAAGAGAAAAGGCGAGGAAAGCTGAGTGGTGGTGTGCGCCTTCTTCATGACAATGCGCCTGTGCACAAACTCTTGTTGCAAAGGAAGCTGTGAAGAAATGTGATTTCAAGGAGATCGATCATCTACCCTACAGCCCAGATCTAGCTCCCAGTGACCATTTTCCTCTTCTCAAAGCTCAAGAAGGACCTTCGAGGAAGGAAATTTAATAGTGACCAAGAAGTGATGGATGATGTTTATACCCATTTTGCACACAGTACTCGGAGGATTGAAATGTTAATTCAAAGATCTGAGAAGTGTGTTTCAATAAAGGGTAAACATATTGAGAATTGAAATATAGTTTTTGTCATTATCATACCTGGAAAATGAACTGTTTTTCAACTAAGCCCGGATGTATGCATTTTTCCTTGAGATCATGTTTAGCTAAGAATATAAATCTACATTTGGTTCAAACTCTAGTGAAAATGTCTACAATTGAAACTCTCGCTGACCTCAGAATAAAATCTTCCTGGCACTGGAAGCTACCGAGTCATTTGTACTGCAGATAAAAAGACTTTGGGGCGGACCTTGGTAATGTTCTCAAATCCCTTTATAATGCCCGCTGTTGTTAATTGCGCTGGGACCGCCAGTCTCAAATCCTGAGTCTTGTAAATATAAGAAACTTTCTCGACTTCAAAACTTTCGCTCTTAACTCGCCGCAATTCTCATGCAAATCTCTTGGAGATTTCTTCCGGCGCTGCTTTCCCGCCCCCACGTTGTCATCACAGTCATTCGTTCCAGCGGCTGTCTCCCATTGTAACGTCTCTGCAGGGAGGCGAGCATGTAACTCAATAGCCGCGGAGCGGAGTTTCTCTGCCGTTTAGTTAGTACATGAATGTTGTCATTTTGTAAAGAGTTTGCAAAAGCGGCAGTTTACTTGCATGAAACATACAATACGCACGCAAAGATTATCTCTAGTTGCTAATAAAGTTGGGCCTGTATCAGCCCATTTATCCACAATCGTTGCTTTAAGTCATGACCCCTTGAGGCTGATCAAAAAGTAATTTTTCATATTTATTCACAAAATACAGGGTGAACCAATAGAATACGAGGGTTTTCAGAACCTTCTTATGGGACCCTCGTAAAAAATTAAAAAATAAAAATACTTCTTCAAGGAACAAGTAGCACTGTGCAATTTATGAATCTGAGCTTATTTTTTAAAAATCACAAGTGGTTCAATGGAATATGACGGTTTTCAGATCTCAGCCGTTTCTAGCGATTCTGCATTACAGTTATGGTATCGGTTGCTATGTAACTGTGTAATTTATTCTCTCCATTTGGTATACAACAGAACTGATAATTGGACGGTTGAAAAACGTGTATTGGTCGTTGTTATAAGATTTATTGAATCCAATCTCCTACGTTCAGAGAAGATTTAATGTGCCGGAAATTCTGGCACCACTGGACTTTCAGATGTATCACAGTGATGAAAATGAATTGGTTCCAGCAGGATGGTGCCACAGCTCACACTGTTCGAGAAACAATGAACAATCTGCGGATGCTGTTTCTCGATTTTCTGATGTTGCCTGGCAACCCTGCCGACTACAGACTACTTTAATGGGGATACTTGAACAGTAAAGAGTATTGCAACAGGCTACGGACCATCATGCAGTTAAAAGACAACATAACTCGTGAAATTAGGAACATTGATCACGTTTTATTGCAGCGAGTTATGGTGAGCTTTCCCGGCCGATTACACGAATGTGTTTGTTGTCATGGAGCCCACTTAAAAAAATGTGATTTTTAAAAAATAAGTTCAGATTAATTAATTGTATTGTACTACTTGTTTCGTGAGAAAGTATTTTTATTTAATTCTATATCGTGTGCCACAAGAAGGTTCTGAAAACCATCATATTCCATTGGGTCACCCTATATATAAATTGGGATTGAAAACACTTCTACATTTTTCAAGATAGGCTCTACCACGTTCAATGCAGGTGTTCCAGCGTTTTACCAATGTCTGGAGAAAAAGAAATTGTAACTATCAGAGTAGCTACCTATACGCTCGTCATTGCGGAGTTTCTTGCCGCCTAGTGCCAAAGACGTGATAATCGGTTCGGTGAATAAACAGGATGTGGTAAATATCCAAAAAGTTTTTGTACCGTTGCATGAACTGCGTGACCAAACTTTGACGTTTCCACCTTTGCGGGTTTCAAATGTTTCTCAAGTAGATCACAACATGACTGGGCGTTCTCTGGGCATGTAATGTTCCATGATAGAATCCCAGAAGAATTTAAGCATCACTTTGCCGGCTGACACTGCAGATGAACGCCGCCACTCTCTGCTGGCGCGCCTGGTCTCTGATTGGACCCAGCATTCATCTCACCAGTGTCTACACGCTTTAGGAAGTCGATCCTGGTGATGTAGTGGTTACCATACTTGGCTCCTACACCCAAGAACGCGGATTCGAACCCGGCCAGGACCGATGGATTTTTTCCAAAATATGGCTTCCTTCGGAATCTGGGGGTCCCGTGTCGTACATTTACGGCACGAAAAAGAACCTCAAGCCTGAAAGAAGAGCCCTCTTGAGTAAAATTTGTTGGCCGTTTCACGCTATTAATTGAATAGGAAGCTGATGATCTGTGATGTTAAAGAGCGTCCTTAAATAAACCAAATCAATCAATATATGACGTATGCATGCAGAGAGTGTAGCAAAAAAAATGGATTTATTTGGTGACAAGTAGCTAAAGACATGAACTGCATGGGCTTTGTGAAGGGAAGGCATCAAAACTGCAGAAATTCACAAATGTTGAGGAAAAAGCTTCTTTGACATCGTTGTTACTATAGTGACCAATGAAATTCAGGGCTGTAGCAGAAATTTCCTTGAAGAAGCCGGAGGCATATTTGACACTTCCTTGTCACTTTAGAACATGTAATAATTATTATAAAAACATTATAATTTGTAATTTTACCCCACCAATATAGATTTACCTCGTCATATTTGAGTTTTATATCAAAACTGGTTGGAAAAGACCTTATATGAATAAAAAATTCACAAACATTCCTCCACCGACAGTGTTTTATGACATAACATTCCACTTTATTAAAAATTAACTGCGACATGCATTAACGTTTTTTGACGACAGCGCGCGCCAAGTTGGCAACAAGAGTTTAAAGCAAAAATCTGTGCTCAATCCCCACCTCGCTGCTTTTGTGTACCCACTGTCTGCATAGAAAACTTCCCATTGTTTTTGTTTTCAGCCGCTCGCGCTAATGGCTTCTACTTCCCATAATGCCTTGCGCGCGAAATAATGAATCACCTGCGCGCGCATGCACACACAGACAGTGAGAGAGAGTTCGTGTTACTGCCGTTGAAATAACAAACCCTACACGGGACTTATGGCAAACTTTTTTTTTTACTACGCCCTGCTCCCCGCTCCCCCTTTACCCTTTTCTACGCGCTCTCTGTTTTTTATGTATTCATGAAGCTCGGCTCCTAAATAAAGTCTGGTGTAATAATTAAAAAGGCGTTAAGAAGGGAGCATTCGCTAAGGGTTATCCACATGAAGTGGTTAATTCGTAAGGCTGTAAAGTTTAAATCACTTTTACATCCCATTATAACGGAAATATGCGGTCTCGAATGCACCGCAACTTAATTTACAAGAAGAAGAAGATGAACAAAAACAAATGTAATGGGAGAAGTCCGTACATCAGTGAACGTTAATAAACTCTTCCAAGTCCTTAAATAAATCGTTTCGTGTTCGTAAAAATCTCCGTTTGTGTTTCTTTGGACGATTTTAAATGTCTTGATGCATGGTCATAAAGTTACACAAGATTTCCTTCTACCGGAGTAGGTGAACAAGTGGAAACTGCCAAGGTGAGATACACTGCGAAAAGCGATGCCGTCGCCGTCGCCTGGCGATTATTATTATTTTTTATGAGCGGGGTATTTGGGAGTTTTGATTCCCTGTCAACGAAACATGCATTGTTTATTTCTTATTGATAACTTTTAATTTTGGTAGCTGTTTTCGATATTTTGTTCTAGTCGCTGTGAAAGTGCCGTATACAATAAATCAACGGCTCTTCCTGGTGAAACAAAACTGGGTTACGAACCCAATTACAGCTACTTGAAGGGCATACCAGAACTTGGTGTTCGCAGCACCCCCAAGAGAAACACAATATTGGCACTGTGACCAAGGTGGAAACATCTGGATCTCTGATGGGTGAAAGAGGCAAACAACCTTCATCTAGAGACGTCCGGGCAAGACTGGAGAGGTCACCCCGTAGGTCGTTAAGACGTTTGTCGCAGGAGACCAGGTACACCTACTCAGTGTGTCAGAGAGATGCGAAAAGTGTTCACATAAAACCATACAGGGTTACAGTTGTTCATCAGTTGCAGGAACCAAATGTCATCACATGGTTCATTTATGTGGCTGAATAAACTCGCAAAACTCACGCTATTGAGCCGTCCAAAACCCACTCATGAAGCACCTTTGCACCCAGTTAAAGTTGAACTCTGGCAGTTGTTGTTTTTTGCGGGAATACGAACAATACAGAGTACCGCCGGATTTTCATGGAGTTTGTTGAACAACTGGACGATATAGAGCTAATTCATGAGCATTTTCAACAAGATGACGCTACATTTCATACCTCAAACCTATCCATGATGCTAGTTGAAAGTTCCTTTGAAGATAGGATAGCAATAATAAATACTAAATAATAAAAATTCGAAATAATACATCACGGTACCTTGTTTCCTACACCGGGACTGTTTTGCAAACTCTTATACTTTATTTCTAAATCACCAAATTACAATTTTACAGTATTATTTTCCAGATGATACTTATACCTAGGTTACAATTAGAAATTTACTAACACAATAAAAATAATACATTTTATAAATAACTAAAGTACATTCCCTTCACCTACTTCCTAATTCCTGAAAACCAGCAATAATTGAGTAACTGGAAACCAGCTTAAATTATTAAACTACTTGCTATTCACCGGTATCCGGCAGAAACTGTGCTGGTGACCAGTACATTTCTTACATCGTTTTACTATACTCTTATATGTTTCTATTCCTTTCTACTACGATATCTAGAGACCTTGTATATGTTTCTTTATTTTTCATATCATCTTTATATATTATTCATCTTTATAAATATATTGGTGTAAATTTCACATTTATAACTTATATTGATCCATTTTATAACACTAATTATATTCTTTGTTTGCGAATCTAATTGACATTTATCAATACAACATTTACCCTACCAATTTGACATCGTTAACAATAGTAATAATAATATCACTAGAATGAATGATTTATTTATGGACGCTCTTTAACATCTCAGGTCATCAACGTCCCATTCAACTCAGGGCGTGAAACGGCCGACAAATTTTACTCAGAGGCCTCTTCTTTCAGGCTTGAGGTTCTTTTTCGTGCCGTAAATGTACGACACGGGACCCACGGCTTTACTTCTCTTCCGAAGGAAGCCATACTTAGGATTTTTACGCCCCGAAAAAATCCATCGGTCCTGGCCGGGTTCGAATCCGCGATCTTTATTATGGTAACCACTGCACCACCAGGACCGACATATCACTAGAGTATTAATTATAATTATGATAGTTATTATAACAATTTTTCTTTATATTTTATTTACTTCCTCTTCATCTTCCTATTCCTCTTCCACTTTACTCTTTCATCAAACCCCATTTTCCAAAACCACTTTACCCTCCTCTCATTATATACAATCTCCAGTTTAAGTAGCCCCATAGAAAGAAGTCAGGTGTTGTCAAATCAGGAGATTTCGGTGGCCACCAGTACTTGAAGATTATCCGGTCGCCTTCAAGAGCTTATAGCCACCGAGATCTTCTGATTTGACAACACCGGACTTCTTCCTATGGGGTTACTTAAAAGACAGTTTACCCCCACACGCCCCCAGACATTAAGCACAACATTACACAGGAGATTAATGATATCGACAACACAGTCCCCCAACGAGCAGCCAGTAACATGGAACGAAGTGTTGAGTCTTATGTAGGAGGGAGGACATTTTCAACATTTTCTGTAGAGGTTAATAATATCCCAAAGATACTCTACATTTGAAATATAATTAAGCTGTGACTAGCAACACTTTGTTATTATTAAGTCAATTTTACAATGTACCAACATTCTCTGACAGCAAATCACAGTATGTACCCTAAACTTGGGCCTGGAACGTTTCCTATCTTTAAAAGAAACCATTTCCCAGTTTATTATTTCATTTCATTTCGCCTGTGGTGCCTCAAACAGGCGTTAAACAACATTAAAAAAATAGCCACTTGTGTGAAAGTAGATATACCTGCCACTTGGCCACACTTTTACAGAGCTCACGAGCCACCAATGGACTTATTTTGCAAAAGTCAGTAATCTCCCGTTCAGAAGACAAAACCTCTTCTTTTTATGATGATTTCTCGTGTCGTAATGGTGTTTTGACCACCCTCGGTAATGAAGCAAGGTGATGAGTCGAAACTCTTACCTCCTGCTCTCTCGTCATTACAGGATCAACTTCCTCAGGCTCTAGATCTTTCCATTACATTTGCTCCTACTTATTCCAATATGAAAACTCCAAAGTTGAAGCTTTCTGGAGCATAGCTCGTTACCATTAAGCCCACACCTCTCCAAGTTTGTTAACTAGGCTGCTGTGCCCCTCCCTTCCTCCATTCTACCTTCATTTTATTCCCTGCTTCGTTCGCTCGGGTTGTTCGAGCGAAAAAAATGTAGAAACGAGGGGAGTACCTAAGGGATTTTTGATTCGGATTTCTGATGCCAGACGTCGCTTCCCAGCTTCTGAAATAGAAGCCTGCGAATTCGTGTCTCGCTACTGGGGCTTTCTTAGAATTTGCCATATATGACTGTAACAATCCTATATTCAAATCCCTAGTCGTTTCCAAGTTAAGAGAGCTGTGACAAAAAAAAAAAAAAAAAAAAAAAAAAAAAGTGTGAAATAAAACAGAAAAGAATTTATCTGCTTATCTCAGTTCATGTTCATAAATTATTTTGTGTGCTACATCATATGAGGGTAGGTCCATACATTTCCGGCCTAACCATTTTCTAGGTATGATAAATACAAAAAACTATATTTCACTTTTCAATATAGTTGCCCTTTATTGCAATACACTTCTCAGATCTTTTAATTAACATTTCAAACCCCCCTTCCACAAAAATAATCAGAAGTCTTGTCTGCAAAATGGGCATAAACAGCATCCATCACTTCTTCGTCACGCTTAAATTTCCTTCCTCGCTTTCTCGAAGGTCTTTCTTGAGTTTTGAGAAGAGAAAACAGTCACTGAGAGCTAGATCTGGGCTGTAGGGTGGATGGTCGATCTCCCTGAAGCCACGTTTCTTCACAGCTTCCTTTGCAACAAGAGCTGTGTGCACAGGCGCGTTGTCGTGGAGAAGGCGCACACCACCACTCAGTTTTCCTCGCCTTTTCTCTTTGATGGAAGCACGTAGTCTGTGCAGTAGGCCAGCATAGTACTCCCCATTTACTCCTGAAGTCAATGAAGAGTATTCCTTCACAGTCGTGAAAGATTGTGACCATGTTCTTCTGGGTTGACTAAATGACCTTGGTCTTTAGAGGCGGTGCTTCGCCAGGTTTTGAAGAAGTTTGTCAAAAATCTTTTCATGGGTGCAAACACAATAGTTACTTTACTTCGGAATTCGGAAAAGATGGCAGAAATGTGTGTATGTAGCGGGAGAACATTTTCAAAATCTACCGTCACAAGGCATAAGGCGCGAATATTACATCCACTTTGCAGGGAGTTACCGCTCTGTATGTCTATGTCACCTGGCGTTATATGGGCAAGAAAGTACTTGCTTTCGTACTTAATTAAATGAAGCTCTTCTAATTGTACCATTCATATTATTCACTATTATTTCATTTCAAACCGCCACGGGTGGGCGATGTCGTTAAGGCGCGGACTCGAGAGAGAGAGGTCTGGGGTTCGAATCCCACCACGACCATGTTTTTTTCATGATTGCCCCAGTCCTCATAAATGACAAATGCCGGGGAGGTACCCTATACTTAGGCTTGGAATGGTTCCTTACTAAAATAATAATCCTTTCTCAATATATCACCTCAAGCCTGAAAGAGAGGCCTCTGAGCAAAATTTGTCGGCCGTTTCACGCCCTGAGTTGAATGGTACGCTGATGACCTGAGCTGTTAAAGAGCGTCCATAAATAAATCAATAAAAAATTCAATATATCATTTTATCTCATTTATCATCAGTATCCACCGCCTGTGGTGACTCAGTAGTAAAAATGGGCGTAAAATATTACTCAAAAAAAATAATTTGAAACTTCTAAATTTTATTATTCTGAAGCCATCTTGAAGTCTAAGAAAAATTAAATACAAAAAGCACTCCCTAAAATATTATTAATAATAGAGCGTTCTAAGCCACACCACTGTCAGATTTACTGCGTTCTTGAGATACGAGGTGGTATCAAACAATTATGTAGCACGCCAAAAGATGACAGCAATGGGCTGCGCGCGCAGCGCTACAGAGCTGAGATGTACCCTTAAATTAGCACAGTGCCAAGCGACTACATTTAGAGTAGTGCAATCTATACTAGCCTAAGATTTCGTTATGGACTGGACGTTGAAAGAAAGAGCTAATTTGCTTCGGCCACAGAGACGTTAGACATTCTTAGCTATAATGTAATGTTTTGAGTGGTGCGGGAGCTTCAAAAGGGGAAGACGATGATCAACATCCGCGAAAATGTTGAAAGCGTCAAAAAAAAAAAAAAAAAAAAATGTTCAAGAAGATCGTAGAAGAACAATCAATGGCATAGTTGACATCGTTAGTGTGTCGTTTGAGTCAGGCAGGCAAAGGTCGCCGTTGACGAGATACAGCATTAATCGCAAAATCTTCTACACTTGCCATACTCCAAAAGTGGCAGAAACGACCACGGAGAAAATTTCGACGCAGATGGCGTTTAACATTAAGTGAACGAACAGAACCAGTCCGGGAACTTTTTGATAGCACTCCGTATAACTATAAGGGATGTTTATGCAATAAAGCGTGTGCGTTTTGCCCCCTCGTTACGGAAAGATCGTTGCAATAAAGAAAGTAAATGTTACTCCCTGTGTAGGGAGTAGAAGGGCTAGCTAATTGCAAAATCGATACAAAAACAAGGGAAGCTAAAATGAGTTCTACAGGCTTGTAGAGCATTTTGGTCGCAATATGGAGGTTAAAAATTGCGGTTTTGTGACTGCGTGGCAAACTTCTTAACGAGGCCAAAGCCTCCAAAATGACTTCTGCAGTAGCAGGTCTGTTTACTGGGGCACTGGATTTCGCAGTCGTACCCAACGATGTTTCAGTGTTGAAAACACAAGGAGGGGATGTTTAGCACTGCACTCCAAGAAAAATCACCCTACCAAATGAACGAGCGTGTTTTTCTTAGAAATCAAGACAGAATAACGAAAGAGAAAGTTATGTATATTTCAAAATAAATCCAATTTCAAACTTTATCTTTATTTCTAAATACGTTTCTAGTTAAGTTCTTTCTATTGTTTAAATAAAAAAAAGTTTAAAAATGCCTATATCCTATAAAGTAAATTTTCAACCAAACAACAAATGTTTAAGTCTAGAGCACTCATAAAATAATTAAGTTTCGATATCACTGTTTTATTAGCCAGCTATAAACTGATATTGTACTTGACATTCAAGTTACAAAGGATATGAATCTTTTTTTTTATTTATTTATTTTCAAAGTTTTTCAATGCCCGCCCTTTTAAAAATATAACCTGTTACTTAAAAAATAAAATAATAAAAATTAATTAAAATTAGTTCTACGAGGTATAAAGCATAACTCATGGCAACTATTTTTTTTTTCACGCTAACAACGAACAGTACAAAAAATCTAAGATATACGATTGAAAGCATAAGGCATTGACTGCTGAATGGTGTCACCAGTGGAAGACTGGATGCAGGTCGTCTTCGTGGCGAAGAAGCAAAACACAGGCAACCAGCCAACATTTGTTTACTATCGCTTGGGTGAATACACAATTACTTACACATGGTTGCAAAACCGTCACAGGACGGGTCTCTCATAGCCTTCGAAGTAGTCTCTAAGTATATCCACAGTTCTTTATCTGTGATGGGAAGACCTCTATCGTGCTTCCTGTAGCTTTGTGTGGTATTCTCAGGTATTCCTGTCGCGGAGAAATTCTATTTTTATATAAGCATGTGACCTTTATTCCTGATCCACTGGATTTCAGGACGTGCTGAGACATGCAACTTTGCTGACAGGCTCCATCTTTCATTCGAAAGTAATTTCCATGCGCTTTCACTTGTATATCTTAGATTTATCATGTTTTCTCTTGTTGATAGTTGCTAAGACTTATGGTATATTCCTAGTATATGATATAAAATAAATAAATAAATAATAATGATAATAATAATAATAATAATAATAATAATAATAATAATAATAATAATACATAGATCGCAACATCCCTGACACTTTAGCCCCTGTAACCTCAAGAGTACCTTAAGTCAGAACAACCAATTCCAAGAGATTTAAACCTGCGACCTCCCAAATGCGAATCCCGCTATATCAAACTGCCAATTTTAAAACTTATACAAAATGTACTTCAACAGGTTCTATATCGTTTACATAGTTTCCAGCTTGAAATAATGAAATATCTATAAAATAAAACAATGAAGCTAAAATAGCTATAGAAGCAGAAACAGATCAGACGCTTAAATATAAGATATATGTTGCAAATTGCGAACTTTTGTTCTTTAAAGACAAAAGACGAGTGAAGGTGGTAAAGTAAATACTGAATCTCGAAGGAAACACCGCCACGAGTGGCCGAGGTCGTTAAGGCACGGACTCGTGAGCGGGAGGTCTGCGGTTCGAATCCCGCCAGGACCGTCCTCCCTGACTGGGGTTTTTTCCAGGTTTTCCTCAGTCTTCATAACTGGCAAATGCCGGGGAGGTACCTAAACTTAGGCCTGGAACGCTTCCTTCCTTAAAAAAAAAATATATCCTTTCCCAATTTATCATTTCATCTCATGTATCATCAGTGTCCACCGCCTGTGGTGCCTCAGTAGTAAAAACGGGCGTTAAACACTACTCGTTAAACACTACTCGAAGGAAACATAATGAATGGAAAAAGATAAAATAAACTACATGGGGAAAAGTGTGGGGGAGGAAAAACAATAAAGAGAAATGAAGTGTTACTACATACGTGCCTGGAATTGAGAGTATCAATGCTATTTTGAAAGAATTCAAGATAGTTTATTATTGCATTCATCTTTAAGTGAATCTTATAATTTCGTACTATACCTAACTTTTAGAACATCCTTTATGTTTTACCGCAATCTATCTCCTTCCAAATTACCTCGGCTCATATCCTTGCCAACGCCCTTAATGTAAAACCTGTGCGATAATTATATCATGTCATTCGTTCCACAACCCAAATTTATCTAGAGAATTAAACATTTCTTCACTTGCTACCTGTATATATGTTATCTTTTAGTTTTGCAAAGTATTTTATATTTATTTAGTTTTTAGTAATGTTTCGCTTTGTATGAACAATCATAGAAGTTCTGTTAAAACCAAGGCTTCCTTGCCAGATGCCCAGCTTGCCTTGTTTCACTGTAAGAGTTTCGATTATGCATTTAATTTAACACTATTGATGCGTTACCGACTCATAGATGTGAAAGTTTACACAGAGATAGAGAGATGGTAGCTATAGTTTTCCATAAAGCACGTACGTATATTACCGTAATTAAATCTTAAGTGTTAGAATTTCTTTCTACTTTGTTAGTATTGTTTTTTTTTTTTTTCAATTATTAATATATTTCCCATCATTGTTCTTTTCAACTTGATGCTTCTTTTAGATTTGTTAGGAATTACGTTACCTTCGAGATTGAATATTTAATTTCACAACCTTCACTTGTTTTCTTCCTTAGAACACAAGCGGTTCGAAATATTGGAATATACATTTTTAGCAATAGTTAAATAATTTCCAATTTTATTATATTAATAAATATATCTAATTATGTTATTTTATAAACCAACCCTTCTATATGATTCATTTTTATAATAAAGAATTTTATAAAACTCTTCTAAGTAGATTTTAACACGTAATAACATATTCCAAGAAAAGTTATATTTATATCATGTATGAAGTAGAGAGACAAAAAAAAAAGTAAAGAAATCATAAATAACCTCAACATGTTTCTTGTTTTTTTATTATTATTTAACGTCCGTTTTTACTACAGAGGCACCACAGGCAGTGGACACTGAAGATACATGAGATGAAATGATATATTGGGAAAGGATGTATTATTTTTAAGGAAGGAATCGTTCCAGGCCTAAGTTTAGGGTACCTTCCCGGCATTTGCCATATGCGGACTGAGAAAAACATGAAAAAAAAAAAAAAACAGTCATAAAGGACGTAAGCATGGGATTCGAACCCCAGACCTCCCGCTAACGAGTCCGTGTCTTAACGATTTCGGCCACCCGTGGTGGTCAGCGTGTTTCGGAAGACATTCTCACTAAAACGTATGAAACCTCAATTGGTAACGACAAATGGCATCAGAAAAAAGAAAGAAAGAGAGAAGAAAAACAAAAAAAAAAAAAAAAAAAAAAAAGGCGACCGCAGAAACTCCTCTCACCAGAATGTAACACCATCAAGAAGAGTTTCAAGCTATACCTCTACTATCGATTCCGTATATATCGATAATCGATTCGCTCATTAAAGCGAGGCAATAGGACTAATTTGCTTCGGACCCTAACAGCTCCCTAAGAGAAGGGTAACCGTCTAACTTTTTATTTGTTGCTGAAGTAAAAGCGAGGTTTTCCCAGCTAAACGCCACGTGTATCCAGAGCCTTGTCGATAATACAGCGACCTGTACAATCCAATGCAGAAATTTAATTTTAAATATACGAGGAAAGTTTGGTAATGACTTACAATAATGCCTTTTTACATTATGTAACATGTTCAATGCAAAGGGGATCTCTCAATATGCTCCCCATCAACGGTCCATGCAACTTTGACATCTTCCTGTAATTATAGAGTCGCGAAACTGTTGTTTGAGAATACTACGCTACCACTCGTGGACAAATGCCTCGTTGTAGCCGAATGGTCAAATAAGGCATAATCACACGGAACGAGATCCGGTGCCTACGGTGGGTGAGGCGCAAAATGACCCCAGCGATTCCAACTTTGACCAATGGGGTGGAAGTTAATCTAAACCGAAACTTTAAATAAATAAACGAACTATTCTAAGGAACGCAATTTTTTTCTCTCAACGAAATTCGGTATGTTTCATTAAAATAAATTAATAAAAGTAGTTTCTAAAAAGCAGGGAAATTGGGCCATAGAAGTGGGGGTACACCTACCTGAAAACAACATAGGAGTTAAAGAGAACATTTAAAAATCGATCAAGCAGCAGTAATTTTACATTTTTTTTAATAGGAAACCCGGTACGTGCCATTGAAATAAAATAAGGAAAATAGCTTCTGAAAATCAGTGAAATCGTATCGTTAGGAATAGGAGTTCATCTAAATCATTTTAAAAAATTGCTCTAGCGGCCCCAATATTTACTTTTTACAAACGAAACTCACCGGCATGGGTGGCCGAGGTCGTTAAGGCGCGGGCTCGTGAGCGGGAGGTCTGGGATTCGAATGCCACCAGGACCGTTCTTCCTGACTGAGTTTTTTTTTTCAGGTTTTCCTCAGGTCCCATAAATGGAAAATGCCGGGGAGGTACCCTAAACCTAGGCCTGGAACGTTTCCTTTTTAAAAAATATTTTCCCGTCTAATGTATTATCAGTGTTCATCGCGTGTGGTATCTCAGTATAAAAACGGGCGTTAAACACTATTTAAAAAAAAAAGCGAAATTCGGTATATCCCATTTAAATAAAATAAGAAAAATAGTTACTGAAAATTAGAGAAATTGGACAATTAGGAGTATGGGTACATTTGAAAACGAAATTTTAAAAGCGCCCTGGCTTTTAATTTTATGGATATTGTTTTAAAATAAAACGATAAATTAATTCAGCATATAAACTTTATTTATAGCTATTCATATGTTTTATATTTAAGAAAAGCATCGTCATGAGGATAGAAAATGTGAAATATTAATATATTATGTGTTTGAGATTTATATGTGTATGTTTTTACTACAATAGCATTTAAATGAAATTAAATTTCAAAGCCAATGAAAATCGATGTAACTTTCGATTGTTTATTGCTGATTGAAAATGTTTCCTTAGTATATTGCAATTGTTTTTAAATTCTAACATTTTTTTTGTTTTATTGAAAACATATGAACATCATCTTAAATACACAATGTGATCCGAAACTTTTTTCTCTATTTTAGTGAATTTAAAGATGATACCAAGGGTTCAGTTCATAATTTAAAAATACCCATAAAGTACAACTTTGTCTATCTGTGGTCATAGATGTAGTTTAATTAATAGTATATTATTGATTTTTGTGATTTAATCTGAAATAATAATAATAATAATAATAATAATAATAATAATGATAATAAATAAAATGTTTTCTCTTTTTGATACTTATAAATTACAAGAATTCTAATTTTGTTCCCCTAATATCACACACTAATGCCATAACTTATTTATTTCATTAATTAATAAGGCCATAATTTGAGTTTATATTAATTTTTAACGTTATTCAAGTTGCTGGGGAATTCGCTTTGATAACACAGCTCCTATGTCACGGATTTTTTTATTGTTGTTATAGCTTAAACACTCTCGTGTAAATTATGAATTTATTAATTGGCTGTACAGAGCAAAATTTTCATTTGTTCGTTTAATTTTCATTTTGGTACTTCTAGTAGCAGTACATAACCAAAATGCAAAGCACGGCCAAAGTAGTAAATCACTCAAAGCAAAAATAACAAGAGAGAGCCATTAAACAACGCACTACAGTAATTTGTACAAATGTAAACATGCTTGGCATTGACTAACGAAAGAAGTCGATGTTCACATGTTAACACACTCGTGCTGGAGTGGTGTCAAGTATCCCCGAACACGCGACCCGATATGAATGGTACAGGAATTCGAGTGCCACTTGCAGGACACCATCGGAACCGTGTTAATGAAAACAAGTGACGGCAGAAAACTTTTCCCCTTCCTTTATCCCTACTAGCGTTGCTATGGCAACCACTTCTGAAGACAAGGTCATACGTTACATGTGACAATTACGAACCGTCATTTGTCACCTGTTTTTGCTCCCTTTCGCTGGCTGTAATTACGATATTAGGATTTTTGATTACGTGTTTTATGAAAAGATGTCGATATTAATTTCAGTATTATTAATTTACTTTTTAGTTAGGTAAAATAGGTTTAGCACTTTCCTCAGTGGCAAATAACATTAAATGAGATTATTTTTCGATTGCGTAATATGAAAAAATATGTTAATTATCATTATGCAAATAGTCATATATTTTACAAAGACACACGATATTATGTCAGCCAAATAACATTTATAATTTTAAATAACCTTGATTAAGAAATAAAGAACTGTCAATAATTCCTTCATTTTTAATATTTATATTCAATTAAAAGTTTATTCGTTTAAGTATGGGTTGTTCACAAATGCGTTCGCTCTTTTTTTTTTTTTTTTTTTTTTTTTTTTTTTTTTTTTTGTGTAACTGTTCAACCACTATAACAGCGAAATTGCCGAACAATCAGGCGCAAAATCATTAAAAGCAAAGTATGGCATTAAGTCTAAGCTGATGCATCCAAGGTCAGTCATATAACGAACATTGAACTATCTAACAGCGTCTTATTTTACAGAGAGAGGTGGTTAGCGCAGCCCAAATCGACGAAAACTAAAATAGATAAGGCAAAAACACGATATGTATCAGGAAGAGTTCCAAGACTAAATTGAGGGTACCTAACCGGCATTTGCCATTTAAAAGCGCTGAAAATAACCTATAAAATTCTCAGACAGAGAGAGCGGTTCTTCTTCTTCTTCTTCTTCTTCTTCTTCTTCTTCTTCAAACACTATATGTATCAGGAAGCGTTCTAGACCCAAGACTAAATTGAGGGTGCGTCACCGGCATTTACCATTTAAAAGGGCTGAAGATAACCTATAAAAATTCTCAGACAGAGAGAATGATTCTTCTTCTTCTTCTTCTTCTTCTTCTTCTTCTTCTTCTTCTTCTTCTTCTATCATAGATTAGGTCCTGTCCATTTCGATCTCACATTTTAGGTCCTCTCCCCTTTTTTATTTCTTCGTCTTCCAAATTATCTTCTACCTTTCGGGCTATATGTCAGCATATTTTTTGGTAATCTATTTTCTATCATTCTTTGTAAGTGTTTTACCCATTCTTATCTAGAGTTCATAATTGTTGTAATACTGGTTGCATTTCTAATTCTTTTTTTATATCCTCATTTCTTCTTGTAATCTGTGTACACACACACACACACACACACACACACACACATATATATATATATATATATATATATATATGTAAATATTTACTGATCTATTTTGTCCTACCTCTACTCTTTTAAGTACATTATTTTTCCATTCTTTAAGAATGTCGTCTATATACGAGGGTGGATCATTCAGTAACGCACAATAATTTGTTATAGCTGAGACGGTGAAAGTTTACAGATCTATAGTTTAAAGTTTGCGCTAGAGATGTCATATTTTCGAACAAATATACCTCTTGCGACAAAAGGGATTTGATTTTTTTTATTTAAGGACGCTCTTTAACATCTCAGGTCATCAGCGTTCCATTCAACTCAGGGCGTGAAACGGCCGATAAATTTTGCTCAGAGGCCTCTTATTTCAGGCCTGAGGTTTTTTTTCGTGCCGTAAATGTACGACACGGGACCCACGGCTTTACTTCCCTTCCGAAGGAAGCCATACTTAGGGTTTTTACGCCCGAAAAAATCCATTGATCTTGGCTGGGTTCGAACCCGCAACCTTGGGTTTAGAAGGCAAGTACGGTTACCACTACACCACCAGGACCGACGGCAAAAGGGAGAACAGGCAAAGGTGGACATATGGTAATTGGGGAGTGGGGGGACGTAAACCGAAAAATTAAAAATCGCTCTAAACTAAGCAGATTTGTTTAAAATAAATTGATAAAAGTAGTTGTTGAAAATCATGGCAATTAGGTCACTAGGAATGGAAGAATACCTGAAAAACAAATGGGGGTTAAAGCGCAATTTTTAAATCATTAGCGTCCGCAATTTTAAAGAAAACTAGGTATATGCTATTGGAATAAAATAAGAAAAATATTTTCCAAAAATCAGTGAAATCGGACTATTAGGAGGGAGGGTTTCCCTGCGTCCCAAAATTTAAAAATCCCTCTAGAGGCATTAATATATGAATTTCCGCAACGAAACTCCATATATAACAGTTAAATAAAATAATTAAAATAGTTGCCGAAAATCAGAGAAATCGAGTAATTTGGTGTGAGGGTTTACCTGAAACTCAAATTTTAAATATTGCTCTGGCGTCACCAATATTTGTTTCTTCACAACAAAATTCGGCGTATATATATTTATATTTAAATAATAAAACTAGTTTTCGAAAATTATGGGAGTTTGACCATTAGGAGTAGGTTGAAAACAAACATTTAAAAAGCGTTCATGCGTTTTATTTTCTCTATCTTGTTTTAAAATAAAAGTATAAATTAATTCAGTTTATAAACTGTATTTATAACCATGCATATGTTTTATATTTAACAAAAGCATTGTCTTAAAGATATCAGCTATGAAATATTAATCTAATATGTGTATGAGAATTATATTTGTATGTAAAAGCGCTCTGTAATAACCCCCAGAAAACGTTTTTGTTACATATTTTTACTACAATAACATTTAAATTAAATTTCAAAGCCACTGAAAATCCATGTAACTTTCGATTGTTTTTATTTCCTTAGTACATTGCAATTGTTTTTAAATAGTAACGTGTTTTTGTTTTATTGAAACATATGAACATCACCTTAAATTACTAAATGTAACTCGAAACTTTGTTACTTTTCTATTTTAGTGAATGAAAAGATGATTACAAGGGTTCGTTCATAAACATGATTACATTTAAAATTGTTTAAAAAGTATAGCTTTGTCTATCAGTGATCATGCGTTTCATTTAATTAATAGTATACCATTAATGTTAATATAATAATAATAATAATAATAATAATAATAATAATAATAATAATTCCGAAAATGTGGTTTCTCTTTTGTATGGCATATAGACACCGAAGAAGAAAACCAACGCTGAACCATTTCTTAATGGCAAAGTGCGTAGGGCTTCAGCCATACTGGTGTTTAATTTCTTTTGTGGGTAGTTTCTGGTCATTCAATCACGTTCGGGGACGTGACCTTTCCCCTCCCCTCTTCCCCCAGCACAATGTCACTTATTACAGTACAGCCAACATGACAGACATTTCAATCAGCGCAATCTTTTACCTCTACCATCTTTTTTCATGGCCTCCCTAGGGAGAGAATTCGCTTTCCAGTCCTTTTACTGTAATCCATTTCCTTACCTCTTCACCGTGATGGCAATACAAGATCATTTTTGTGGGGTAGATGAAAAGGGGAGACGCGAAAACAGAACAGGTGGATATAATGCACATTTTGCGAGCTTAACGTTGCTATGGAGACGACCATTATTATACTCCGAACTCTTCGATTTTAATTTGTTTTTTATATCCCCATATCGTAATGCGACTAAGCCCACCTGATTTCAGATTCCAAAACAGCAATTGTTCGGCAATGCAATAAAACAACCGAAGATCAATGCGGCAAAGTAGTATTACTTTTCCGTTATACTCTGCAGCGCTGCGTTTAAAACAAAATAAAATAAAATAGTCGTGTTGCAAGCGATAAAAATGAACTTATATTTTATTTGTAAGAAGTTTGCAAACCAAATAAAACCATTTTAATACCTGTAACTTACGCTTTAGTTTTTAGATAATCCTTAATATTTATAAATTACATTCATTCCTTTCATTGCGAAATACTCCGGTTTAAAAGAAATATTTCGCGCATTTACCATTAAGAAAAACATGAAAGAAACTTTATTTAAATCTCTGAGTTATATAAACAACATCGCAAGAATGGTAATTAAGCTATTTTGACAGGGAAAAATTAATTATTTAAATTATCACCATCATTATTACATTTACTTCATATATTTTGACATCCTTTAATATTTATGAGCGCTGTTCATTTAAGTTTGATCATTTTTTTTGACACCATAGCTTTTTTTTTTTTAAACTCATATATTTGATGATCTTCCTAAAATAAATCCCTGTTGGATGTAATCTACCTTTCCCAGAGTTTCAGTTTTCCAACACATGCTGGAAACCACATTTCAGAATTACCTCGGTTCTAATGATGGAAAATGCCTTCCATGAAGGTGTTTCTTCAATATGGAGAAAAGAGAAAGGTCACACGGAACTGAATCTATAAAGTGGGTGATGCACTACACATTGATTGTTATGCCATAATCAGTCACAAAGTTTGCAATGTGCGGACGAGCATTATCGTGGTGTAGCATTCTGCTTATTGAACGGAAATGTGGTGATATAGTTTTGCAGGATTTTTAGGACATATCTGCAGTATTATCACTGACACTTGCGTGGTACAACATGCTAGTAAACCATTCTTTGAACATGGAAAAATATGAGCATAATTTTCCTAGCAGAAGCAATTACTTTGTGTATGTGTGTGTGTGTGTGTGTGTGTGTGTGTGAGAGAGAGAGAGAGAGAGAGAGAGAGAGAGAGAGAGAGATGGAAATTTCCATACCGAGCTTTGCTGTTTACTCTCAGTATTGAAATGTGTTGCCAAATTTCATCAGCAGTGATTACCTTTTTGAAAGCAATTTCTCGCCTTCAGGCTGCCTTGTCTTAAAACCCACCGTGCACAAACACGTCTCATATGCATCTTTTAGGTTACCAAAGTGTGGGTGGCACTTAATAAAAGTTTCTACATATCTAAAAATATTCTTAATAATGTTTTATCCAACTCTCCACAGGCCTTCTGTAATGTTGCATGGGCTTTGTTAAGACGAAAGCACAATTCCAAGGCACTGCGTTGTTCAAGTATCTTTTCTATTTTTCTGTTTTTCTGTAGACGGAATTAAATATGTCCCAAATTAAACACTTCCAACGGGGGGGGGGGCAAGCTGTAGTCAAAATGAAACAGAAAACCCTGTTATAAATAAATTAGTAATTATATATTAAATTTCCTAATGAAAGATTTCTGAGAAAAGTTTTATATAGCGGTTTTCCAGTCTAGCACAAAAATAATGATTATTAAAACAAGTATTACATTTTCAATATTTAGGTTGTGATGTCACATATGAAGAACATCAAGATGTTACAAAAGTTCCAAGCTGTGTGTGGAACAATTAGAAATACTTTGAAAATCAAAGTGAGAAAAGATACATAATTAACATTTTACACAACCATGACCTTATCAGCTATTTTTTATAGAAGTGAGCCTTTGAACTTTAAAAAAAAAAGAAGAGGATAAAAGTCCACAGCAGAAATACGATTTTTATAATCAGCCAAAGGTTGTACAAAAGAAAATCATCCAAGAAATTAGGATATAAGAACAATTTTAAGTGATATTCAATATTACAGCCCTTAGCGAATTAAAAGATAAGAATGGGTAAAACAATTAAAAAGCATGAAAAATGATAGAATAGCAAAAAAAAAAAAATGCTGACATATAGTCTGTCATGAAGGAACTGCGTAAACTAAGCGAATTTCTCAGCGAGTTGAATAGCTTTTAAAAAAAAGTTATATAAAATCCAAATTAGACGTTATTAATTAAGTTATAAGTTATGACATTACTGTGTGGTATTAGGGGAACAAAATTTAAATTCTTGCAATCTATAAGTATTACAAAAGAGAAATTCAATTTTAAAATTGCTATTATTATTGAAATAAAATCACAATAATATAATTGTATACTATTAATTGAATTAAACATATGGCCACTGATACACAAAGCTATACTCTGGAATATTTTTAAACAATTTTAAATGTAACCATGTTTATGAACTAAGCCCTTGATATCATCTTTACATTTACTAAAATAGAGAGAAATAACAGAAAGTTTCAAGTTACATTGTGTATTTAAGATGATGTTCATATGTTTCAATAAAACAAAAGCATGTTACTATTTAAAAACAATTGCAATGCACTAGAGCAAATAAAAACAGTCGAAAGTTTCATCGATTTTCAGTGGCTTTGAAATTTAATTTAAATGTTATTGTAGTAAAAATATATAACGTAAAAGTTTTCTGAGGGTTATTACAGAGCGCTCTTACATACAAATATAATTCTCAAATACATATTAGACTAATACTTCACATTTGTTATCTTCAGCATACTTATATTAAATATAAAAGATATATAACGTTATAAATACAGTTTATATGCTGAATTAATTTGTTCTTTTATTTTAAAACAATAGAGAGAAAATTTGACGCAAGAGCGCTTTTTGAATGTTTGTTTTCCAGTATACCTAACTCCTAAAGCTCCAATGTCCCTATTTTTCATTTCTTACTTATTTAAATAGTATATACCGAATTTTGTTGTGCAGAAACAAATATTAGTGCCGCTGGAGCGGTTTTTAAAATTTTACGTTTCAGATAAATGTCCACTAATAGACCGATTTCAGAGATTTTCATAGCATTTTTCTTATTTTACTTCAATGACCTAAACAGAATCTCCTTTAAATATATTTAAAAGTGTGGCAATTTTAAAATTTTGCTTTAACCCCTACTCGTTTTTCAGATATAACCCCACTCCTATTGGCCTGATTTTCAGTAACTATTTTTATCAATTTATCGTTGAGATAAAGGAAAAAATTTTTGGGACACTAGAGCGATTTTTCAATTTTTTAAAAAAGTTTCCCTTTAGGTTAAGACCCATATCCAATGGTCCAATTTTGCTGGTAAAACGAACTGGATGAATCGTTTGTTAATTTATGGTTGCATGTCCAGTTTCGTTGAGTAAAAACAAAAATTGCCACCGCTAGAGCGATAATATATATGCACACATACATGTACATACACATTTTTATTTTTTATTTTTTTTAATTTATTGTTCTTGTGCCAAGTAGATATCGATGATGATTTGGAAAGATTATTCAAAACGATATCCATGAGTACAACCGCAATATCTTCATTTTTTCGGAATTCGTTGAAAGTTAAGCTGGATACTTTAGCAACGTTATTTAAAAATACATAACTTTTTGGGAAAAAAAAACTAAATTGGAAAATGTTAACAAGTAATAATAATTATTCAAAATAATAAATATTAACAAATATCAGGAAAAAATACAAAATGAAATTATACTTTATTTGTTACAAACGCTAAAACATTAAAAGGCTTATTAATGGTCTAAAATATGAAATATCACTCTTTTCCGCTTAGTTATTAGAACGTGGTTTAACTGTATTATCAACTCTAGTTCTCGACAGGATGTTATTGATAAACTGTGAAAGCGACCTTATTAAAATCGCCGTGTATGCGAAAGACTGAAGCCATTCCAATAAGCGTGTTGTCTCAACTTTTAATGGGGCGGGTGTCAAATTTAAAAGCCTGGGCGGACCGGTAGCTGGAAAATTAACTGGAATTGTGTGGCGCGGCTTACTGTTAAAGTGAATTAGTTGGCCAGCAGTGTGGTCCACAAACGGGAAAATGCAGATCCGCTGTTGTATTCGGTAGTTCTTAAAAACACTGTGTTTGTTCTACCAGTGCTTTTAATCAGACACAGCTTTAGAGGTGTATAAATCAACAGCAACAGAATTTCATAACTATTAATTGACATCTGAAAATACAGACATGATATAGAGTGATATTTAGTTGTTTCGTTTCAAAGATGACCTCACAATAATACTTGAAATAGTAGGTTCATAAGTTTCCGGATTAACAATTTTCTACTTAAGGCAAAAACAAAAAATATATTTCATTTTTCAACATATTTACCCTTTATTGCAATACACTTCTCACATTTTTTAATTAACATTTCAACCCCCCCTCCCAAAATAGTCAGAAGTCTTGTCTGCAAAAGGAGCATAAATATCATCCATCACTTCTTCGTCACACTTAAATTTCCTTCCTCGAAGATCCTTCTTGAGTTCTGGGAAAAGGAAATAGTCACTGCGAACTAGATCTTGACTGTAAGGTGGATGGTCGATCTCCTGAAAGCCGCATTTCTTCACAGCTGCGCGTTGTCGTGAAGAAGGGACACCAACACTCAGCTTTTCTCGCTTTTTCTCTTTGATGGAAGCACGTAGTCCGTGCAGTAGGCCAGCACAGTACTCCCCATTTACTGTGGTGTTCCTCTCCTTGAAGTCAATGAAGAGTATTCCTTCACAGTCCCAAAACATTGTGGTCATGATCTGAGTGACCTTGGCCTTTAGAGGGGATGCTTCGTCAGGTTTACGCCTGCATCTCCACTGATTCTATTTTGGACAAGGGATCATAGTAGAAGACCATAGTTTCATTTTCTGTAACAAAGGTTTGCAGAACTTCTGTCTCGTTGCCAAGGCAGAGCTCCAAAAATGCCTGACAACAGATGACTCGTTGCTGATTTTGGACTGAGGAAAGAAGTCTAGGCACCCATCTTACACTAACCTTATTCATGTTTAAATGTTCATGAATAATTCGAAGGACTGTTTTTTTAGAAAGGCCCAGCCTTGCTGCTATTTCTGTAACTTTGAGCCGTCGGTCTTCCATAATTTCTCCTTCCACAAGAACAAGCGATGTTTTCAGGAGTGAGCACCAACAAGGGCCGATCCGCACGCTCTTCGTTTTCAATGATTTCTCGACCCATTCGAAAAATATTGGTCAATTCTTTTACGGTAGAATATGAGGGGGATGCTTCCCCACATACACCGTCCAATCGCTGTTTAATTTCATTTGGAGTAAGTTCTTTGTGAAGAACTTAATAACAGCTCGAAACTCCATTTTGAACATGTCACAATCTTCTACACATAGCCTTCTTTATGCAACTATATCTAAACACAACGGAGCGGAAGTTACAAGTGCAATTAATTACTTAATCAATTAGTTGGGGGAGTTAGCTCCAATAGAAATACAAAAGCAGTTAGAATCCACATTGAAGGCATCTTTCACTTCGTTTTCATCAGTAAAAAAGTGATCAGCTGAATTTAAGCGTGGTCGTACATCCATTGAACATAATGAGCGCTCAGAGCTTCCCAAATCTGCTACGACCGACAGATTGTAACAAAAATTCACAATGCCGTACTCAATGATTGACGATTGAAAGTATGTGAGTTAGTAACATTTTACGCGCTTTCCGTCCGATGGGTACTGCGTTTGTTAAAAATGAACCAAAAACGCTTTCGATGGAACAATTTGCAAGAGCATTTAGACTTATTTAATCGTAAATACAATGAATTTCTCATTGTTTCATAACAATAGATGAAGTATGGATTCATCACTACAAGCCAGAGACGAAGGAGCAGTCCCAACAGTTGGTGGCAACAGGTGAAAGTACACCAAAGAAAGCAAAAACAGGTCCCATCTGCAGGAATAGTCATGGCTACTGTTTTCTGGGTTTCTCGCGGTGTGATGCTCGTAGACTACCTCCAGAAGGGCGGAACCTTAACCGGGGAGTATTACGCTTCACTACTGGACCACTTAAGGATTCTATTCAGGCAGAACTTGCGAAAAACAAAATTCTTTTTCATCACAATAATGCGCCTTCATACACGACTGGGATTCTTGCTGCAAAATATCACGACCTTCGCTTCCAAGCGCTTTCATATCCGCCATATTGGCCGCATTTGACTCTCAGCGATTAATTTTTGTTCCCAAACCTGAAGAAATGGTTGCTGGACGAAGATCCATATGAAATGACGAGGTTGAAGCTGAAACAGACATTTAATTTTCACAATTGGACAAATATTATTTTACTGAGAGTATTAAACAGTTGTAAAAAAGTTCTCTTAAAATTATATGTTTTTTAGTGAGCCCAGAATTTTTAGAACGTCCTTCATTGTGTTATCACTTATGTCTAAACAGTAACCACTACCAAGAGATATCTCCACCATGGTCACTGTCACTTTCGAGCACCTAAGATTCAGCAGTTCGTGTTTCGTGTAAAAGGAAAGCGGTTAGTGGCTTAAGTGAAAAACCAAACATTGCAACATCTAAAATATTTAATGAGGATCCCGAGATTTGTGCCAGTGTATTGCATTTGACTGATATTAAAATACTGCCTGAAGCAATGTACAGAAAACGACGTCACCATATGTCGAAACTACCTACAAACTTACTTGAAGTTCACGAAGCTGTAACTTGATGTTCTGTACTAACGACGATTTTGTGTTACCGAAAGATCGCGAAAGCAATGTGAATATTGTCGGAGGTGAAAGCAGATTGCGATATTTGTGAGAAGCAGAAGAACTTTATGTAGAGGAAATTTTCAGATACTGCAAAAATATTTTACACAGTTAATTACATTGCGACCGCCTTCTTGGTCTAGTGATAAGTGTTGCTGATTGCTGGCCGGGAGACCCGTTTCGATTCCCAGTATCTACTTAGGGAGTTTTCTAAGTTAGGAAGGTCTAGAACGGGGTCCACCCAGTGAGGACAACTGAATTGGGAAGCTGCTTGATGGAGAGGTGACGATCTTCGACCTAGTAAGCCGCGATATAGTGACCGGGGGAATGCTGTGTGATGATCACACCCCCCTGCACTCTACCAATGACATCGCGTGCTGCAGGTAGAAGACGCAGCGGTCGTCGCGGTAAGCCGAAGGCCCACACCAGGCTTAGAACAAGAAATTTACATTGCATTTCACATATAATGGACATTACATTGCGGCAGTTTTTTGTTTAGTTTCAAATAATTGGTGTCTCGTTTCATCAAGTAAAAGCGTGAATGAGGGTTGGAACTTCTATCAAAGAAAATATTTGCAGATTTTGAGGTTGGTATGCATGTCAACATGGAGTGAGACAACTCAACTCTTGGGTTGTCTGTTTCACCTGGGCCAGGTATGGTGGCGTAAACTACAAAGTACTGGCGTTCCTAGACAGTTCGTTTGATGCTTAAATGTTGTTTTGGTCTCTAGCATTTGCCTTCAGAGGAAGTTGGTGATTGTTTTGTTTTTGATATGGCTGAGAGTAAACCGTTATGCCCAAAATTTGAACAGTTCGGCGAATACCTTGTTGATTACTACATATCTGACGAAGCCATCTATATTCCCTCCTGACCGCCATGGGTGGCCGAGGTCGTTAAGGCACGAACTCGTGAGCGGGAGGTCTGGGGTTCGAATCCCACTAGGACCGTCCTCCCTGACTGGTTTTTTTTTCAGGTTTTCCTTAGTCCTCATAACTGGCAAATGCCGGGGAGTTACCCTAAACTTAGGCCTGGAACGTTTACTTCCTTATAAATAAATCCTTTCCCAATATATCATTTCATGTCATATATCATCAGTGTCACCGCCTGTGGTGCCTCAGTAGTAAAAACGGGTGTTAAACACAATTCAAAAAAACTCTTCATAAATGAGAATAAAAAGGATTTTATCCGCTGGGAGATCTTGTAGAGAGGTTTTTATTCATTGATTAGTGTTTAACGCCCGTTTTTACTACTGAGGCACCACAGGCGATGGGCACTGATGATACACGGAATGAAACGATATATTGTTAAAGATTTTTTTAAAGGAAGGAATATACAGGCCTAAGTTTAGGGTACCTCCCCGACATTTGCCAGTTATAAAGACTGAGGAAAACCTGAAAACAACCTCAGTCAGGGAGGACGGTCCTGGCGGTATTCGAACCTCAGACCTCCCGCTCACGAGTCCGCGCCTTAACGACCTCGGCAACTCATGGTGGTATGTAGAGAAGTGAAATATATTTCATTTTACATTTAATTTCATTTAAATAAATTGCAACATTTTAAAAAAAGTTCGACTTTCCAAAAGTAAAAACTTACAGAAATTCTTTGTCACTTGTAGCTTCGTATCACAAATACATTAAGCCAGACCTTCTTGTGTGACAAAAAAATAATAAATTAGTAAGTTTTATAAATAAAACGTTTGAAACTGAGGAAGGCAAGCAAGGTGGAGAATTTGCTGGGTACCACCTCATTCGACTGTCAAGAAGAGTTTTATGGACTGCAGACCAGAGGAAATCTTTCCTTTTTTTCCCTCTCTGTTATTTTCTTGAGCCGTTAATTATAAGGGGCATATAAACATGGGATGGAGGCTAGAGTAATGTTAACACGCAGAGTCCCAAGTTAATTAGGTTTTGAGTCAACATTTCTTACTCTTGTTCTTCTTCTTTTCCTCCTCCTCTCTCTTTTTACTGTACCAGGCGTTTCATTAAACGTGCTGAGAAAACAAGAGTAGAGGGGCCGAAAATGGTTTCTGCAAGGAAATACATAAACAGGTTGCTCTAAACCAATTCTTTTTCAAATAAACTGCTGTAAAATTTTTTACTTTATTTCAAAACGTCAAATCAATCATATGTTACTCAGTTACTAATGATCATCCATCAATTATATCAATCACTCCCAGTTTTCCCCTTTAGCCTTTACACATAACCTCAATCTGTTATTAGACACGAATAACATCTATAGATAATTTGCTAGCTCCCTTCATAAGATGTTTCTTTCTCCGGAACTGAGACAAAAGGCCTTCCTGTCTCACTACAGTTGCTAGTATGTCATTAGAACACTCCCTAGAGTTTACAATATGTTTCCTCTATCATAAAAAGTTATTCCTCAATAAAAATATTTTCTTGACAGCTTTGGGCATGCTACGAGGGGGATTCAACAAGTTTGCAAGTGTCATCTTAAATTCGAATACTTGTCGTTACAATCCTTCAAAGTACTCTCCATCTCTCTCTCCACACACAGTTGTACAGGGTGTAATCACTTGTCAAAAGCACTACGGTATTTGGACTGAAGAGAGCCGAATTTATAGATCCTACAAGGTTTTCCATCAATGTAAGATTTCACTCCAGGAAACAACCAGAAGTCTCACGGTGCAAGGTCACTGAAGTAAGGTGAATTGTCAAGCAATTGGGCTTTGGCGACTTCCAGTTTTCTCAAATTTGCAGCTGTTCTGTGAGGAAACGCATTGTCTTGCAAAAGCAACAGCTTTGAAGTTTCTGTCTTTGGACGCCGCCGCCTCAGCTCTTCAAATAAAGGATCCAAAACGTAAGTGCCGTGTTCTCCATTCGTTGTCAATACAGCCAATCACTGATGGTGCTTCATAGTTGAAGAAAACGTTGAACATTCGCTTTCGAGAAAGAAAATCTTGTCGAAGAACTATCGGTCTTGGGTCATTCTCATTTACCCACACGCAGTTCTGAGCTTTATTTGAGTGGTATAGTAATAAACCAGCTTTCATCATCAGTGCATATATCTGTCAAACGTTTAGGACATTTGGTGAAACATGCTCAGCAGTTTCCTTGCAATTCCTTTCTCTTCTTCTTCTATTCATTGGTTAGGGAAAGTGGAACCTGTTTTGCACAGATTTTTCACATCTTTAAATGTTCGTAGATTATACTGTCAATGCTACCAACACTGATACCTACTTCCATACTTAGTATTTCAACAGAAATATGTCGATTTTCCTCCATCAAGTTCCTCGCTCTTTGAATTGTTCTCTCGTTTACAGTTTCCAGAGATCGCTAGAGCGAGGATTGTCTTTCAAAGTCTCTCGCACTTGTTCCAATTATCAATGCATCTTGCAATGGTATCAAATGAACACACTTGATCATCATGAACAGCTACCAAGTCCTTGCTCTTTCATCTGCATATAACATGTGAAAATGTAGAATGTAAAGTTTTCTTTAGAAATATTCATGATTTTACACCAGCTATTGACACAGGACTGAACTCAACAGACAGTACAACAAATTTGAACTTTCACTTATGCATATTTTGATAGCTAAAGGTCTATTGTCCCCCGCTGCGTTAGTTTTATTGTCGAACTATGGACAGGCTGGTTGCTAAACTTTTTGAATGCCCCTTATATCGAAGGAACCTGTTCACGCCTGACATATCAATTTATGTGATAAGTTCAGAGAGCGAATGATATGACATTGAATATTTTCGACCAATGGAATACTGAGAAATATAAATTAATATTTTACCATGTGTAGAATTCAATAAGCGTTATTTATTTTTCACATTCCTCATGAGGTACTCAGTCAAGACTTTTCCCCACACTTTTGATATATTTCTCACTGTAGTTCCCATGATGTAATGTACCTGTTCAACGTTTCTGCTAGTTTTCAAATAAAGTTTTTTTAGAGAACATTCAGAACCACGTCCGCAGTCTCAGCACTGCTACTGACAGTAGAAAATGCTCCTATGATACTGTTTCTTCATTTTGGGGAAAAGGAGAAAGTGACACGGCGCTAAATATGGTCTGTAAGGAGGGTGACACATAATTCACATTAATTTTTGTGATATATTTAGCAACAACATTTGCAATGTGCGGCCGTGCATTATCGTGGTGCTGTGTATAATAGAGTTTTCAGGGTGTTTCTGAAGTATTGCCCAGTTTGTGTGTGTGCAGGTAGGACATGCTGGTAAACCATATCTCCATAGTTGATGACAACAAGTTTCCCAGCAAAAGCAACCAATTTTGTTGCTTTTGGTGTTTGTGATTATGGAGAGCTTAGCTGTTTGCTCTCAGGATAGAAAGGGATAGTGTTTACGAGAGAGTCTGTAAAACGCTGGGATTGCATAACTTTCCAATCCGCAAGTGGAGAAAGCTCACTAGGTATATGCTTCACAAAGAAGACATAATTGTTTCCATAATATTTTGATATACTATAGAAATTTTAATTTCAAATAAAGCATAAACTTTTCAACCACACCAGTATATTTATTTCAATGTAAAGCTTAATGTTAGTTATTAGTCCGTAAGAGTTTTGTTTAATATTGTTTAACGCCCGTTTTTACTACTGAGGCATCACAGGTGATGGACACTGATGATACATTAGATGAAGTGATAAATTGGGAAAGGATTTATTTTTAAAGGAAGGAACCGCCTCAAGCCTAGATTTGGGTATCTCCTCGGCATTTGCCATTATGAAGACTAAGAAAAAACTGGAAAAAACCTCAGTCAGGGAGGACGGTCCTGGGCGGAAATTAACCCCAGACCTCTCGCTACGAGTCCGCGCCTTAACGAACTCGGCCACCCGTGACGGGTCTATAAGAGTGGGAGGGAAAAAAGATTGGTCATGATTTATTTGCTCAATTTAATAATTTATGTACTGAGTTTTTGCGATATATATATGAAATTAGGATCATTTGATTTTTGAAGGCCCTTTCCTCCAAACAAAAAATTATAAAAAACAAGAAATTAGTTTTATCACTCAGTTTAAGAAATATTTGCTTGCCACATTCCATGTTGGCCACTCTGTAATTTTTACTCCCTTTAAAAACTTTATATCACAGATACGTGTGTTGTTTCATAGCCTAGGAACAAGGTAAAATTCGGTTTAACTCAGTATGTTGACCGTACAGAGCTCAAATTCTATTCATTTCCTCTCAAAAAAAAAAAAAAAAAAGTACACACACACAGAGCTACCTCCCCTTGGTTCTTTCATCAGTAAATCAAAATACAATCCGAGGACGGGAGGGTTATCTACGCCTGCAGAGAATATATTAACGCGATGCGGCTATTTTAAATAAAAATTTTCCCCGCTCTCTTAGTGATGTTATTATAAAGAAGCAGAGGGGCTCAAATGCGCATCTGTTGCGGTGCAGACCACACCGCCATAAATCTTGGCGGCCCGGAAGGGGGCAAGGAATAGTTCTTGAGGTCGGAGAGAACATCGGTTTGGCCTGGGATTCGATAAGACGCAATGGGAACCCTAACAGTCGATACTGTGTGCTAACACTTGTCTCGTTCATGTAAATATGTGTTATTATTTTTCCTGGCTGCAGTTTGTATGGACTTCCCTTGACATGTAAACTACAATGCGCCATGTGCCTACTTTACATAACGCTTACATCTATTTCCTCTCGGAGTATAGATATACAAGTACAGTATGCAGCAAAATAAACAACACAGAAATTATCGATCATTTGCTGTCCGAGGTTCCACAGCAATAAAGTATTTACTTATTGTATATAATAGTTTGATACATTGTGAATCCAGCTTTGTGTTGATATCTTCAATTATGGTTCTCGCGGCGAAAGGGAATGTGTTTATCGTGTGAATATTTCCGGTCAACGGAGTAGGGCGTCAGAATGGATCGAGTTTGCTTCATGTTAAAGAACAGCAAGAGGAGAGATTAAATAAGGAGGTAACAAATAACAAAACACTGATAGCTGACGTACAGGGTCAGTCCATGTCAACGAAAGCGGACAACAAGAACCGTCAAAACAAACGAGAATCAGGGACTACTTCTCCAACAGGTGTTTGAGTCGCCAAAGGGTAGTCTACGACATCACAGAAACGGTTTGAGCGATAGGTCTGTTCGGATATTTAGTCCAACGACTTTCCAATTTTTTAATACCCTCAGTAAAATAAGATTAGCCCTACGTGAAATATAAGCGTCTGTCTCGGCTTCAACCGCATCATTTGATATGAATCTTCGTTTCTTCACGTTTGGGATGAACAAAAAGTAATTGCTGAAGTCAAAATCTGTGAATACGGCGGATATGGAAGCACTTGGCCAAGCAGTTTTGCAGCAACAATCCCAGACGTATGTGAAGGCGCATTATCGTGAAGAAATACTTTGTTTTTCGCAAGGTGTGGACGTTTAGCTTGAAATGCATCCTTCAGTTGGTCCAGTAGTGAAGCGTAATACTCCCCGGTGATAGTTCTGCCCTTTTGAAGGTACTCTACGATCACCACACCCTGAGAATCCCAAGAAACCTGCAGATGGAACCGTTTTTGCTTTCTTTGGTGCACTTTCATCTGTTGCCACCAACTGTTTGGACTGCTCTTTCATCTCTGGTATGCAGTGATGAATCCACGCTTCATCTACTGTTGTGCAACGTCGGAGAAATTGTGTTTCAACAAGTCTCAACACTGATCAGCAATGCGTTTTTGGTCCTTGTTAACAAATGCGGCACCAATTGGGTGGAAAACGCTCATGCCCAAAACTTCATGTAAAATGTAGTGACGACGGCCTATCGTGGTATTTGCAACATTAGCCTGTTCGCTTACCTTCAATCGGCAAATCAGTGAGTACGGCATTGTGAAATCTCACTGGCCGTACAGTTTTGGGGCTCCCTGAAACCTTGTTTTTTTTTTTTTTTTTTTTTTTTTTATGAATAGTGTTTAACGCCCGTTTTTACTACTGAGGCAGCACAGGCGGCGACGCTGATGATGCATGAGATGAAATGATATAATGGGAAAGGATTTTTTAAGGAAGGAAACGTTCCAGGCCTAAGTTTAGGGTACCTTCCCTGCATTTTCTATTTATAAGGACTGAGGAAAACCTGGAAAAAAAACCTCAGTCAGGGAGGACGGTCCTGACGGGATTCGAATACTAGACCTCTTGCTCACAAGTCCGCGCTTTAACGATCTCGGCGGTACCCCTGAGCGCTTATCATCTTGAATGGATGTAGACCATGCTTAAATTCTCTGCTCACTTTTTAAACCATCGAAAAGAAGAGAAAGAATCGTTTATTAAGGAATGTAAATCCTTTTGTATTTTTGCTGCGGTAAAACCCTTCAAAACGAAGTACTTTATAACAGCTCGTATTTCAGTTTTATTCAATTTGCAGAAAATGTTAACACTAGGTTGTTTACACGATCGTCACAAACAAGTGACTACACTTACGCTTCTGAAACTTACAATGCATCATCTAAAGGATATTACTTAACTACTATCATAGTAATTTGGCCATCTTCACGACACCTGTGAGTCAGAGCGAGAACTTTTAGAACACTTTCCGTTGTAATGTATTAGACCATACGTTTGTGGAACAGGAGACAGTACTCTGCAATAAATTCCAAACGATTTCAATATTCTACAATTTATAACATTCTACTGTGTTTTAGGATATTTGTGATTATTTATCATTATGTATAAACTGATTGACTCGTTGCAAATATCTCTCGAGTTTCGTCAATCAAAACATCCAAGAGGCTGTAGGAAACCAGTGGTTCGTTCTCTAATCGGGACAACGCGAGAAGACGAAGCTTGCGGGGAAAGCCTGAACAAGACAGAGGGAATTAGCCCCGTGTAGGAGCTTCTGCCCACCGCTACAGCTGTCTCTTTAAGAGCCGCGGTGAATGTGTTTCACCTCCCACCTCATGATTTATTCTGGTCATCAATAGTCTTTGGAACCAAACCGCCCCTTCTCGCTCAAATCTTCTGACTCTACCCTTCTGTGCGTATATATCACCAACATTCCCCTTTATTCTTACATAAGATGCGGCATTTTCTGGGTGGAGGGAAAAGACATGACCTGGCGACGTGTGGGGTGGAAAACTTTATTCTTATTAAGACTTCGTGAACGTAATCCTTCAATCTTCGGCGCAAGCCCCAATCCTACTTGGGCAGTGATGAATTGCAGAGAGGTTTTTATCGTGTAAAATCCCCCCGAAAAGGCGCTAAATCGGAAGATTCAAAGGAGATCAAAGAACTGAGAATTGAAAGATAATTCTCTGAGATTTTCTAGAGGGGAAAAAGGTAGGAAAAGAATTAAAAAGGAATAAGCTAACACAAGAACGCGAATGTCAGAGAACGTTCCATATAACATTATGAAAATATGTACGTGCTTTCCTATACTGCAGCCTCTGGTATTCTTATTTTTACTGAATCAGAGGCAAGACAAGGAATACATAGTGGTCAAGATATGTAAGATTTCTAAACACGTCTTTGGTGGTGGTGGTGATGTTAGTAGTAGTTCTAGTAACAGCAGTAGAGTAGTAGTATACGTGAGTATAAAGGACAATAAACAATTGTAACAGAGAAGTTTTTTTTTAATGATTTCTTTATGGACGCTCTTTAACAGCTCAGGTCATCAGCGTCCCATTCAACTCAGGGCGTGAAACGGCCGACAAATTTTGCTCAGAGGCCTCTCTTTCAGGCTTGAGGTTCTTTACCGTACCGTAAATGTACGACACGGGACCCACGGCTTTACTTCCCTTCCGAAGGAAGACATACTTAGGATTTACGCCCCATAAAAATCCATCGGTCCCGGCCGGGTTCGGTTTAGGAGGCAAGTATGGTAACCACTACACCACCAGGACCGACGTAACAGAGAAGTGTAAAGTGTAGTGGCGTAGCGAAAGGAAAATTTAATAGGACTTAAACCGTATTGTGTATAAAGAATGAGAGAAGGGTAAAGTGAATGTGGAAAGGGGCTATGGTGAAAAAGTGAAGATGAAGAAGAAGAAGAAAAAGAAGAAGATTAGGAAGATAAAGAGGAAGTAAAATAAAAAATAATAAAACGTGTAATAATAATAATAATAATAATAATAATAATAATAATAATATATTTACAACCAATATTATTTGTGATAATATTACTACTACTGTTAACGATGTTAAACTAATGAAATGGTAGGGTTAATTCTGAAATGATGAATGTCAATTAGATTTGCAAAGATGATCATCATTATTGTAAAATACATTAATATGAGATATAAATATGAAATGTACATATATATTTATTTATAAAGATGGCCTAATATATAAAGATGATATGATATAATATGGAAAATAAAGAAACATATACAATATCTACTCATATATAATTTCTTTATCACATAATTAAAGTACTTAAGCTTACTTATCTTGGTTACAAGCAACAAGAAGATTTTTTTTTCAACTGTCATAGTCAGCCACTTGTCAGCGAGAACATTTTTCATCATGAAAAAAAGAACGTTCTACTTACACTGAAGTGATTGGAGCATATTTAAAACAAATTATTTCGGAAGAGCTTATACCAGTTACAACAGTGAGCCACTTGTCAGGACATCATGGAAATATTGATCAAAACAAAGTAAAGTAGTTTTGAATAGTCCTGGCGAATGAGCAAAAGATTCGCAGTTGTTTCTGATCGAGTTAATTTATATGAATCAGGTTAGTATCTCTTACTTCCGTACTGAACACATTGTAGGGACGGTTTATTACACAGCTATACCGCTCTTATCTTTCTCGTTTGCAATTGTTTGTTGCATTTATGCAGATGAGAAGTTAATCCCACCAAAAAATTTCCTAGAATTGTCTGGAGC